>OZ012703.1:24502863-25057906 GCA_963942595.1 Cylloceria caligata
ATAGATTGATAAATCATATACAATCATCGCACCGTTCTAACTTCAAACATTAGTTTATCTTATAACAGCCGATTCTTAGGAGTGCGATTGTCGATATTATTTATCTGCATGTCGAATTAAAATTTAAAATGCGATAAATGCAAAAAACTATTGCTAATAATAAGGTTTCATGTATATCTTGCTCCAAATCATTTCACCCAGGTTGTGCTAGGTCATATCTTTCATTTAAATCAGCTAATACTTGCTGCGTCTTAAATCTATTTAAAATGCCCAACTTAACACGCTCGCCACCCGCGTCGCCACTTGTACTATCTTCAATGTCTTCCTCTGCCGGTACGCTTATCCCTCAGCGGCTAACACACCAGAGTACACAATTAAACTATGATTCATCAACTGATTTGTTAGCTGTTGAATCTGCTTCTACATCGCAACCACCTATAACCCAACATCAAAATCCTCAGGTGTCAGAAAGAGATTTATTACTTGCCTTAAATAAAAATCTTGGTGCCTTTATTGCTGAACAAACTTTAGTCAATATTGATCATACAGCAAAACTAAATTGTATTGAAAAGCATACAAGTATACTCAAGGCCCATGATGAAAGAATTGCACAGCTTGAAACAAATTATGCGCAATTATTACAACAAAATATTAATCTATCACATGAGCTTCACTCAACTAAGGCTAGTACCGCGGTTCCACTCCCTACTGAAATCACAGTATCTGGAGTGCCTTTAGCAATAAATGATTCTGCAGAGCAAGTAGTGGAGAAAGTTTTCAAGGCCCTTGGTATACCGAACCTTCTAAGCGATGTTCTTGAAATTCGAAGTCTCGACAAAAAGAAAAATAATCTACATAACGAGCCAAGTAATGTCAGTGCTGATAACTTGAAACAAATCACTTCAAAATCTTTCGTTATCACTCTCAAATCGCACCAAGTCAGAGAGCACATTATCAAAATAAAGAGATCTAAGAAAAATTTGACTCTCAGAGAAGTGTTTGGCCTGGACCAACACGGACTTGTCTATGTAAATGAGTTTCTTCCACCCGCACTCTATCGTCTACTACGTCTCGTTAAAGCTCGTGCTTCTGAACGTAATTATAAATACGTATGGTCTCGTTCAGGTTCCATATTTGTTCGCAAGGATGACAGTCAGACACCAATCATCGTTTCAACCGAGGCTGATCTAGATAAATTGATCTGACTGTCTCCTAATGGTCAAAATTGCTTACCCCTCACACACTCAATATCGCATTTAGAAATAGCTCAGTTGAATGTTAATTCCTTGCGAGGGCATATGGAACTAATTCAATCAACTATACTCGAGCGCAAATTCCATATTATCTCGTTGAGCGAAACGTGGCTCCATTCGTTTGTATCGGATAACTTGTTACGGACAGAAGGATATTTCCTCATTCGCAATGATCGAGAAGGAAAAGAAGGTGGAGGAGTTGCTTGCTTTATACACAAGTCCCTAAAAGCGAAAGTATTAATGGCATCACCAAGTCAATATTCAAATGCACCTGAATATCTAATTATCGAAATTACTGGATCTAACGCCAAGAAGCTTCTCTTTGCTTGAGTATACAGACCACCAAAAGCATCAATGCTAGGGAATTTTGTCGAAGCTTTATGTAATTTCTCTTACAACTATGAAAATATTATAATAGCAGGTGATCTTAATTGTAATTTAGCTAGTAATGATTATGAATCAATTTATCTACGCCAATTAGCCTTCTCCCTTTCACTACATATTGTTGAATCTGCTACAACCCACCACACGGTGACTTCGGATTCCTGGATAGATGTATTCCTAATCGATAGTGAAGAAAAAAAACTATCTTATGTTAAATCTGAGGCTCCGTTTATAGCTGGACATGACCTATTAGAACTACATTATAACTTTGAGGTGGAACCTACTATCGAGCGTAACATTACACGGCGAGTCTACAATAATTTCAATGATAGAGGCTTTCTGAATTTTTTATCGAATAAACTGAATTCTTCGGGACTTAGTGATTTCAACTCGAGATTCAGCACCAATTCGAGTTCGGGTATTATACCTGATGATATAAACACGATAGTTGATCTATTGTCTGGAGCATTTCTAGAGTCTCTGAATAAATTTGCGCCTCTACGTACTTTCTGTGTTCGTCGTCCTCCGGCACCTTGGCTCACACAAAATTTGAGAGAACGCATGGCTCAGCGAAATTTATTGTATACGCGTGCACGACGATCTAAAAGCGTACTAGACCTTGCTATCTTCAGGGAGTATAGAGACAAGCTTAAGAATGACTTAAGACATGCGAAAAGTGAGTACCATATTCAGAGGTTGTCAACCATAACAGATCCAAATAAATTGTGGAAAGAGCTAGCGACTCTTGGTTTAGCCAAGTCGTCTTTAACATCACCACTCAATTTCTTTCAACCAAAAGAGCTCAATTCTTTTTATTCTGCTGTATCAAGCCAATTACCGCCTTGTTCATACGATGAGTTTCGCACGATAAGTTCATTAATTCAACCAGTTCGCCCTTTATTCAACTTTGCAGAAATCACGTCCAACCAAGTACGATATATTATCTCTACCAACGCTAGTTCTAAGTCATATGCAGCTGGTCCAGATGGTATTTCTCTGTTTCTAATAAATAAGTCTATCGAGGTTTCGTGCTCACTAATAACAGCTATGTTTAACCATTCTTTCCAATCATCTAAGTTCCCTCAGTGTTGGAAAAAGGCTTTTCTTCGACCGTTATCCAAAATTAAAACACCCCTTTCCCCGTCTGATACTAGACCGATAGCTAACCTTAGCGAACTTTCAAAAGTACTTGAGAGATTGGTTCATAAGCAGATCACTGACTGGATTGAGTCGAACCAAGTTTTTGATCCACATCAATCGGGATATCGTAGTGGTCACAGTACTCAAACAGCATTACTACGTATATGTGACGATGTGAGGCGCAATGTGGATGAAGGGCGTATTACCATTCTAATCTTATTTGATTTTAGCAAAGCATTTGACACTGTACCACACTTACAACTTCTTGCAAAATTAAAAAAAGTGGGCCTTGCAGAACCAGTTCTAGATTGGATTTTTTCATATTTAACTGGAAGAACTCAAGCAGTTATTGATGTCCATGGGACTTCCGCCTCTTGGTTACCTACTACAGCAGGCGTACCGCAAGGTTCTGTTCTAGGTCCACTTTTTTTTTCTCTTTATATTAATGACATTAGCACTGCACTTCAATACACACAGCACATGATATTTGCTGACGATACGCAAATATATCTTAGTTGCCTCCCGTCTCAAATAAATCAAGGAATAAAGTTAATTACTGAGGACGTTCAAGCCATTGCCAACTTTGCAATTTCAAATGGTCTAAAACTAAACATTGCCAAATCAAAAGTTCTTATATTCGGTAGCAATGCGTATACACGCGAACTTGATTTCTCAATGTTACCACCGGTTTCGTTAAATGGAGTGAATATTCCATTCGTTACTGAAGCTAGGAACTTAGGAGTGATCATGCACAGTAATTTATCTTGGAAATCTCATGTTTCACATATCTCACAAAAAGTTCACTTTGCTGTATATAGGTTAAAATTTCATCGCATGGCCCTTTCTCAAGAATTAAGATCATCATTGATAATTGCCTTCATTTTTCCATTATTAGACTACTGCTGCCTAGTTTATAACAATCTGACTGAGGAATTGAATTTAAAATTAGAACGTCTCATCAATTACTGTATACGTTTTGTTTTCGATCTTCGATGCGATGCTCATATCACTCCGTACAGGCGACAACTTGGCTGGCTTACAATTAAATCGCGGCGTCTGTATTTTCTTGGTATTTCAATATATAACATTACACATCAGAAAGCTCCAACATATTTATTGGCTCTGTTCAGTCAACAGAAAGATACTCCCGAACGTCAGTTAAGGAGACCTCGATCGACTTTTTCAGTGCCTAAGCATCGCACAACTACTTACAGAAACGCATTTTCCCTTTCTGGCATTTATTTTTGGGAGAGCTTACCATCGCATATCACTTCGTCTTCAAGTCTAGAACTGTTTAAGATTCGTCTCCATACTCACCTTTTCAATCATGTTGATGAAAATTAGTTTTTATTTTGTTCACGATAGCATAGTGGCAGTACAGTAATAGTCAATATCAATTTGCAACCTATAACATAGATCCATTGTTATTCGTATTTTTTAAAAAATAATTTTTAGAATTACCTATAAGTTAGAATTACCTATAAGTATTTTTTTAAAATAATTTTTAGAATTTCCTATAAGTTTACTATTATACGATCCTTATTGTTTTAACTGCATTTTGTATAATTTAAACTCATCAGATTTAACATAGTTTATTCCAGTTTATAAAAATACCATTGTCATAAATATTTGCCAAAGGTCAACCAAGGCATAATAAAACAATCAATCAATCAATCAATCTCTCTCTCTCTCTCTCTCTCGTTTCTATAGCACGAGAATAATTGTCTAACTAACAAGTTATGTAAGTAGTTCTAACGAACAACCAATAACGATTAGAATAAGCCATAATTCAAAAATATTTATACTAATAAAAGATTAACGTAAAAATCAGCTTGCATACGACAAGTTAACTACAGAGTCTATAACAAAATTATTACTAGTGGTTTGATGCGACGGATTTAATTAAGTTCCGTACAAACGCTGAAATTCTAAGCCAGTACCATAGACACATCCACATAGAAGCGGGCATAAGGATATTACCTAGACTAAGAAACTCTAACGAGAGTAGGCCCAGAAGCGGGGTGGTAAAAATCGCCTCATTTTCAGGGGAAAAACGCCTCGAGCGCGTTCCCTCATATAAATTCTCTGTGTATCATATCGCGCGACAAATCAGAGAGCGCCATAACCATGCACTTGCATAGATCTATGGCTCTGCATGTCGGGAAACTACTCTGCGGGGTAAGGGGAATGAATACGTGTATGGTTGAGATAGACCACGGGGAAATTCTTATAATCAGGATAGGGTTTTATCCCTTTTTTTCTTTTAACGCGCTTGACGACAAGATTTTTCGACGTTCAGGAGCCGTATAAAAGGCCGCGAAAATCGGCCGGAGACACAGTTTCACGGGGAGTAAAGGAGCCACAGTTTCCCGGGCAACAAGTAGTATTGTTTGCCAGGGAATAAAAAAGGACAGTTTCACGGGGAGTAAAGAGCACAGTTTCACGGGGAGTAAAGAGGACAGTTTCCCATGCAGCAAGTAGTACTGTTTGCCAGGGAGTAAAGTAGGACAGTTTCATAGAGACCAAGTACAGTACAGTACAGTTCAATAGTTTTTCACGGCGGCGCAGATTCACAAAGTATAGTTTCAAGTAGTACAGTTCAATAGTTTTTCACCGCGGTTCAGTTTTACAAAATATAGTTTCAAGTAGTACAGAGTACGAGGAAAGAGTACTCGAGAAAGAATCCAGAATTCAGAAATCGACAGTACCTATAATTATTAACGCGTGCGAAATCGGAAATATTGAACGTGCAACATTCGACTACTCATGTTGTTTCATTTCAATAAATAATTATTAATACGCATCAACGCATACGTTGGATTGTGAGTTTGTCTGACTACACCAGTGTACGTCCAACCAACGTTCAACAGCAAGAACCACAGCAACAAACAACCGTAAGCACAATTTTCTTTTACCAATAAAAGTGAAATCTTGCTCCGCGTGAAATTGTCATTCAAGTCCCATCCCATTATTCGTGAAGTGATTACTCCCAACCAAGAACAAAACGCACTCCAGCCCTATTCCGAGTAATTTTCCGCGAGGTTAGACTCAAAAACGGGTTTGCGTTTTCGGTATTTTCTCGTCGGGTGTGGTAAAGGGAGGATTTAATCTCCTTGACCAGAGCACGGAAAATATACACCAAAACGTGCATCTATGTTAAATTCGTGGGTTTCGTAAAATAAGCCACTATTTTGACGTAACAGTATTTGAGCACCATTTGCATACAACAAGAGATAATTTGTCATGTAATTTTGGAAATTGAATGGATTCATACTGAAGTCGCCGTTAAGGGGCTATACCAGTGTGAACGCTGAAAATTTGGGTAGTTTTTGGGAATGTTTTGGAAGCAAAGTACTCAATTAAATGTTTCGGAAAATTATGAATATATTTGGCTATATTTGACCTATATTACAGAATTTTTTCATAGAAAAATATTGAGATCCAAACGACTTATGCGCTGCCTTCGGAGACGCGAAAAGAAAAGTTTCTCCACTGCTGACATGATTCAGGCCGATTGAGTAGCTGAAACCGAAAAAGGAAAAAATGTCATTAAACTGGAAGATATTTTCTGTACAATAAAGCACGATTTTCAGCAAATATCAAAATCTAACAAAATGGCGTAGTTATGAAAAAAAGTCTGTTTTTTGCCTATACAATGGTCGTTTTTTTGAAGGCCAAATCGTCAATTTTCATCCAATCAAGAATATCCTATGTCATTTTAGAGTAAATGTATTCAAGAGTAGTTAGTTCAAATTTCAAGTCAATCGGATAATTGCTCTTTGAGTTACAATATCAGCAAATTTGAAAAATCTCATTTCGAGAAAAACGCGTTTAAAGATTTAACTATCGATTTTTGCAAGATAAAATAATATTTACAATAAAAACTGCTAATCAGCTATTCCTGGCCCATACAATGGACCCTCCTGTTCCTCGAATAATGTTTGCTGAGAGGCGGAAGCTTTTCTCCAAGCTGTTCGTCCCTCTTTTGAGGATGCTTCATGACGTAACTCCGCCTGGTTGATTCGGCTGTCATCTCTTTCCATGGCATATTCTTTTTCAATAGGACCGATGATGACGTCCATTACTTGTAGCATTTTTAGAATAGCATAAAAACCATTGTTAAATATTGAGACTGCGAGGAAATTAGCGAGCTCGATCGTTTTCAATCCATTATGAAGGTGCTTTGGAGCAAAGTGCCAGAGCAAGCCGTTATAACTTTCATTGTTATTCTGCGTGTTCCCTCCTTTGCACCGCTCTAGTAATTCTCTTGAACTCAAGTCAGTATAAATAGGTTCCAAAGCTTTCGTAACACCCTTGTCAAGTGGCAGATAATCATGTTTGAACTTTGATACGTCCATTCTTAGAGCTTTCGCGCGGCGATATGAGCACCAGCTATTCGCACCTGCAGGGCAATTTCCGTCGTTCGGATTTTCGTCTGTCGAAGACAAATGATGCAAAGTAGCCCAAATTTCTTGATACATTTCATCAACATTATCTTGATCCCTGATAATTGCCAATCCATAGTATTTCTGGAGTTTATTAATAACTTTATCAGTTAGCTTCACGGTATTCTTACTCCTTCCTCCTAAACCTTTGGTTTGTTTTTTGAGATTGCGGCATCGTGTTCCCATTCTTTTTTTACATGTAAGTGGCATACTAGCTTTTCTACATTCACATCGTATAGATTTAAATTCAAACCTTTGCATATGGCAATGTCACCGTCACCAATATAGCGCGTATATTTTACTCCATATTTATCGATCGAGCGACTAAACATTTCCTTCACACTATCAACCTCCATTTTTCCAGCTGATCCAATATGATTCACATCGCAATCATCATGTCCATCAATCCATTCTTCGGATTCTTCAGGATGAGTATCTTTTTTCCTTTCTTTGCAAGAGTCGTAACACTGAAACGTGAAGTGTGGGCGCGTTGTCTCCATGTGCCATCTCCGGAAACTGTCAAATTAATATCTGAACCTTCATTCTCTAAAGTTTTAGCTCTGTCCTCAGTTACGACTTTTTGTGTACTCCATTCATAAACGGTTTTAGCAGCTTTGGTTACATTTTCAAAGCATCCAGCAAAAGTGTTGTTATGAAATTTTCTAAGAAGATCCATCAAGCAACAAAATAGATTTAGTCCATTGGTACCAACGCCCACAAGTCGCATCACAAACACTATACGACAATTTATTTCATAAGAATTACCAATCATCGGTCCAGAATTCATATATGAAACACCGCACTCACATAATACAGCAATTGTGAATCCTAAACGCCGTGAACTTGCTTCATTGAACTTGATGTCTTTCTTGCAATTTTTACACACAACTAAAGTGCTAATTGCACTAAAAACAGAATAAAACTGGATGAAACGGTATCCATGGGTATAATCAACTACAATTTCATCATTTCCGGTGCCTAACAGTTTTTCAGCGGCTGTATTGGTATTTTCGGTGGACTGCTCATACGTGTATCGATTTCCCGAAAATCTCCTCTACTTGTTTCTTGATCTATGGATAGGAGTATCGTTTGAGGCTTTTTGATTTGAACTTGAACTGCTTTTACTCATGTTCGCTCTGTTGCGCAGTGTACAGCAGCTGTGAGTAAACTAAACAGACCCTTCCAGAATAACTGCGTTGAATGACTCCAGAATACCTTTTAAATGGCAACGCTGTTTTCAAATGGCTCTATAGAATCCCCTCTATAGTGTCCCCTCCCCCTATAGTGACCAAAGAACCAGGTAACAACACGTCAGCTGCGAGCTCCACTTCCAGGCAGATGGGTCATTTTATACCTACGAGCGGTTGCTCTTTAGAAGGCTGCTATTCAGGAGTATTAAAGATAGGGCCTTAACATTTTTACAGGATATTCTTCAAATTAAAAACTATCGAAAAAGGAAAAAAAAATGGAATTTTTGAAAGTGTCACACTGGTATAGCCCTTTAAACGCTTTGTTATCGACAACACCGATAATTATACGCTTCGGCAATTGATCTAGCACGATATTATCGATAGTCTCTCCATGAACACCGGAGTGTATTGAAACGGCCTATATCTCGACTCTCGTAAGACGATATTTAGCCGTAAAATTTGCCACAGTTCTAGCATGCGAGAGCAGCACACCAGGAGCTATTTTTTATCTACAAACGAGAAGCGATGCCTCGAGAATCGTTAAGCCGCATTGACCATTCTTTGTATCGCCCACAAGACAAAATGAATCTCTAGACCGCACCAGCCGTTGTCGCATCTCGACACCGTTTAATAGGGACCGCTCCTGATTGAATACATCGCAATGCAGATGGCCGAGCAAGTCTATTGTTTTTCCAACATTTAAAAATTGTTTTCTCTTTACAAGACCCGTATTTCTCGATGTTATGTCATCCATTTTTCCAGGGGTATCATCATACCAGAGAACGGTCGTGAGATGCGAATTTTTTGCTGCTGGACCGTAATTCAAAAGTGTTTCTATATAAGCTCGATAAGCGTAGGCATTATTTGGAAGTGAAACTAATTTTTGATTCAGGTATACATCCACCTGATTAAACATAGAATGCAAGAGATTGTTTACAGGGCCGGTACTTACTTTCGGCGCTGTACCCGCGGCAATTTCCGTAGAAGGAGATGTTATTTTTACTCTTAGACTAAGCATAGTATGCGCGAGATCGATATACTCATCACCCTGTCCAGGAATAACAAATTCAATAAGTGAATAATGTGTTAGCGAAGAAATTGGATTATAATACACCCAAATGGAACCTTCGATAGTAGTTTGCGTCGGTGGGAGTGAAAATAATTTAAGTTCCGATTTAAGACACTCGCACGAGTGCGCATGTAGAAAAACCATCTGGTTTCAGTTAGCCAAAAATATCTGCAACCGTTCGTTGACGAGTTTTCTTCTCCTGATTTTTCTTATTATTATTCTTCTTCTTTATTACTTTTCTCTTTATTACACTTTTATTTTTACGGGACATATGTCGTGGTTTACGTTCGTTTGATAAATGTGGAGTTCGCGAAATTTTGCGTTTTTTATAACCAGACCCGCGCATGAGAGTGTCTATTTTTTCAGAGGCTTTGCATTTGAGATTACTGCCTGATTCTCGCGCTCTCTCACAAATAGCATCTTTCACAGCTATATTTCTATCAAGGATATCACCGGCTACGTTTATACCAGCTCGCAATGCCTCTTTTCCAACTCCTTTAGCGCCCTTCTTTAAAAGTGGTAACACTCGGCGAAACAGGCTCCCGAGAAAGCTGCCGATACGGTGTCCACGTGGATTAGGTGTTCCGATATAAATATGGCTAATGTCGCCGTACCCGCGACGGCCCCATCTGTATTGCACACTGTCAATATCATCCATAGCGGCGTAATCAATCTGGGGCCTTTTGAAATGTAGTGTCACAGTCAACGTTCCATGATCGAATGGTATAGGATTTCCGAACTCATCTCTTATATCGATCTCGATAGTGTGTAAATTGTTGCGCAAGAGAGGTATATCATATATCGTGGCGTTGAAAACAATTTCACTTTTATCGAATCATACTGACAGTCATCAGCGTCAATGGGAACAACTCGTAAGAGGAGTGTTTGCACATCGCCTGTAATATAGCTCTCGCAGATATCGGTGTATAGATCAATGCTGCCTGGTATTGGACCGGTGAGAGATGCAGGCCTCGACCCTGTGTATTCACAATGCGGTTCTATCATTACAGACCTACAGGCCTCTTCCGAGAATCCTAGTAGCCTTGCGATAGCGGGCGATACTCGAAAGTCGTGGTATCGTAGATCGTCGCATACGCGCGCCACTTCGACCTGCCCGCTCGGAAGCGATTTAAAGCGCAAATGACCGGCCACGTGAGGTAACTTATTTATACTCTCCAAAAGAGCGCCTATAGAGCGATATACACCAGGTGGAACTTGGTCCCTATCTACGCGTCTCGGTGTTAAAAGATTTTAACTCGATAAATCATAATCACCATCCTCAAAACATACGAGATTTCCTACAGTAGGAACGTGTAAAAGAGTTATCGAATAAGCAATTTCCATGAGAGAAAGAGACCATTCTCCGTGCAAACGTATCTGATGCGAAAGTTTTGTAATAAAATTCGTTGTCGTATTATCCGGAAAATACTGCATACTACTGTTGCTCGGTAGTACGATAAAGAAAGAGCACATATTTATCAGGGACGGTGATTCCTAGCGTTTTTCATATTTGTCCTCTTCTTCTCTTTCATCTTCTCAGATGACGGAAGCACTCCTACTCGCGATAATTCTGCCTCGTAGAAAATATCGTCGATAGTCTCGTTATTCAGATCGTGTAAAATATACACGAATGGTTCTCGGATCACTGATATTCGTTGAATCTTGAATAACTCGTTACTCTAACCACGCTCATATCCTTTCACGAATGCTGCTTTAGCTGTACTGATACGTACGAAGTCACCGACGCTGTATTTAGGCTTTAAGCTTTTCTCGCGTTACGCTCGTAACGCCGTGCTAAATTTTCTCGGGCTATAGAGGCATTTTCGAGGGTCACCTCGCTCGGAGGAATACGCGTTCCGCTGTGTCTAGTGTGATTATATGCATATAAAAAATTTAGTAAAACATCGATGTAACGCTTATTTCGCATGTATGTAAAGTAACGCCACATTCGCTCTTTTATTGTGCGATTAAAGCGTTCGGCAATCGAGGCTTTTATATCGGGGTTATGAGCAGCGCGAAAATCGATATTCTTTTTCTTCAGAATTTGCTGAAATGGAGTGCCGATAAATTCTTCGCCTTGATCAGTTTGCAATTGCTGCGGGCGACGATTGCTAATGCGTGCGGGTATGCGCGTCAGAACGCGGGCTATGTTTGCGCTCGTTTTGTACCGCAAAGCTTCGACCCACGCGTATTTGCTGAACACATCGATAACAACAAGCAGATATGCGTACCCATTGTTACGTAGCTGTCGAACGAAGATCAGCTACATCAGCCTCCCATATATCGTCTATATTACTTACGTTGTACGTACGACATAGAAATCGTCGTAGCACGAGACGATGCATGTTATATGAATCCTGTGTCTCAAGCCATGGTAAAACATTTTTTCATGCTACTCTTCGATCCACCTGGGCCAAATTTTTTGCTCGAGAATAAAAGGCAGGATGAGCGGTGTCATAATAGATTTTTTGAAGATTTTTCATAATTTTAACGATGACCAGTTATATGGATTATTTTTCCTTTTTTTTCTAACTGTGTGAGAGATCGATATTCACTGAGGTGTCGTTGGCTCTCTACTTGTGCGATGTTTTGCAATTGTTCGTCCTCTTCTTCCTCCCCCTCCCGCCCCTTGATAATGTCGATGTCCGCCGTGAGCATTAAATCTCTGTCTAAGTGTGCGGTTTCGGCCTCGTTGTTGTTGTTGCTACTGTTGCTGCTGCTGCTACTATCACTATCGCGTGGTAAAATGAGACGCCGCTGCGGTGTCGAGGATGATGTAGGTATAGGCTCGTGTAGTAACTCGGGATTGCCGATAAATTCGCGTGGCATCTGTATCGTTCGCAGAAGTTTGTCAAAGTAAGATCGACCGATGGATTTCTCGCGTTTTCTAGCTCGCATAGCATCGTTAACAAGATCAACAATATTGGAATTCGAAATTCTTCTGCCGTCTATGGAAACATCACCGTTACGATCCCATGTCATTTTTTTACCAATGGCGCTGCGATGCAAATTGCGAAGCGACGATATTGATTTAGATTTAAATTTTTTTGGTACGCTATCGATAATAAGTGTGTCATTGAGTCGAGATTTAACTTTGATCATTAAAACGTCGATTTTATTCTCTCGACTATCGTGTTTTGCTATTTTTTGTTTTGACGAAATATTCGGTACTATATTATCGTATTCGACCAAATGAAGATAACGCTGTAAAACCTGCTGGCACACTATCCATTTCTCTCTCTCGCTCTTGTACGAGTGAGAGTTTAGACTTTCACTCATCTCAGAGTCGAGGCGCGATAATGGCGTACCAGTAGTTTGTACGGAGGGCGACGGGTCTGAAGTAGTAGTAGTAGTAGTAGCAGCAGTAGTGGCGTGTCCAGCGAGATGATGTATGTTATCATGAGGAATAAGCACCATCATTCTGGCATATTCCATGGCTCGTGTAGACCAAGACAGGCACAAGAAGCAACTTCAGAAATCCGACACGGTGCTCGACGATGATGTCCCTCCTGCCGCTCTAATTTCCCCTTTTGGCGGATAGTCGTCGAAGAATTGTCGCGTACCTCCGAAGATGATTCTTTTGCACGTTGTTCAGACTCACGTTTCCCTGTAAAACGTTTAGAGCACACTGTACGCATATACACCGTACAAGCGCTACATCTGCTTGGCGCAAAATTGCACGTTGTTGCTCTCGCTTCAGATAACACAGCGCTTGTAATATAATTATTTGCTTTTTATCGAGATGTTGAATTTGCGCGCAATCTCGCCGATTTTTGAAGACAACGATATAATTCGCGTTTAAGGAGATATCGCGCTGTCCCTGACCTTGATGAAAGAGATTTTCCGTGATGAAAATGACACTAAGAATTTTATGATGGCTACCTGTGGTGAAAAGATCGACCACGGTATTGTTCGATGCCTCGCGCATTAGATCGTAAGTGACCACAAGTTTAGGTCTTGTATCATTCGATTAGTCTGCTGCTTGTGGTAAACCCTCGCGAAATTCGATTTTATCACCGTACTCAGAATACCTTCCATTCTGAGTAATAAAAAAGTATACGTTCGAACGTAAGATGACATACTCGTCTTATAATTAAATATACCGCCTAAACGAGACCCACACACACACACAAACACCGAGATCCATACCACACAGCACGCACACATATAAAGACCAACTACCGTTACTCGAGCTATAGTTATACTACCAAGCAGTAACACTATAGTCTCAAGTAACGTATGAAGAACCATCTAAAAGGAACGCGCTAAATCACGATAACCAAGAAGAGAAAATTAACAGGACAAATGGGCTAGAGGAGATGGGCTATAGGACGACTAGAAGATATAGTAATACCCTGCTATACCGGCAGAATGGGAAGAAGAGCGGGAAAGTCGGTATAAAAGGGCACAACAAACCACAGTCGGGGAGCATTCTGTTCACAGACTTTCACCAACATCCGGAATCTAGCAAAGGAGGACCACCTAATCAACCAAAGGAAGACCAGTTAATCGACCAAAGAAGGACCAGCCATCCACCTAAAGAAGGACTACCTAGTCAACCCAAAGAAGAGCATCTTCAACCGCACCACTCCAAGGACCAGGCCTGCTACTTCTGAGCCAGCTGGTAAGGACATCTCTCAAGGCCAACTACTGAGCCACCAAACCTCCAAGCAGCAGAGTGCCAAAGCCAACGAGATCTCACCTCAAAAAGAAACCAGTGTGGTATGGACAAAATCATATTAAATCCATAAGGGACGAACAAAAACCCCTAAAAAGTAGCTAGGGACGCCCCTGTCGCATTTCCGATGCGACGATACACCAAGGATGCACCGCACTGACGCCTCCACCGGAACAGTGGCGGAACCAGCGAATAGATCGCGTAGCCAGGAGAGCTCGAGCGAAAGCTCTGTCCCCACTACAGTCCACGCAGTATAGATATAGAATAGGCTACCTCCGAAGGCGAGGAATAATAACAGAGCCGATATAGATATATTAACGATTACAAACCCAGCAGGCTCCTTCTATGTGTAGAAACTATACTACCAAATAACTATAGAAATACTTCAGTAATTCAAGATAAAATCTCCTACTTTATGCGGACGCGATTATAGAGGCATGCGTAAGCCCGGGTCATGTTCTCTTTGTAAGGTGCATAATCACCTAAATTAAGGAAAAAGGAGTATATTTAATTCTCACACAAATTATTCAACTTTTACCTGTATAATTTATTTAATGTGTCTAATAAACCTTACTTTTACCTAATACTGAAGCCTATATTAATTTCCTCCCTGCTCGAGTTCGAACTAAAACCCTTTAAGGGTGATGTTAACGTTAAATACCGTTACAAACGGGACATCCGTCATTTCGCGCATGTATTTGACGAATTTTTTGACAAAATACGTGTTACCACAACCCGTAGGACCGCTTATCACGGCTGTCCATGGATGTTTCTAACGTGTATCCATATCGATGAGTGTCTATCAAAATCAATCAGCTGACTCTTAAATAAGCTTATACCACGATGGTGGCGGCGGCGACCCCGCGGCATCAGCTATTTTCTCGGCCTTCACGAGCTCATAAGGTGCGACGCGCCTGTACTAGGTGATAAGGCGCGAGCCCGCTGTATAAGCTGATGTTTCCACCGTATGCAAATGAAATAACGATAGTTTTTATATTTCTCACAAATAAAACAATATTTTTATTTCACTATGCATACATCTCTATGTGCAAAATTTACGCATTATGTAATTCTAAACGGCAATATTATATCCACGGAGGTAGCACGAGAAAGTCAGAATGAAAGGAAACACTCGATAAGAAAGCCAGGACTAACGGAATCACCGATAAGAAAGTCAGAACAAAAGGGAACGGTAGAGAGATAGCAGCTACTGCTAGGAATAGCAGCACAAAAAGAACGAGCAGACAACGGTTTTATACATAATAAATCAATTAAAAAAAAAATATTTTGTACACATTAATACGATACGTGAAATTAGACAAAAATATTATTTTTAAATACCGCGAATTCATCCGTAAAACTATATACTTTTTTGCGTTATACTAATTATCATATTTCACAATAGCCGGTAGACACAATAGGTCAACAGAGTACATGCCGTACCGCTTTCGCTTCGTGTTAACAGGTTCGCATGATTTCGTTTCTTTACGCGTTACTACATGATAAAATTCCGTGCGTCAAATACCGTCGAATTTAAAAATATTAGGTACGCTCCTAGCTCCTGTCACAAAGGATCGTAATGCGTTATAATTTACGTGACGGTTATTCGCAAAGTTTAGCGTGATAACCTTTACTTTACATTTTTCAATAATCGTACCCTCGGGTTTACAAACAAGGTGTGCGTAAAATTTTGGTCCTCCCGAAACGAACGAAGTTATATAACTACCAGGCCCGTATTCGCTCAATTCATCCGTGAGATCTCCTAGAAATCGAGCGATTGGCGGCTTATACTAATTGCTACCGGGGCAACTCACGTAAATACAGGAGTCCGTATTGCAGTACAATATTCGTCGCCCGAGCCTCTCAAGATAACTGTATAGTTTTAGGCGTGCCTGTACCGTCGTGTATGCTGCAATCACGGCATTTGATGTTGGAGATGGTTGGATAGCAATGCGGTTGCTCACATAGTTCACGGTGTGCTTCATCGGTAGCATTCCCGTCACCTCAATCTCCGGACTCGTTAGTAAATTCATTAGCTCCGAGCGCGTGAGAACGATAATGATTTTCGTGAGATTCTCGCATTGACCAAACTTTCCCCAGAATGAATTAAGAGCCAATTTTGCGAGCGAACGTAAACTCGGATTTGACTGCAAAGCACTTCGCTCGAGATATACACTCTCAGACTCCTTGTACAACGCTATAAAACGCACTATTGCTTCCTCGTCATCGTTACACTCTGTTGACGGTCCACTCGCCTCTTGTTTTATTTTTAGGCATGTATCGATGTACTCGGCAAAATGACCGCCCGTCACGTTGTCAAGTCATACTGCGTAACAACGTATTGCCAAGTTTCATCGATACGCGCCACCTTATATCCGAGCGACACAGCTTTTCTCAGCTCGTCCACGACCTACTACTGTGTTCAAAAAGTAAGGTGAATTTTTAATTTAAACTTCCCGCGTTAACCGAATCGGACAAATGAATTTTTTTCAAGTTGGTAGGACTGTTAGTGACATCTGTGACAAATTACATGTCAATATCATCATTAGTTTTTAGTTCACGCTTGGTTTTATGAACAAAGAAAAGTGAATTTGGCGATTTTTACGATGTCGAATTTTGTTGAGCAAAAAAGTGCTATTAAATTTTGCTTGCGGAATGAAATTTCCGCCACTGAAACGTATCGAATGTTACAAAAGGCCTTCGGTGACGAGACTATGTCACAGAAAAATGTTTACAAGTGGTACAAAGACTTCAAAGAAGGCAGAGAACGTGTTGATGATTTGGAACGCTCTGGACGACCATCGACGTCAATTGATGAGCAACACATCAAGAAAATCAAGGAATTGATGCTCAAAAATTGTCGATTTACAATTCGAGACCTTGCCGACATGCTTGCAATATCAATTGGATCAGTGCAAGCAATTTTGAAGGATCATTTGTGCCTCAGAAGAGTCAAATCGCGTTTGCTACCAAAATTTCTCAATTTTTTCGAAAAAGAGCGTCGCGTTCAAGCATGTGAATCAATAATTTCTGACTATCAGGACGATGAGACTTGGATTTATGCCTATGATCCGGAAACAACCGATCAATCGAGCGAATATCGTGCCAAAGGTGAACCGAGACCGAAAAATCCATGCCAAAGTCGCTCAAAAATCAAGGACATGTTAACAGTTTTCTTCGATTATCGTGGTGTGGTGCATTACGAATCCCTTCCCACTGGCTAAACTGTCAACAAGGAATATTATTTAAGTGTTATGCGTCGTTTGCGTGAAGCTATTCGCAAGAAAAGGCCAGAATTATGGAAAGACAACACTTGGATTTTGCACCACGATAATGCACCGTCGCACACAGCACTGGTTCTTGGTGAGTTTTTCGCCAAAAACTCCACTCATGTCGCTCCACAACCACCGTATTCGCCTGATTTAGCACCGTGTGACTTCTGGCTGTTCCCAAAGCTCAAGAGACCACTCCGGGGAAATCGTTTTGAGTTGATTGAAGAGATCAAACGTGAATCGCTACGCGCATTGAAGGCTATACCTGAGGACGACTTTTAAGTATGCTTCAAAGATTGGAAAAAACGTTGGCATAAGTGTATTGTAGCTAGAGGGATTATTTTGAGGGGGACGAAATCGATTTGGAAGAATAAATAAAAAAAATTTATTTTAAAACAAAATTCACCTTACTTTTTTAACACAGTAGTATGTGCCGTCAAACGCTTGCTCAGTCGTGTCATCGTGTGTGCAGCCCGCGGATGTGTCCATGTCTGTATAGCACGCTCTACACACGGGAAACAGTAGTTTCCCATGCATGCGAATAGGCAGTACGGGGATATAAAATCGCGCGGTGCTACTACGGTACACTTCACGAGACCCTCGACGACACTTAGATCGTTTTCAAGTCATACGAGTTCTTGACACTCGTCACCTACGTACAATTTCGAATGTCCAACGGGATATTTGCCATTCTCACACACCCATGGATACAGCGAGCACACATTCACATAGCGTATCTGCTCCCCATTCGCGACGTCGTACAAGCTTACAAAATTTTCCGTTTGACCGCCAACGAATGCATCGCGTGGTTCGAGAGGCGCCTGCTTAACCATGGGGTGATTTTTCACGTATAACAACATTTCCTCGTTACTCTCGAGTAATCTGTCAAAATCGCATTCCCATATTTCGGTTAGAGTGTACCCTATCGATCTGATTCGCCCGAAAATAAGAACGGTACGCTCGTATCGCTCATCAAAGCAAAGCAGCCGTGAAATTGAAGAACGCGATGGACCCCCGCATTCACGTTGTATCCGTCGACAGCTGGTAGGCCGGTCGGAGGGCGATACTCTCTCGTGCGTCCAGCATGAGCGATAACGCAGTTGCGCTCACGCTCGAGCAATACGAGCCATACGGCGGCCTAGTGCGACTGCTTATCGCCCAGCGGTACCCCCCCCCCCTGGTGCTAACACCGCAATACGATCTTTCTGTAGAAAATTCTTTCGAAATACTGTCATACATGCTGATGCTATCGTGCATGCTTCTGTAAAGGAGCACACGCTTCCGCAACGTATAAGTAACTCTCGAAAAGCTAGACACGCTTGTCTCAAAACCGTAACATATGTACGACAATATTGCACAAATTGCGTCGCAAAATCAAATTTATAAACGACGTGACTTGATTCTTTCCCATACCATTTTTAAAATCGCTCGCGATCCGCTGAGAACATGGTATCGGGTGAGTAAATATGCAGAGTCGGCAGAGGACCTGTATAATTCCGATATTCCGGTGTGTTGAATAAATGGGGAAATGTACCTTTTACCACCTCATCAGCGAAATCGAAGGCCTTAGGTAAAGCGCTAAGAGCCATAGGTAAAAAGTTTAGACTATCGAGAAAAACGACATCGCCAATCTTCATCGAGACAATCTTTGTACCATTCATAATCAAAGAGAGCAACTGTGTTTTTTGCACTTCGATTAAATACCGTAGAATAAATTGCGCGTCAAAACTTCTTGCATTATGATCAATACAGATGGTATTTTTAAATTTTTGCGATAATGCCAATTTCACGAATTCCCCAACAGGATCATCGATAAACACGAATTCACGTTTACCACAGTCAGCACAATTGGTCTCTATATCTGTGATATCCGGACATGTCATACATACGCATTGTGTAACACGTAAATTCGTCTCGTTGATTCGTGTCGATTTATCATCGTGCAATTCTTCGTGTTGTTGCATCTCAAAATCATAAAACAAAAATCTCGTGGAAGGCTTGTCTTTTTCCGTCTCCTTTGGCGCCTCTGGTTTCTTAAGAGGTGCTATAAAACACGCATGCGTAGTCGGTCGAGTTTGCCTGCATGTAATGCAAAACGATATACCACATACATGCATCTTTTGATGTGTGGTTGCATAATTAAAAAATTAAAAAAGCATAATTAAACCATTTATTAGAATTTTTATTTTATTTTATTTTATGTTTTGTTTGTCGCTAGCTATGTACTATGTACATAAATTGTGTAATGTAAGAATTACGAACTTATATTTGCTTCTAGTCCTCGAATCCGTCGACTGCACCCGGAAACCGCCGATGTATTTCGTAAACCAACTCGATTGTCGGCGGTTTCGGCACAGTAAATCGTGCAAAGCGAAAAACGTTTGGGTCCGATTCGTATCCTGTTTTTTCATTTTACTATTATTATCGCCGTAATTTTTTTATTTTTGTCAGCGTAATTGTATTATTAAAAGCTTACCTGAATCTTCTTCTTCTTCTTCTTCTTCTTCTTCTTCTTCTTCTTCTTCGTCCTCCTCCTCCTCCTCTTCGTCTTCCTCCTTCTCCTCCTTCTCGTTGTCTGTATTGCTATTGGTACTCGTATCATCGCTTGAACTGTATCGTCGCGATGGACCTGCGGCGGCTCCATCTGGTTCTCTTGCAGGACCGTGAAAAGACATGACCGTTTGTTGGTTTATATCCGCAGAACGGGTAACATAAAAAGACCGTTTGTTGGTTTATACCGCAGAACGGCTGGGTAAAATTTATCCAACGATTCCCTGCGATGCTGTTACCATCGTTGTCCCTGCTATGATCATCTGAATCGGTTCTACCCTCCTCATCGAAATCATAGGTGTCGGATCCCTTTCTTCTTCTTCATACCGTCGAACTATATAAAAATCTTGTGAAATAAAGGAAATAAAATAAAAGTAATTAACGCAGTATATTACTTACGGCCTTCACTGAGTATGAGCTGCAAAGCAGGCTCATTCAGCCAACCGCGTCGTCGAATAACACGCACCACCGAATCAATAATTATTTGATTATTAAACAATCCAATATTATGCGCGTCAATTAAATCACCCTGATGACACTCGTACAGCATACCGCGAATTTTACGAAAAACTGCTTGTGTCGGAAGTTCTCATAGGGTGATCTGTAAATTTCTTCTCCCCCACCGCGAACTCAACGACGGTCTACGCTTCAATATAAACTCTATCAATTTTCTTATCAATGAGCGCTTAACCACTCTGACCATGATTGTGCTGTTAGAATAGTAGTAACCACACTAAATCAGACAATTAACTAGAGATTTTTCAAAGTGGCGCGCTTTTGTATATTGTGAGGTCCTCACATGTGCAGACCGAGGGATCACGGGACAAGATAAATAGGATCCAGAAGTACGAAGGGAAGAGATTAAAGTATTTCGAACTGCCAAGCAGCAAGGATGGAATAATCGTATTATGTAGGAGAACGGTTTGAGTAACCGTGAAAGAGTAAGAGAGATAGAAACAACAGAAGCGAGAGGTCCGGGAATATCGGTGTGTTTGACTAACAATAAGTACAGGCGTACTGAGGTTTGCGGGCACTAGGCCATCGAACTCATGAGAAAAACGAGCTACGTCACACTATCGGAATTCCCTCGCTGACGTAAACAGCAGGTCAGCGACCAGCTGGCCTTGCTCGGTGGCGAGAGGAAGGCGGTGAGCGCGGCAGCGGCAGATCGCAAAAGCCGAAAAGATGCGTTAGATTTTAAAATTACGATGAAAAATAGGCAGAGGGGAATGAGGCGAGGGGAGGCCTATAAAAGGCCGGTGCAGGGAGAGAGGAGCTCTTTTGGCCTTTTAGCGTGGATCGAAGGCGTGTAAAAAGACAAGTCGTAAAAACTAAACATTCTAAGAATTACGAGAGAAAAGTTAAGCATTATCATCAAATAGATTTTGACTAAATTCGGGTTTCAACGCATAACGGAACATCGAATTAGTGAGAATTGAGGACAACGGAACAATGAGAGACAGGCGAGTGGTTTAAACAATATAAAGAATTCGTTTTTAGTGAAGTTAAAAAGGAATTAGTAATAGATTAAGATAGGGATAGATTTAGGAGAATAGAATTAAGAGAATAAGTGTGTGTGCAAATAGATCTAAGTAAAATTAAGTGCATAGGATTAATTAATACGATTAAGCGAGTAGTGTATAAGAAATTAAAATTAAATAGTGTGGAGTTTAAACCGGCAGTATAAACGGGAATGGCCCGACTGGATGAGTGGAAGGGAGAAAAAGAGAAAGTGAAACGAAAGTAAAAGAGAAAGAATTGTAAACAGAGTTAATACACTCTGTCAAGGAGCGAGTGCGATGCGAATGACTGGTGGTGTGAGTATGTCTGTGCACCGAGCGTACAGCAATACTGCTGTACAAGAAGAATAATAAAATTTCGAGGATACCGAGAATAGGTGCACACAAAATAAAATAATAATTGCAGAAATAATCGCTGAGATTAGGGAATTTAAATGTCATTATACAGAGTAGCAGTGACCGAAAATTAAAAAAGTGATGTTTTATGGAATTGTTTCTTTGAGAAATATCCTCACTCACAACCACCACGAAGTCTACATTAATTGGTCGTGTGATCGAGCCCGAATTCCCACGATAAATAAAAATAATCGTCAACGATAAAAAAAATTACCGTTACAATATATATTCCTTTAATACCCTCTTTCTCTCTTTCTCTCTCTCTCTCTGCATATACTGCAACGATGTAATGAATGCGACTAACCAAGAAGATGGCCGCACACGATCATTTTACAAAAGCAAGACCTAGGGAAATATTTAGCGATGGTGATGTAGATGTAAGGCCTGTCATGTACTAATTTATCGAGTTTCGCTGATGAATGTCATATTGTTTTCATCCAATTTCAAGGCACTCAGCCATGAGGAAAATCATCAAATTTCGTCGACGAATATTATTTAGTTTTCATGACACATCTTATCTGTATGTCAAGTTGTGCGTATGCACATACGTGTGCGAGAGTATGCAAGAGTTTTGGGATATATTTGTTGCTGCTATTACTAGGATGTTAAGGAGAATGCAATAAATATCAAAGGATATTGGTGAGCAATTTTCAGTCGTATGATTTGCAGTATCAAAAGAAGAGGCGATGCAACTAGATAGTGGGGGAAATCTGTATAAAACGGAGTATGAACACCACCGACGATTCATTCGAAAAGTTACAGTTGCCAAACATGGCAAATAATGGTGCTATGTCTTACACGATATCGCCATATATAGCGAACCCCGTTATGTACGGTTTAAATAAATCATTACGGTTAAAATAATCGGCGCCGGGCTCGAGTTGAACTCTATGTATCTTACACCAGTGGTGAAAATATTGTCGAATAATTTTACCGGAATTACACTCAGTGCGGACGAGTAGCAAGTGTTTAAATAGTACATTACGCAACTCTTTCAGAATGTTGGTCACTCCGGTCGAGTGCATAATTTGGACGAGACTGAATGACCAACATTTTGAAAGAGTTGCGTACAGTGCTTTTTGACATGAGTGCGAAAAATAGCTCAATTTTCGACAATTAAACAACGTTTTCCCACGTCACATCATTACACCATCGCGTCTGCTAGGTTAGCAGTTGACGTAAACAAAACAGTTGTGTTCATTCCTGTCACATGGAAATTCTAGACAGAAAAACAGAAGAATAACAGTGAAGGAATGAAATAATCATAATATTAGAATGAAGGAATATAAAAACAGGGGAGGAATGTAAACAGCTGATTGCAATACAAAAATGACTCGTTTTCTACCATGGAAACGGGTCAAAATTGAGCTATTTTCAAAGCACGTGTGTTAAAAAGTTATTTTTCTTGCATACAACGATATTTCGAAACTCATGGGACTGATGCCGAGAAAATGTGTAATACCCACATAGAGCACACAGCGCATTACACACTTTTAACCTCGTGTTACCAGCACACAGCTGTCTCATTTGGTAAAATAAGCGGTAGTTATAATGAGGAATACGAGAATCAAGAGGAATCTGGAGAATCAAAACGGAAACGCTTCCAAAAATACTCTCCAAAAATTGTTGCAGCGGCCGACATGCTCGCTGCTTGATATGCTCGACGAAATAAGTAGAAAAATTGATATTCATATGCAGGCTCTAGAGAGCAATAGTGAAACGATTCAAAGGTGTATGAACGAGGTGGTATCATATGCCCGTGAAAAGATAGTTGTTAATGAAACGCCTCGTGCAGCAGCGTATGAGATTATCGGTTCCAAAGAATTCTTTGAAGAGCTTATAAAAATTATTTTATCCGAAATAATTGTGCTGTATCGTGATCACATCGCTGATCATGCATCGGGTGTTGGGTTGCGAATGCAATAATTCTCCGTATGTGTAGCTATTTGTGATGAAGACACAGTTGTAAATAATTGTATATAGTGTACATTTCGCTCGAAATATTATAAAGTATACACGGACGACAGTCATAGAGAGAGAGAGAGAGAGAAAATGTGAGTTATCACAGTCCTAAAACCGAAGCATTAGCAAAGGTCTGCGACAGAAAGAAGACAGAGCTCTCGTCTTTGTTTTATTAACGCAGTAGACCATGGAATACGTACCGATGTCGATTAGCAGCGAAGCAGCAGAGCTTGGTAAGTAAAAAATTTAAAAAACGAAAAAAATCGTGATGTAATAACATGTAATATTTATTTTCAATTATAAAAAGTAATGTCTTGCAGAGCGAGCAGCCCCTGCATATAAACCGACACCGAGGGTTCGTTATTTATGTTATGGAGAGCGAGAGGAGGATACATACACTGTATAGATAGATCTAGCTTCGGAAAAGAAAAGTGTCACCCGCCATCCTCATTCGGAGTTGACGTCGGTGGTAGCAGATCATCAACGCTGCCAACTTTGTATAATGAGACGATGCATATCAGGTTCTTTAGGTTCTCTAGTACCTGATCGAATATTCTGTACACGTTGTTTTTATGACCAGTGCGTTCAATGAAATACTTGTTTCATTCTTTTTTCAGAAGTACACTGTTATGACAACACCCACAGCGAAAAATAATTTAAAAGCAATACTACGAGTGATAATACAAATTAATTCCGTATAGCGATAAAAATAAAATTATCGGTGGAGGAATCTCCGAGCGTAGATTACCGTGTTTGCAGGGCTGTTGTATGCATGACGCTCTATATATAACATGAACTTATACTATGGGGCGTACTAGTAGTGTAGGTTTATACGCTCTTGCGAATTGGTATAACTGTCGGAGACACGGATGAATGGAACGAACTGTGAGTGGCATGGATTGCGCAACAACCGAGCAGAGGTCTTGAGTATAATTTATCTTTCGCACATTGTGGTAGACCCAAGTCCCTTAACCGCAATGTACAAGTATACTGTACGCTGATTGGTGCTACAGTGCTTTTCTCACACATTATTACATCGCAGTTTCACTGCGGTAGCGATGTTAACCAGTCTCGCTACGATGATCATTAATGTACGTATGTAATTACCGCGTAGGTTGTCAGTATTATAATTTTTCGGATAATATATTGTGAACGTATCATCGACTCATATGCTTCTTTACTTACGCATACAAAGTAAAGAAAATTGTACCAAAAAAAGTTGTTTTTAATTTTTTTTTACTATTCGTAACTCTTTTTTCCAGAGATAATTGCATTTTTTAAGTCTAGTGTCATAGCGAGATGTTAATACACATGTATACAAAATTCACTTGCATTTATCTCTCTTTCTCTGAGAGCGTGATGCACATATCTCACCTTGTCATAGGCAGTTAGGCTGGCGTACTCTATGATGAAGGAGTCTGTACTTTCTTGGTATTACTATCTATAACATTTTGTACGAAAAATCTCCCATGTACCTACAAGAACTGTTCACTTGTCCTAGATTAACGCACAGACCCTCGCGTAGGCAAATACCGTTAGTCTTTTATACCCCAACGGGTCGCCCGAGAACATATCACAACTCTTTTTCCATCACAGGTATACATTTCTGGCACTCGTTGCCTACTGAGGTTCTAACATATTTTACTGTTGGAATTCTCAAAGCTCGCATATTTGCTCATCCCTTTGGTCTAGATAATGATAATTTCATTTAAGTCATTATTTTAGTTGAGCATATAGTTTAAATTTGTTTTTTTCAGTTTTATTTAGATTCTATTTTATATTATTTATTGTTTCTCTGCACTGTAACTCTTTTGGCCTATCTTCTCTCTATCTCCATCTGTATTTACCGGTCAGGGATTGCGACTCGATGCGGTCTTTGCAGTCGATCTACACGACAAGGAGAGAGAGAGTAAAGTACACTGGTGATTGTGGTATGACTTTTCATACTCTGTGTGCGTAAGGCAAGTTTGAATACGTGCTCTTCAGCCCGTATTCCACAGATAACTTTCTTTGTGATCAATGAGCGCTCCAGAGTTCTACTATCGTCCAGCATTCACCGCTGACTAGGACTACTACTCTAGATGACATTATACGTCAGATTCAATCATCGGGCACCGTAGTAAAAAACCGTAGTAAAAAACCAGTCCGACTATGGAATAAAGGGTTGGGCATGCCAGCAAGCAAGGAGGACGTCCCGCGGACCTACGAGACAAAAATCAAGATAGCACGACAAAGAATCATAAAACAGGGGGGGGGGCACAAAGGGCCGAACGATTTAATGTCACACACAAGCTAACAAACTCCGAAGAAGGAGATCTAGTGTGAGTAAAGACTTTAAACGTATCGGATCCCGTCAACCAAATCACCTCAAAATTCTTGCCTCTACGAAAAGTTCCATATCGCATAGAAAGATGCGTAGGTTTAGCTACCTACCAATTAGTCGATCCACTCACTCAGAAAGTCCGTAGAAAATTCCATGCAAGCCTGATGACAAAATACCAAATATATCGAGACGAAGAAGAAAAGATTAAGGAACGACAGGAGGAGAAGTCAGAATAAAATTAAATTTTAAGGAACAGAACCACAGGGTCGAAAGAAAAAAGATAGAAATTGCAATAGAAATAAGAAATAAGAATTCATAATAAGGTTAGAATAATAATTATAGAAAGTAGGAAAAATAATCAAAATAAGACGTACATAAAAATGAGGAAATTGTAAGATGGCAGGTACTATATCACTAAATAAATAAATCACGAAAAACAATAAATCAAATATAAAATCCATCAACAGGAAGGATCACAGGATAAGGGACAGATTGAAAGTCCAATACTACGAGTTGATCAACAATATATCGAGCACCGAAGGTAACAAACGATCGAGCAATATGAGAGAGATCAACGGTACACAATCCCCAAAGGTAAACAAAACCACGATACTCGGACAACGGATGGTAATTGCAACGGAGAGCCAATCTATGAATAAATCACCGTAGATCGATAACCAAGATTTACACAAGTTTGATGGTAACCAACAGGAAATCCAAAAGTCAACGATAAAGATATTCTTTTAAACAACGATCAATCGACATTTAGAGTTCTGTCGAAGTGCAGGGCCAAAATCAGCCAAAAATGTCAAGCCTAGTTCAAATAAAACAAAACAAGGAAATACAGAAATCGAAGATGAGGATAAACTGGAACCTAAGAAAAATATCGATAGATCGACTACGGATCAAAAGTTGGAAAACCAGATTACCACAAACTCGGGAAAAGCAGCAAAAACGAAACGGTGGGATCTGAAATATTCGACAGATGAAGAGTGGTTCCTCATCAGATATTTTCAACACGATCAGTGATAACAAAAAAAAATATAAGAAATGTTTCGCAACTATCCAACGGACAGACTGGTCGGAGACTATCCGAATATCACTATTCTCAACATCGCCGACACGAGAAGGATAACGGTGGGCTGAAAAGTTCGTAGGCAAACATAGAAAAAATCTTTTTTTTGATAAAATTTGATTTTAGTATTCAATATAGTTGCCTTCGAGGGCGATTCAACGATTTTTTAAAATTTCAAAATTTTTGATTTTTATTTTAATTTCAATTTTTTTTATTTTTTATTTATTTTTTTTTTTTACGATTGATTTTCCTGGTGCAGAGTCCAAATTATGTTTATCAAGCCGAGCCTTGGCTTCAACAGTATTTTTCTTCGCCAAAAAGCAATGCTTTATTAACACACGAAATTCCTTTTTATCCATTTTTTCAAACTAACAAAAGTTGCTTCACTCAAAATGCTATATCTCACAAACTAATAATGCGACAGCTGTCTAATTTATACACGTGTCTTTTGAAGGTTAGGGCTAACTAAAAATCATATGGATTTAATACTAGTAGCGCCATCTATGTGTCAGCCTACGAACTTTTCAGCACACCTGGTATATGTATACCAGGAAGATCCAGAAGAAATTCGAGAAAGAATTATAACATTTTCTGAGGATTTCGAGGAAGGGACAGACGGAGTCTGAAATCTGCGGCTTGAAGAAATCCACATCGGATGCCCTGCGTTATATAAAAACCAGGGAAAAATCTATCGAGCTCTCTTGACTACGGAGGAAGATGTTACGTCAAAATCGCGGCCTATCTTACGAAACGCACGAATTTAACATAGATGCACGTTTCGGTGTATATTTTCCGTGCTCTGGTCAAGGAGAATAAATCCTCCCTTTACCACACCCGACGAGAAAATACCGAAGACGCAAGGCCGTTTTTGAGTCTAACCTCGCGGAAAATTACTCAGGATAGGGCTGGAGTGCGTTTTGTTCTCGGTTGGGGATAATCACTTCACGAATAATGGGGTGGGACTTGAATGACAATTTCACGCGGAGCAAGATTTCACTTTAATTGGTAAAAGAAAATTATACTTACGGTTGCTTGTTGGTGTGGTTCTTGCTGTTGAACGTTGGTTGGACGTAGACTGGTGTAGTCGAACAAACTCAAAATCGAACGTATGCGTTGGTACGTATTAATAATTATTTATTGAAATAAAACTACATGAGTAGTCGAATGTTGCACGGTCAATATTCCCGATTTCGCACGCGTTAATAGTTATAAGTACTGTACTCGTACTCTGTACAACTTGAAACTATACTTTGTGAAATTGAGCCGCGGTGAAAAACTATTAAAGTGTACTACTTGGTCCCCATGAGACTGTCTAACTTGACTCCCCGTGAAAAGTAAGTCTAACTCCTGCGGACTATTAACTCACTGCCGGGCGACTTATTGACTGCCTGGCGTGTGATTAGTCCTTTGCTCCCCGTGCAACTGTCCCCTTTACTCTCCGTGAAACTGCGTCTCCGGCCGATTTTCGCGGCCTTTTATAGGGCTCCTGAGCGTCGAAAATTCTTGTCGTCAAGCGCGTAAAAAGAAAAGAAGGAATAAAACCCTATCCTGATTATAAGAACTTCTCCGTGGTCTATCTCAACCATACACGTATTCATTCCTCTTACCCCGCAGAGTAGCTTCCCGACATGCAGAGCCATAGATCTATGCAAGTGCATCAGTATGGCGCGCTCTGTTACCTTTCACGTTACCTATAGCTGGCCCAAGCTATTTTTCCTTCCTTTTGATTTTCTCTTACGAGATGGGCGCCAGGCGCTTACGCGCCGGAAGGAAAAATAACGAGATGTCCGGTCAGACTCAACCCAGGCTAACTACAGCTGTTCGAGGCAGAGTGGGTGGTTCGGACTGTCAAGTCATTAATTAGTCCAAGTAAGATACGAATAAAATCAATTAATTAAAATACGTCATCAATAATCCATGAATAAAATCGGCCAATAGAATATCGTCCACAAATATACCAAACACGAACAATAAGCAAGGTCCAACTAATAAAATAATACCAATAAATAACTCAAACAACAATAGCAGGTACGGGACTTACAAATGCCGCTTGGGCAATTTATTTATTTTCCAGCAGACAATTATTAATATCCAATAAACATAGTTCAAATAAAATGTCCCATAAAATTAGTCTCTCTTCTTAACAATTTTCTAACTCTAGTTCGGTACCCTAGTTTCAATCATTAGTTCGGCGGTGCCAATTATCCCGTCCTCTCTCTCACTTTCATACACGGCGGATGATATATAGCTTGTCACGCTCAATACGAATTCCGAATCCGAAACACCGACAAAGCCAAATATCCTGTTGTCTCAACGCACAGTTCACGATACGGCCTATCCCAAGCTAATCCCTCATACATCCAACAAAAACCATAGCAACGGGACGTCGAGAGGTCACGCACGCAAAGCTACCAACAGCTTGATACTACAACTTTGAAATTTATATACCGTGTACAAGACAGAAACCCAGGAACTTCCCGTAGTTCATAAAACATAAAGAAACGAATAAATAACGACTAATAATTAAGTAATAGCAAAAAAGAGGAATAATAATAATAATTATTATTATTATAAAATACTTAATGTCGGGATAATAATTGGTTCGTCGAATAAAATAAAATGAGAAATAATGGAAAATCTAACTACGCGAGATACGCCTCGGACCGTACGCGTCCCTCGAATCCACGTCCAAAATACGGGACGACGGCCGATTACACTCTCCGCGATTCTAAGATAACGTTAAAACCAAGTCCAAAAATAATAAATAAATAAGACAGAGAAACGTCGATTAATTTGAATGATACGTGACGCGGTCTATAACGTATATAACTGGTAGTCCCTTCCACATAAAACACACAACGGGACGACGTACTAAGGCGCGCGCGACCTTCTAAATCGAACCGAACGAAAACTCAAATTAACTCATATAAATCCAAAGTCCATAATCCAGTTAAAATCCGTGACGCGGTCTATCCCGTTCTAATCCCAGACAAATCAACACCCTTCGGGATAACGGCCTAACTCGCGGGAAGTCTCGAGTATCTTCCTAGCCTCACTCCTCTCGTCCAGAAAAGAGGCGATGACCGATATGAATTTCAAATAGGCTGATGGATCGATAATTATAGCTTCCGAATGATGCCAGCAATGCAACGGAACAGCCAAATATATATAGCGTTACGTCTTCCTTGCTCGACGGTCCCCGGGAAAAAAGCCCTGAGGTCCTGCCGGCACGCGTGCTTGTGAATTCTGATCCCCACTTAACCCGCTAAACTCGGTTAATTGGGGGAACCTGTGTCGCACGATGACCGCGACTAGCGCCTCAGCTGGACGATGTATTAATTAGCGACAGACAATACCAACGCTGCGTAGTCCAGCAGATGACTCTCGGAGACATATAGATTCCCGTGAGTCGACGGCAGCTAAGGATAGAAGGCCGCGTATTATTTGGTGCGTCGTCGGGAAAATGGCATATTCCGATCAAGAAAGACATAGAATATCGGTCCGAAATTCCCAGTTGTTACATTGCTCTCTTCTTCCTCGTACTTCCTCTCCATCCCTCGGTCGTATCAATCGCATTATAGATATAAAAAAAATAAAACAAGAAAAAAAAGATAAAAATAAAGAATAAATAAAACCTGAAAATCACCCCCTACAACCCTGCGCGATCGTGTAGGCCGCCGTCGAGCGAGAAGGACGTGGCCTAAATATTCTGCCACGTTACAATCCTTATGCTCGCTTCTATGTAGATGTGTCTATAGTAATGGCTCAGAATTTCAGCGTTTGTACGGAACTTAATTAAATCCTTCACATCAAACCACCAGTAATAATTTTGTTACAGATTCTGTAGTTATCTCGTCGTATGCAAGCTGATTTTTGCGTTAATCTCTTATTAGTATGAATGTTTTTATTGAATTATGACTTATTCTAATCATTATTGGTTATTCGTTTAATTAGTAATTACACTACTCATAGTTAAACTCTTTTTCTTAAATAACTTGTTAGTTAGACAATTATTCTCGTGTTATAGAAACGAGAGCGAGAGAGAGAGAAGGTATTTTACTTGAGAGCGACTCGCCCGACTTGGTTACTTGTACATTTCGTTCGTACGCAAGTCGGCTAGATCGCCGTTCAGCCCCTCGCGCAAGGCGTTTATCGTTGCGTGGAGAGACGACCAGCCTCGCTTTCCTGCAGGAGAAGCTTCATTGCAGCTCAATTTTAGTTTCATCTCTTTCTCGTTTTGTCTATTTTTCGCTATTTTACCGTAAATTAATCCTAATATTTCCTTTATTCTTTCTATATATGCATAACATATTATATATATATATATGATGGTATTTTTACTATAAATTCCAATATTTTACGAGAGACTTATTAATATAATCTCAAGAGGAAAAGGAAATTAATCCTGATATACTGATCTTTCTTCTATTACCCGACTATACCTGGTAAGCTCATTAATTCAATGTGGGTTGTACTCGTTATCGAGTGACAGCCCTGGGTAGTTTCCATATTGAAGCATAATTGTTCTTTTTGCTGCTGATATTTTACCTACAGTATTCATGTGAACACTTTAATAGTCATAAATCTTTCGTTTAAATCAACAGTTCTTCCACTTTTGTTAATTGTTTCGCTCAGTTAATAATTGTTCGTGATTTCATCATCTTTGTAAAGAGAGAGAGAGAAAGAAGATTTCACGCAAGAGCGAAAAGAAAGGGTGTGGTCGCCTGGTCACGTGATAGCATTTCCTCCAACCGCTCCCCTATGGCCAACAACGCCCCGGCGGCGACTAGCCGCACCCCTGGTCTTGGATTGAGGGTAAGGCTGCGCTGAATCATAGATCCATCAATGGCAGTCGATAACTGGGTCTACGCAGTAGATCCCATCTTTTGAAAGTTTGCCTTTTGACCGGGAGCGCTGAAAAATTCCATCTTTACAAGATTAATTTTCCCAGGAGACGGTCGGTAGAGCCGCATCCCCACCCTGTTCCGATCTCCGTCGCTAAAATCGCTCTCCTCTGCTCTTAAGAAGTTCGAAACTAGAAGAAAAATGTAGAAAGTTACTTTTACTGTAGCGAAACTAAAACAGAAGAACTTTAACGTAATCGAAATTAAAAAAGATAAATGCGACGTTACGTCAGGACGTAACAAAGAAGATGATGACCAAATCCTGGTCTGGTTGGGAGACATCGGGGTGGATGTGGCGGCAACCAGACAGGAATGTTACACGCCGCCGCCAAGTGCATTCCACGTATCATTCCAAACGATACCAATTGACCTACATCAAGAAGGACCTCTGGAAGGAAGATGGACGGACCAACAAATTCAAGAAACCCGACAAATCCTCGAAAACCATAACTGGAATATGTCTATTCTTCCGGACGGAATACACGCAGAGGCAAGGAGAATGGGAACATAACACTCCCCAGCGAGGTACTCATTAACGACTGACTGGTAGTATGGATCCAAAATCCGCTCAGATTTGACTAGGGACCGATGGAGAGATGCTCCTCGACCATCATTTCTGGGGAGAAGAATCTTCAGAGGACTCGGTATACGATACCGATGAAGAGAGAAGAACGATCGACAACAACGACGATCAACACTCAGAGGACGACGATTGGAAAGATTGAGACAACGACAACTACAACAAATTTGTAAATATACAATCAACGTAATATACAAATTTATTGAGATAAATGATGTCTATTTTTTTAGTACCTGCTGCGAAAAATTCTGAATAGTGGATAAGACTAGAACTTAGAAAAATAGGAATAAACAAATAAATGGAAATATTAATACAATAAGTCGCGAGAAAATAAACAGATATAGGGTAAGAAACAATAACATAGCAGGGATCCTCGGTTCGAGGAATTCACCTCGGATCAGGGGACAATGAGACGACGGGTTCATCCCATATACACCATACACAAACAACACAGCACCAATACCACGCAACTAGCCGAGGTACACGCAAGACAGACATAGCGGAGCACCAGCACCACACATTACCAAAATATACCGAGAACAACAAGCCTAAATACACCCGACACATAATACAATCAGAGGGACCTATACCACACACTATCAACACTATGAAGACCAGCGTACCGAGAAACCAACTACCGTTATTCGAGCTATGATAGTACAATCCACTATAGTACTAAATGACGTATGCAAAGGAATCACTGAAGAACACGTTAATTACAATAATCGAAGAGAAGAAATTAACAAGATAAATAGGCTACAGGACGACTATCAAATATAGTTATACCATTTTATACAGGCAGAACTTGGAAGAAGAGCGGGGAAGCCAGTATAAAAGGGCATGAAATGTGACGATCGAGGAGCATTTATTCACAGATTCTCGCCGATGTCCAGGACCAGCTAGCCAACCGAAGGAGGACCAGCTAACCAACCGAAGGAAGACCAGATAACCGACCAAAAGAGGACCAGCTAGCCAATGAAAGGAGGACCATGTCACCAGCACCACTCCAAGGACTAGGCCTGATATCTCTGAGGCAGCAAAAAGGAACATCTCCGAAGCCATTAATGTCCAGCCACTGAGTCGCAGGAACATCCGAACCAGCAGCATAGCATCCCAGACGACGATACCTCACGGTAGAAGGATACCAATGTGGTATGAATGAACCATATCCAGGGGACTAACAACACCCTTCAAAATAGCTAGGGACGCCCATGTCGTCATCTCGATGCGTTGATGCACCGAGGATGCATCTCGCTGACGCCTCCACCGCGGCGGCGGCCGGGCAAGCGAGCAGATAGCGTAGCCAGAGGAACTCAAACAAGAGGACCGTCCCCACCACAGGTCCGCGATATATAGATATAACGTACGGTAAATCCTAAAACGAAGAATGGTAATAGACCACGCTTACGTTGATAGATTATCGATGATGAGGCCGGTATAACAGTGCCCTTTCTCCCTTTGCCTTCTGTAGTAATTACACTTTCATACCACTGGAAAAACTATTTTATTAATTTAAAGTCTCCTTTTTCGTGGACACGATTATATAGGCGTGCGTGAGCCCGGGTAAAGCTTTTTGTAAGGCGCATGATTACCAAGAATCATTAAAAAGGAGTCAAATTCATAGTTATTGACGATATTCTATTTTTATTTGTAATACACTATTATTTATTATATCTTGTTGAATAAACCTTACTTTTACTGAATATTGAAGCTTGTATTGATTTCCTCCCAGCTCGAGTCCGTACTAAAACCCTTTACAGGGTAATGTTAAAGAAAAATACCGCTACAGTATGCGTCTTTATAGTGTTTAACAACTTTTCTCATCCGTATGAAAATATTATTATTTCGGATGATCTAAATTGTCAGTTATAAAGTAATATGTGCTTTGAAGCTTAATACTTACGTCAATTTGCGTTTTCCCTATCTTTGCATATTGTTGATTCTCCACCTACATATAATTTACCGTCATCCAATTCGTGGCTCGATGTATTTTTAATTGATAATCATGATAAGATCTGCTCCTATATCAAGTCTGACGCACCGTTCATTGCTGGGCACCTTCTACAGCTGAATTATTTTTTTAATACCAACCCAATATCTGACCGTGTTTTAGTGCGTCGCGCATATCACTGATTTGATGAAAATGAATTTCGAGCTACACTATCCAGATTACTCCTAAGATCTGGTTTGGCGAGACGTTATTTTAATTTTAATTTCAATTATCTGGATATACTTGTCAATCCTTTGGTCGAACATTTTACAAATAGTTTTGGCGATTCTCTCAATGAGCATGCTCCACCACGTGCTTTTTACGTGCGCCGATCACCTGCACCGTCGCTTACACCTGACGTTAAGGATCGCATTACCCGTTGTAATTATTTATACTCGCAAGCGCGAAGATCTATTAGGGTTCCAGATTGAGTGATTTGTAGAGCATACAGAGATGAACTTAAAAACAAATTATGTCAAGCTAAAAGAGGGCATTGCTTACAGAAAATCTCCGGTATTACTGATCCCAATAAATTGTGGAAAGAGCTCGCTAAAATGGGTCTAGTCAAGTCTTCGTTTTCCTCCCCCTTACATTTCTTTCCACCTCATGAACTAAATTCTTTTTACTCTTCCATATCAAATCAACAACCGGCTTCTGGAGAGTGTCCCAAAATTCACGTAAGATTTGAATTTTACGCCATTTGTGCGGTAAAGTGTTGCCCACGAAAAAAAGATAGCGTGACAGCTGACAATTCAGGGTTATCAGAAATGGAGGGCTACACAAAAGAACAAGGCGTTTTCATTGCAGAGCAATATTTTTAATGTAATGAAGGTTTGGTAGCAGCAGTTCGCAGTTTTCGTACAAAATATGATTTCGTACATAAATAATAGTGATTTAATAATAGTGATTTAACTTCATCAACTGTGAAGAGATTAATTAAAAAATTCAGGAAGACTGGATCAATTAGTGATCTTAGCCGCTCTCACCACTCTTCAACAAGTCGTCCAACACAAAACATCGAAGCAGTTCGTTAGAGTGTTGCTGAGAGTCCAGGAACATCAATTCGGCACCGTGGTCAAGAATTGGACATTTCGAGAAGCTCTCTACAACGTTTTCTTACGAAATATTTGCATCTTCATGCAACAATAAGAAGTGGATGCTGATTTTTCGAATAACATCATTTTCAGCGATGAGGGTTATTTTCATCTTGATGGCTTCGTTAATAGTTAAAATTGTCGCATTTGGGGTTTAGAAAATCCACGAGTGATTGCGGAGAAACAAATGCATCCACAACGTGTCACTGTTTGGTGCGGACTTTGGCTAGAGGCATCATCGGACCATTCTTCGTCGAAAATGCGGTTGATCAGACAATAGCAGTTAATGGACCTCGCTATCGCGACATGATAATTCGGTTTTTTGTGTCTAAATTGCAAGATATGGATGTAGACGACATGTGGTTTCAATAAGACGGTGCCACATGCCATACAGCCCGAAAAACAACTCAATTACTGCATGAGTCATTTCCTGGTCGTGTAATTTCTCGTTTTGGGTGATCAGAATTGGCCGCCCAGATCATGTGATTTAACGCCGCTGGATTTTTTCCGTTGGGGTTTTTTGAAGTCTAAGGTGCATGCCAAAGGCCCACGACCACCCACGCCTTGAAGTCGGAAATTGGGCGCTGTATCAACGAAATTCAGCCACATTTACGGAAAACGGTCATGGAAAATTTCGACAAAAGAGTGCGTATGTGCGAGCAGAGCCATGGAGGCCATTTACCGATATGCTATTCCATACTGTAACGGTATTTTCTCGTTAACATTAATTTTTAACCTTCATGGGGAAAAGATTCAGACTCGAACATGATGAAAATTAGTTGAGACTTCTTAGGTAGGCAAGAGTAGGGTTTATTCGCAAATTAATAAACAATATAGTGGTGCTCGCCTTATTAGCGCCGTTGGCCAGTACAATTAATTTCCAATCCACTGGTATATACAATGGTTCCACGATCTTCTTTATCTTCGGTAGGCCTTCCACTATCATGCTTCCCGGACCGGTGGCGAACTTCAGAACTAAACGGAATCGGGTTCTCCTGTCTTGTTCGGTATCCTTACGGGCCGCTGAATATGCCTTCTATTACGTCTCAAGATCTGTTGCTGGAGGGCCTGTCAGCTATTTTGGGCGCTTGCTCCACGCTCGGGTCGCCTCGGTTTTCAGAACACGGGAAAATGTGGTGTTTCTACGTTGTTTCTCGTATATGTTTCGAATCGAAGGTGCTTGTGCCGTTGCCGTCTACTGTTTGTGCATATTTTCGTGATGTGGGATCTCAGATGCATCAATTATATTGATTTTATGAAGCGATGCGGGTCCTGTGTGCGAATTTTTATAGTATTTCTCCTTCTTTTTTGTGTGTTCCGCAAGTGAAATCGCTCGTCAGGTCCGATGTTTCGACTCTCGCTGCCTCCCTAGAGTTCTCTAATTTGGTTCCCGATACTTGTGAGTACTAGCTATTTCTCTTCCCTGGGCCCCTTTGTTGCGCTGCGGTAACCTTCCACGTCAGACTCCGTTGGCCTTCTTGTTCATCCGGCTTCCTCTCTATTGCTGTTCTACTACCCTCTTATCTTTTCGATTTTCTGTCTCAAGTGATGTTTATCGGAAAATCCCTAATTTTCCTCTCCTGATGATCTGTCTTCCAAGATTTACTCCGATAGTACATCTTGCCAGTACGACATGAATACTTATTTCCGTATTATCGGGTTTAAGGAATCTCAATTATTTCTGTAATTGTTCTTTGATGTCTCAGATCTCCTTTCCGTCCTTTTCTGAAATACGCTCCTATGTCTTTTTATAAATTTCGGATCTGCCTTTACTTGTATCCAGTGGATGGTCTCACACATTGATCGCGACGTCGAGTCCATAACTAATTCTTAATTTCCTATTAAGCCGCTACATAAAATTCCCTGTTGCTCGGTGATTTCTATACTCTCTAACGACTAACTCCTATTTAATTGATAACGCTTAATTTCTCTCTAATCTATTTGCCAGCTTAAATTCTTCGTGTCAGATTGTTGAGTTGCTCTGACAAGTCTGCTTAATCAATCGCTCGCACTTTTCTCTCAATCTCCTATTGTTCGGTTTGAAATAACTTTCTGCACTCGCCTTACGGTTATTTCCTATCCGACTCATAGTCATACCAGGTTTTGTTAGATCGGAAGGTTCTTCACCCAAGAGGAAGTTTTGCTCTTCTGCAGCCTTATAGTTGTCTCCCCGGCTCATTTCCCTCTCTCTGATCTTTCTCGTTAATTTTTTTATTTAACGTGATTTTGTAATTTTTCAGATTGCCGCTAACGTGCCACCCGTGTTCTCCCCGCCGCCAAGCGCGGTCAGCTGGTCACTGACCTGCTGTTTGTGACAGCGAGGGAATTCCGTTCTCGTGACGTCACATGTTTTCTTAAGCTTCTGTGCTAGGGGCAAACCTTGAAGAGGTGAGGGGTGTGGTGAAAACGATCACCCGCGAGTTTGGCAGTGGCATTAATAGTATATCGGGGGTTTGAGGAAGATAGGAGAGAAAGGAGAATTTAGTTAAGGGGTCACATCTACTCAGCGGCCGAAAAAAGGCGTGTTTTTGTGATTTTTTTTTTTTTGAAAATGGTTGCAGGTTTCGAACTTTTTTTTTTCACAGTAAGAGGAATATCTTTGAGTATGTTTCATAATTTTTTTATTGGAAAAAATTCCTAAATGTAAATGATATAGTGTATCCGTCCGGACCGCTGTTCAAAAAAGGCCTTCCGCGGTGACCACGATATCGCAAAAACGAGTGAACTGATTTGTCTGAAATTTTGCATACATTTTTGTTATATCTAAAGGCAGTCTTTAATCGAAGGATTTTTTTTTTCGATGCGTACTTTTTTTAATATCGAGGAAAAATGGAGTGATTTTTTTACCGAAATTTGGAGCATCATTTTCGATCGGTGACCATTTTTTTTAAAATTAATATTTTATCAAATCCTTCCATTAAAGACTAGATAATACTATACAAAAACTAAATTTATTTGGTTTTTTTATTTCAGATGATTGGTTGGGCAGTTACAGTGGTCACCGCGGAAGGCCTTTTTTGAACAGCGGTCCGCACGGATACACTATATCATTTACATTTAGAAATTTTTTCCAATAAAAAAATTATGAAACATACTCAAAGATATTCCCCTTACTGTAAAAAAAAAGTTCGAAAACTGCAACCATTTTTCAAAAAAAAAATCACAAAAACACGCCTTTTTTCGGCCGCTGAGTAGATGTGACCCCTAAAAGACATTCGGCGGTGCCGATAAGATAGCGGGTGATGGATAAGGCGCATGTATATAGACAATGCAATAAGGAAGTTAAATTAGAGGTGTATCACTGTGTGTCATGTGATAAGTATTTTCATCCGGGCTGTATTAAGTCACACAGAGTTTCCAATAAGGCAAATGAACTGGTATCTTGTGATGGAAAAATAGATAAATATATGGTTAAAAATGACGGTAAAACGTCAGGTGAAAGTAGCAAGGAGAGAAAATTGTCGGCTACTGATAGTGGACAAAAGCAATGGGAGCGGGGCGCATCAGCATCAGCATCAGTAACCATAAAGGATGCAAAGATTGATACTATATACAAGATGGTACAAGAAATTAAGGACGAAATGATAGGGAAGAATATTCTTAGAATGGCTATAACGGAAGTTATAAATGAAGAAATGGACAGAGTGAGAGTAGAAATACAGCACTGGGAATTTTATGAATTGGAAACAATAATAAGTGGAGCAGTGAAGGCTGAGAAGCAAAAAGTATTAACTATTATGACAATGCCAAGCATCGGAACAGGAGCGGTAAAAAAATATCAAGAATCGGTGTTAATCATTAAACCTAAAGATGGAGAAGAGAATAATTCAAGTGAAAATACAAAAAGAGACATAAAAAAATTTGATATCTCGAAACTGGGAGTGGGAATCACAAAAATGAAGAAAGTGACGAAAGGAGCAATTGTCGTGGGGTGCAAAAATAAGTCCTAAGTCGATAAACTGAAGCAGGAAGTCGTAAAAGATATGGGAGAAATATATGAAATACAAGCACCAAAGAAGAGAAAACTAAAGGTGAAGATACTCGATGTCGACAAAGAAGATTGTGAAAACGAACAACATTTTTGGCAGAAAATAGTAGACCAAAATACACTGGAGAAAAACACCATCGAGGGGAAGATAGTATATAAGGCGGCAGAAGACAATTCGAAAAAGGCGGCTGTGATAACGAAGGTAAATGCTGTGACAAGAGAGAAATTTATGCAGTTGGAAAAACTAAAAATAGGGTGGAACATATGCAAAGTACAAGAATATGTAGGGACTCTAAGGTGTTTCAAGTGTTGTGGGTATTATCATTTCGCTAAAGACTGTACGAAAAAAGAAACTTGCGGAAATTGCGCAAAACAACATGCGACGAGCGAATGTAGGAGTGAGACAAAAAAGTGCGTTAATTGTGAGGAAAAAATTAGGGTTTTTAAAATCAAAAACTTGAAGTCGGATCACTCGGCCTACGATAATAAGTGTCCATGTTTTAAGAAAGAAATAGAAAAACAAAGAGATAGAATTCAATGTAATAATACGTATATAGCAATCAGCAAACATGAACAGGGATAGAAGCAGAGTAATCTGTTTAAATGCACAGGGATTTTTGACACATAAAAACGAAATAGAGAATGTTTTGATAAAAAAATATAAACCTAGTATAATAGGATTTACAGAAACTCATATAATGCAGTAGATAGAGGATCACGAATTATACATCAGCGGGTATGTATGCGTGCGTGGTGACTCAGGATCTAGTAGAACAGGTGGAGTATTGTTATATATAGTGGAACATAGTTACATGCGCGAGCGTAATTTTATTATTCCGAACGGCTATAAGAGCGGGAATTATATTCGGAAGCAACGAGCACAGCCGACGCTAGGCCACCGAGCCCGGACCTAGCGTAAAAACTAATGACTTCACGCCTTTGGAATTCGCTCGTCGCCGAAACCAGCAGGTCAGCGACCAGCTGGCCTTGCTCGGCGACGAGGAAGAGACAGGAGGGCGTGACAACGATAGCTCGCATAATCGTTCGAGTTTAGCAGAATTTAAAAATCCAAGCTACTAATGACGTAGAGGGAACCAGGGTGGGGAAGAGTCTATAAAAGAGCCTACACCGAAAGAAAGGCTCTCTTTTGGGTAGTACAAGTTTCTCTAAACGAATACAGCTTACACAAGTTTGTTTTTAAAAAAATATGAAGCGATAAATTTTGGAGTTAAACAGGAAAGATATTTAAAGAGATCAGGAAGAAATAATTAGTCGACAGATTTAAAGTGAAATAGCTCTAGAGGTAGCTAGGGATAAGATGGATAGGATTAAATGGATAAATGTAAGCCTAGGAAATTAAGTGCATCGAAATAAGCGAGTAGTGTATAAGAGAATAAATTAAATAGTGTGGATTTTGAACCGGCAGTATCAACAGGAATTGCCCGATTCTGTGAGTATAAGCGAGAAAGAGCGAAAAGTGAAACAAGAGTGAAAGAGAAAGCATTGTAAACAGAGTTTATACATTCTGTCAAGGAGTGAGTCTGACGCGAGTGGCTGTGTGTGTGCATGTAGAAGCTACTGGGTCAATACCAACGCATTGTCACGTAACAGATTTTCGAGCCCGAAAATACCAAGTACTTGTACACGCGTCATCCGAAAATAATATAAAAATCATCGTCGAAATTACTGAATTTCAATGCATCATTTGTAGTGGGCGGAAACTATAAATTGACATTTCACGGAATAAATTTTTTCTGTTAATAAACCTTACTCTCACACACTTTGAAGTCTCATAGTAATTGGTACTGTGTCTGAGCCCGAATCCCCACGCTAAATAAAATTATTGTTAACGATGAAAAAAAATTACCGTTACAATAGACAGAAGGATTAAATTTGATATAACAACGATAGAAAATTGCGATAAAAATTGGTGGACAATAACAGTAAAAATTAAACGTAACTATAAAGGAATAATCATGGTAGTGTATCACTCACCAGATGGTAAAGATGCTAGTTTTATTGACTTTCTTGAGGAAACCTGTATCAGCAACATGCAGAATGATAATGTTACAATAATGGGCGACTTTAACATAAATATGAAAGTAAATAATTATACTCAAAATAAATTAACTAGAATAATGAATTCTGTAGGGTTAAAACAACTAATAGAAGAAGCAACCAGAAATGTAATGAATTCTGAAACAATAATAGACTTAGTTTTTTCTAATGTTCAGATGGAAACTGAAGTATGGCGTGAACCCAAGATAATGGATCATTCAATAATCGTATTGTACTGGAACGTAAGACTGGTAGCAAATGAGAACAAAATTATTACATACAGAGACTATAAGCGAATGGATATAGATAGATTTAAAAGAATGATAAGCACTTGTTTAGATGCTATAGAAGGAGAGACTATTAATATATTAGCTAATTGTATGGTTAAAGAGATTATCAAATGCCTTGATTTAACTGCACCACAAAAAACAACTCTACTAAAACAGAAATTGCAGGGCAGCAATGGTTTTGTGCGTACATACAGCAATTGATAAAGCAAAGGGACAAAGCACATAAAGTAGCTCGTGTAAGTAAGAATGAGTATGACTGAGAAGTATATTGACAGACAAGGAATAAAACTGTGGATATTTGTAGGAAAGCAAAAAAAGACTATATAGAAGTAAAACTTATTAGGTGTACAAATAAGTTTCCGCCGTTTTTAATAAAAAATTGGGAATTTATTGTGAAAGGACGGTACCTAATGTTTTATCCGAAGTATTGTCCATCGCTTGCCAGTACTTTTTCCCATCTTTCTGGTAGCATACGGATACCGCGTCGGAAGAATGCTTCATCTTTTGAGGCTATCCACGAATCGACCCAATTTTTGGTATCTTCATACGATGTGAATGCTCACATAGATCATGCGCCATCGACCGAAACAAGTGGAAATCAGAAGAAGCAATGTCTGGTGAATACGGCGGGTGGGGTAAAACTTCCCAATTGAGTGTTTCCAAATAGGTTTTGACCGGCGCCGCAACATGTGGACGAGCATTATCATGCAGGAGAATAACTTTGTCGTGTCTGGAGTAGTAGTGGGCTCGCTTTTCCTTGAGTGCTCGACTGAATCTCATCAATTGTGTTCGGTAGACAGCTCCAATAATGATTTCGTTCGGTTTGAGCAACTCATAATACACGACACCAAGCTGATCCCACCAAATACACAACAAGAGTTTTTTTCCATGAATATTTGGCTTAGCTGTAGATGTTGAAGCATGGCCAGGTGGTCCCCGTGATTTCTTTCTTTTTGGATTATCATAGTGGATCCATTTTTCATCGCCAGTGACTATACGGTGCAGAAAACCCTTTCGTTTATGCCTGGCAAATAGCATTTCACATGTGAAAAATCGGCGTTCAACGTTTCTCGGCGTCAGTTCATATGGAACCCAATTTCCTTGTTTTTGAATCATTCCCAATGATATCAACCGATGTGAAATTGCTTGTTGAGTCACTCCTAATGTAAGTGCAAGCTCTTATAATAATTAAAATCTTCTTTTTATTCTTTAGCTTTTCTTTATTTTGTCTTTGGGTGGGGTTTCACGAGAATTCCTCCCACTTCTACTTCCTCCTAGCAATGATATTAATATGTATGTATCTGTGTGCAGACCTCAGTATAACCCATGGCTCCAAGGAAGACGCGTCGCGCTCGCAGGCGTACTTTCAAGAAGATATCTCCCAGTGGTACTACTCCGGTCACTGATGAATTCACCGCAGCAATAGAGAAGAATACTTCGGTAACCTACAAACACGACAACTGTTTGGAATTTAAGGAAAGATGTTACCGACCATTACAATTGGACTTTGAGTGGTGTGCTTCGAAGACCGACCACGCATCTGTGCAAGTAAAACTTTATGGCGATAACGGCCGAATTTGTTATAATTCTGGAATTTTCATGATATCAACTGTTCCGCGTAAAATGTCAATTGTTTGGCCTGCTAAAGTTTGGTTTCAAGCAGATAATAATCCTGCTTTATTCATAATAAACAATTTGTGCATCGGTGTTCTCGATAAAGGAACCACCTTATCATTCGTAGGACGTATAAAAGTCCTGATTGGACCAGATTTAGATAATAACAAATGCAGTAAAGTTCCACCGATTCCTGTGATGATAAGGAGATTTCATGACGATAATGAGGAACAGCGTAAAAAATCGCTTGATTCCCCCCCACTTGGATGGAATTTAATAGACTCTTCTTGCGTTTGGCACGAATCTTGATCCAATAATGCTTCCAATTCCGCGTCTTCGTACACTTTCGGCCTTCCGCTACGTTCTTTGTCTTCGATGTCAAATTCACCGTTCTTAAGCTTTTGAAACCACTCACGACAACTTCTCTCACTTACGGCAGCCTCACCGTATGCTTCTACAAGCAATCGATACGCCTCAGCTGCAGATTTCTTTAAATTGAAGAAGTAAATAAAAAGTTTCTGCAAATGACGCTTATTCGGCTCAAAACTCGACATTTTCGCACACAAAAGAATATATTATACTGATAAAAAATCACTAATATTTTAAGGTTATCTTGTTGCCTGATGTCCAACCTTACGATAATGACGTTTACATCTGACAATTTTAACAATAACTTACTGGTGGCGCCATCTTTTGTCAAACGGCGGAAACTTATTTGTACACCTAATAATAAAAATAAAAAGGATCCGAAACAAATGTGGGGGGTATTAAAAGAAATGTTGAGAGGTAAAGTAACTGTTAAAGAGTATAAAGAAATACAATTTGAAAACAAAATAATTAGTAATTTAGAGGAAATGGCTGATAAATTTAACTGTTATTTTATGGACAGTATTAGGGCGCTGACATACATAAATAGTAGGGAAGATTGCATAGCGAATAGAAAATATACCGACTGTGTTCTAGAAGTATTTACACAAATTGAAGTAGAGCAATTATGTAAAATAATCCGAAAATTAGAAAACAAAGCAGGTACAGAAGAAGGTATAACTGTAGAAATAATGAAACGTGTAGTAGAAGCAGCAACAGAGAAAATACTATATGTACTAAATATGTCACTCGAAGAAGGAATGTTCCCCGAGGAATGGAGACAAGCGATTGTAGTTCCGATACCTAAATTTCGAGGACCAAATAAAATTGAAGAATTCAGACCGATAAATAAATTACCAGTATACGAGAAAATATTGGAGAAAATAGTTCAGAAACAATTAGTAGAATACTTAGAAAATAATGAGTTGCTTAGAAAATGTTAATCGGGTTTTAAGGCAAAGCATTCGTGTGAAACTGCTTTACAGTCGGTAGTTTCGGACTAGAAAAGAACAATAGGGGGCGGAAAAATGATAGGAGTGGTCTTCTTAGATCTAAGAAGAGCGTTTGAAGTAGTGGACAGAGAAATCTTGATTAAAAAATTACAATGGTATGGAATAAAAGGGACAGAACTCAATTGGTTCAAAAGTTAATTGCAAAATAGATCTCAGAGAGTAAAATTTAGTGGGGTTCTGTCAACTCCCGTTAATGTATTATAGATTTAGGTGTTCCTCAGGGGTCAGTTTTAGGACCTTTGTTATTCCTATTATATATAAATGATATTATAAAGGCTATTAATGATAAATGTGTAATAAAATTGTTCGCGGATGATGCGTTGATTTACACAACAGGGTATTCAAGTATATAGATTAATAATAATCTCAATGATTAAATGGTGAAAGTGGAAGAATGGTTAAAGATAAATAGGTTGTACGTTAATGTTGATAAGACTAAGGTTATGTTAATAAAAGGAGTTAGAAAGAAAGCAACAGAGGACATTTAAAAAATAAACTACAGAATGAGGCACTAGAGATTGTAAGTGAAATTAAATATCTAGGAGTAATAATTGATAAAAATTTAAATTTTTCTAAACATGTAGAATATATTAGTAAAAAGCTAGGAGCGAAATTAGGTGTTATGCGGAGAATTGGGATGGACCTATCAGCAAACATGAGGTGCATTATATATAAAGCAATAGTAAGTCCATTGTTCGAATATTGCTCATCTATGCTGGTGGGTATAAGTAAAACAAATTTGAAGCATCTACAAAAAATGCAAAATCAAGAGATGAGAATAATATTAAGATGCAATAGAAGAGTAAGAATTAGTGATATGTTAGAAGCACTACATTTTATGTCGATAAAAGAAAGGATCGATTGCAATACATGTGTACTTATATATAGAACTGTAAATGGGTTATGTCCCATATATTTGCAAAATAATGTAGAATTAGTGCTATATGGAGAAGGTGTAAGTACACGGCAAAAAGGAAATATTTATATCAGCAGATGTAGAACTACGGAGGAACAAAAAATGTTATAGTATGAGGGACTTAAAATGTACAATGCGTTACCAAACAAAATAAAAAGAGAAGACAGAATGCCAAATATCAGAAGAATGTTTGCGAAACATATTCAGATAAGAGAGAGGGGAGCAAATATATAATATATAATATGTAATCAAATTTATTATATTTATATGTATTTATATGTATTTATATGTATTTATATGTATCAGATATTTATATGTAATGTATAAACAAACTTATTATGTAGCTTGTAACGGTATTTTTACGTTAACATTAAATTTTATTCTTCTGAGGGGAAGAATTCGGGCTCGAACACGACGATAATTAATTTTAGACTTCTATAGGAGGTATAAGTAAGGTTTATTCAATAAGTTTCATAGAATTTTGTGTTGTGAGGCTTTTTGGCGCCTTTAACCGTACAATTTATCAGTGGTGTTTAATTGCTCTGATGGTTCCACGCTCTTCTTTACCCGCGAGGTTATCAGATTCTCGACTTCTGCGCTGAGCGGTGGATATCTCAACTAGGCAGTATCGAGCTCAGCCGTCTTGATCTTTTTCCCGCCTGGCTGCTGACGTGCTGTCTGTTGGGCTTGCGTCGTTGTTGCTGGTGCGTCGGTCAGCCGGTATGGACGCCGGGTCTGTGTCCGCGTACGCGTAGTTTTGTTTAATAATCAAAAAACGTTGTTTTCCGTGTTGTTCCGCGTTCGGGCTCTTCGTTTATTATAGTCGTGGCGTCCCCACGTGATTTCAGTGTGTTTTTATAGTTGTGATAGTGATCCCAGTTCGCGAATAATCTACTTTGTGTGTCTAACGATGACAGTTTCCGTCTCGCGATTTTTCAGTGTCCCTTAATTGTTTATCAATTAGTTATCGGATCTATCAAGGGATCTTCGATGTTGGACGTGGACGTTCCTGTTGTTCTTCTCTCTTGGTGAGTTGGTCTTTTAATTTATCGTTCTCTTCTCTTTTATGTCTGTTGAGTAGTGTCGTTTTCCTGCGACGCGCTTGACAGAACTCTTAAAATTGTTTCCCTCCTAATTATTTTTCTAATTATCTAAAAATTCTTAATCTAGTTTCCATTGGTCGGGCTGACTAATGCCCTCCTAATTCTATCTATTAAATATTTTTCCTAACTTCCTTTCAACTTTTGACTCCAAAGCCCTGTTGCTTTTTGATGCGGTAACTGATTTACCGCGAGTCTCAAGTTTACTATGTCAAGTCTCTGTGTTATAATTTTTCTAAACGTTGTTTGTTTTTCTCCTTTTTTTTTCTGTGTTATTCCACTTTTTACTTTCTCAAAGTTTCTAATTTGGAGACCTCTAGGTGCCACAACCGAGTCTTTTAAATGTATCGATGCGCTGCGTTCACAATACTTCTTAGAAACTATCCGGACTTATTTGCTAATTATTCTACCTAAACTTTCTTATACTATTCGCTTAATTCTCCTAAACTAAACCCTAATTATTTATTTTAATGCCACCAACTTTCTCTTCTTAATCTGGCTTTTTAGAATATTTCCTGTTCTATTCACGCGGTCCGATACTGTCCGCTCTTAATCTTTATATGATTCTTTGCACTCACTTGTGTTGTTTTCCTATTTTGCAATATTTGAATTAATTTATAGGGCCCCACTCACACCCTTTCTAATTAATTTCCGAATTTAAAAATCAAATTCTTGAATTTTGTTTTAATTTTTAATTACTTTTCGCCCGCGGGTCTAACATAGTTGGTAGTTGGAATCGAATAAGAGAGCCTCCTTGGTTTGCAGCTCGCTTTTATACCTTTCTCTCCTTTCCCACTCTCTTATTTTAACTCTTCTTTTTCTATTGTCTCATGTAATTTCTTTTGTTTCAGCTAGCCCCGCCATCCTGCCCCTACATCCCCTCACTACCCGAGCGAGGCCAGCCAGTCGCTGACCCGCTGTTTTTCGGCAGCGAAGGAATGTGACAGGATCCAGCTTGTTCGTGGTCTCGCCCAGACTCTATTGCCAATTTAATCTTTTCTTATTCTTACTTTATTCTTCCTACTCTTTGTATGTAATAAATAAATAAACGTAATGAATGGTTTTATTTTCAGTGATTTGTTTTTTTCCTTTTCTTATTTTATTCTGTTTTTCTTTTATCCTTTTCAGATTGTGACTACGTCACATTATCCCCCCAGAATTTTGATCGGTCAGATTACTGATCGTATCAAAAATCTATAAAGTTTTTTTTTTTTTTTTTTTTCTTGACTTATTTCTATTTTAATGCTAACTTATTTTTATGACTTATTACTATGCTTATTCTAAAATAAATTCACTCGAAATAAAACGCCAACGCATGAGGAATATATTTTTTTTTTAATTTTTTTTTTATTTATGTTCCGTCACTGTCGTTGTCTCTGTCTTCGTCATCGTCTGTCACGTCAGGGTCTTGTGGTTCGATGACGCCCCACTCCACCAGCGTGGTCGTCGTTGCAGGGTCTGGTGGTGGCGTAGCCAGCCAGGCCTCCATCGCCTCGTCTTCGCCGCTGTCACTGGTGTTGCTCTCCGAGACTTCCTCTATTAAATCCGCCAGCTCCTGTACGATTTCGTCCATATCCCGGTTCGTTGACCTACCCGAGCTTGTGGACGGTCGGGATGTACCGACTGTGGATATCGTCGTCATCCGCTGTCTCGCAGCCTGTCGCTCTTGCCGCCGTTGTACTCGGTGGTGCTTGCCGTGGTACCCCCCGTCTCGGCCGTAGTCGAACGTGGGGTTGGTGGGCACCCTCCTCGCGTCGCCGCTCCTCCTCATCTGCTGCGCGACGTCGTAGCCCCTGTTGTCGAGGCTGGCGTGCATGGTCACCCATACCACCTCGACAACAGGGTCCAGCTCGTCCACATACACGTCTACCGGCCATCGTCTATTGGCCATCGGTCAGTGCGGCCAGCCGATCTCGTGCTCTTTGTCCCCACTCCCGACCGTTTGGTGCCACGCCGTGTAGAGCACAGGTCACCGTGAAATATGGTTCGCCCAAGTAGCTGTTAGGTGGCGTATACAGCATGTCCGGTTTGGCCTTGATGGCGATCGCCAAATCACCCATCCAGAGCATGCGCTGCCCGTCCTCCTCTTCTTCCAAAATCGACCCTCGGAGGAACGTGTATTCCTGCTCATCTTCCTCATGTACGAGGAGGAGAAGTACCGCCCTTCCTGGATGAATCTCCTCTTCTAAGAGCCGATGCACCTCCGGGTGGTTGCGGCTCGTCTTTGACACCTGCCTTAAAAAGGTCTCCCGCCTTTCTCGATCCTTTTCTAACCATAAGTAAAAACGTCCTGGGTTCGCTGCGGTTATGACCTCTCCCTTGTAAGGCTCGTTTGGATGCAGGTACTCCACTGCGTATTCGATGTATCTTGGTACGAACATTCTCCTTTCTTTTTTTCTTTTTTCCTTTCCAATAGATTTCACGAAATCAAGAGATTTAAAAAAAAAACACTTTCTTCTCGCTGCCTTTTCGGTTTTGTTAATTTGTACTTTTTCGCCTCTCTATCCTCGTGGTTTTGTAGGCCGTTCCTTCATTTTCGGTCCCTTTTATAGACATTTCGCCATATAGAATTATATCTATATTTATCAATTTTCATTTTTGGCCAATGCAAATTCATGGTTTCGGATTTCCGGCTTCTTCGTGATTTTTCGGCCTATTTTCGTGCTGGACTTGGCCTCTGCGCCAATTATCCGTCTCCCGAACCCCTTTCTCCATTACTCTCTCTTGGCCTTCAATCGATTACCCAATCGTCGAATCGATTACCAATACCCGGAATTTACGTCATATTCGTAGAATCTATTATTTTCTATGAATTCCAGTACTTGTCAAGCCTATCGGGTTACGTGTTCGTCGCGCCTCTTTTCTTGACCAACCACAACACGAAAGATCTTGGCGCCTGTTTTGGTGTACTTTCCCTCGGTTTTGCATATAGTCTCTGAGTCAATTTTACTATATGCTCGGTACCCTGACCGTCGGTACCTTTGTTTTCACTGTACTTGTCGATGCCGAGTGTAGGCCCTGTTGTCTTGCTTTCGGACTCTGCCCCCTTTCTCTCTCGCTCTCTCCCATGGTGGTTGAACTCGCTGCCTTTTCTTTCTTCTCGTCTGTCTTTTCTGTCTCTGTCCTATACCTCTTAAACATACTGGCGTGAAATTTACCGCGCTCTTTCTTACTTTCTACATCTATTACTAAATATGTTGCTATTCCTACGCATTTCTTAATTCTATACGGGCCTTCATATAAGGGCATAAATTTTGATGTTAATTGTTTCAGCGGATCGGAAACATTTAACGCTTTAATTAAAACTAAATCCCCTACCTCATAATTAGTTAGCCTATGTGTTGCGTCGAATTTCTCCGCTTGACGCCGCCCTTTTTTCGAAATTCTCTCTCTCACGATCTCGATCTTCATCTCGTACGTGGTGGCATCTTCTTCGTCTCTTCTTAGCCCCATTTGTTTATTCCATTCTCTGGTCGGCTTCTTTTTACATTGTAGCTCCATGGGTGTGAATTCAGTTGTCTCGTGGTGAGATTCATTAATACAATCCTGTATTACTTTTACCCATTTAAACCATCCTGCATGATTTTCTGTCAGGAACGTACGAAAAAATCTTCCCAGCTCTCGGTTAACTCGCTCGACGATAGTTCCTTGAGGATGACGGATTGATAAGAAAACCACCATGATGTCCTCGTCCTTGAGTTTCTTAAGCCAGTTTTTCGCGGTGAATTGCGTGCCATGATCGAATTGAATTCTACGGGGTTTTCCATACTTGGGAATGTAGTCATCGAATATTCTTTTTATTACCGTAGATGTGTTCGCTTTTTTCATAGGATATATCAGGAGTACAAATTGAAAATGCGGGATTTTTTTCTATTTTTGAACGTTTATTCTGAAAAAATGGTAACAAATGAATTATTGAAAGTATTGTCCATCGCTAGCCACAACTTTTTCCCATCTTTCTGGCAATTTACGGATACCGTCGCGAAAAAATTCGGCCGGCTTGGCTGCTATCCAGTCATCGACCCATTTTTGGGCTTCTTCGTAAGAATGGAAGCGCTGGTCAGCTAGGCCATGTGTCATCGATCGGAAAAGGTGGTAATCGGAAGGAGCAATATCTGGGCTATACGGCGGGTGGGGTAAGACTTCCCATTTCAGCGTTTGTAGGTATGTTTTGACCGGCGCTGCAACATGTGGCCGAGCGTTGTCATGTTGCAAAATTACTTTGTCGTGTCTTTGCTCGTATTGTGGCCGTTTTTCTTTGAGTGCGCGGCTCAAACGCATCAATTGAGTTCGGTATAGTGCTCCTGTGATGGTTTCGTTCGATTTCAATAGCTCATAATACACCACACCCAGCTGGTCCCACCAAATACAGAGCATGAGCTTGGCGCCGTGAATATTTGGTTTGGCCGTCGATGATGATGCATGGCCGGGGTAACCATATGATTTTTTGCGCTTCGGGTTATCGTAATGGATCCACTTTTCATCACCAGTGACAATGCGATGCAAAAAACCCTTCCGTTTTTGCCGTTCGAGCAGCAGTTCGCATGCAAAAAAACGGCGCTCGACGTCTCTCGGCTTCAGCTCATACGGCACCCAATGTCCTTGCTTTTGGATCATTCCGAGGGCTTTTATACGATGGGAAATGGCTTGTTGTGTCACTCCCAATGAATCTGCGAGCTCTTGTTGAGTTTGACACGAGTCTTCATTGAGTATTGCCTCCAATTCAGCATTCTCAAACTTTTTCACTTGGCCCGGCCGCTCTGTGTCCTCAACGTCAAAATCACCACTTCTAAACCGCACAAACCATCTCTCGCACGTTGAAACCGATGGAACATGACTCGGATAAGCCTCGGAGACCAATCGATGTGCTTCAGCAGCACTTTTCTTCAAATTAAAGAAGTAAATTAAAACTTCCCGCAAATGCTGTTTTGTTGGCACGAAACTCGACATATTGAGAGCTCAAAAAAACTATGAATTTGACACTGCGACAAATTGACACATACTGAAAATTAAAGCTATAAGACGTAGCTTTGACATGAACATAGTCACAGTACTGCCTGATGCGTATAGCGTTAGTAACGCCATCTGTTATCAAACCCGCATTTTCAATTTGTACCCCTGATAACACCACATATTTACTGAAGGCATCCAATGTCACGAGGATGTGTTTCACCCCGCCCACCGACGCTGGTAATTGTCCATAAAAATCGATCGATACCAAATCCCCTGGTATTTCTGGGATGATCGTTTGCATCGCCGCGTAGCTCGTTTGTATTGCGATTTTGTTCCTCTGACACGTATCGCAAGTTGCTAATGTATTCCGAGTGATTTTAGCCAGATGTCGATAGGTGAAATCTTCTTCCAGCATCGGTGAGCACTTCCGGGCCCCAAGGTGTCGATACATCGCATGGCAAGCCTTAATTAATTCCTTGATAATACTTTTTGGCACTATTACTCGCCAAACACCATTTTTCGATTTCTTTTCTAAAATACCTTTTTCAATCCAGAATTTTCTTTCTTCGTCTCCTTCTTTATCTTGACCAAGGAAATCCATAATAATTCGCAGATCTTCTTGTTCTCGCTGAATATTTTCCATGCATTTGAGTCTTTTTGCTAGATCCCGCGGAAGTTTCTCTGCTAGTACTCCTGCGACAACGATGATCCCTTTTTTATCGGCCGAGGATAACTTCTCGTCTCCTTTCACTCTACTCAGGGCATCGGCGACTACATTAGCTTTTCCCGCAACATGTTCAATCTGTAAATCGTAATCTTGTATTGAGAGGACCCATCTCATAAGCCTTTCCGCAGTAAAACGACAGGTTTTCAGGAAAATTAATGCCTTATGATCGGTCTTTATATGTATTTGTGCTCCTTTCAAATATGTCCGGAATTTTTGAAGAGCCCACACAATCGCTAGTAGTTCCTTCTCTGTCGTCATATAGCCGATCTCGGCTCCTTTCAGAGTCCGACTTGCAAACGTCACTACCTCGCTCTCATTAGTTTCATTTTCCTGCGACAGGATCGCTCCGAGCGCATATCCACTTGCGTCCGTGGTAAGTGTGTACGGTTTTCTAGTGTCTGGAAATCGTAATATTATTTCTTTACAGAATAATTTTTTTACTTTCTCGAATGATTTTTCCATCCCTTCATCCCATTTCCATCGAACACCCTTTCTCAAAAGATTTAGCAATGGCGCGGTTTCATGCGCATGGCGATTTGTGAATTTCGTATAAAAATTGATTAAGCCTAAAAATCCTCTTAATTGTTTTATTGTCTTAGGCCGTGGATATTCTTGAATTGCTTTGATTTTCTCCGGATCGGGTTTCAAGCCCTCCGTGGTGAGAATGTGACCGAGAAATATGACTTCATTTCGGAAAAAATGAGATTTACTAAATTTTAGTGTCATTCCATGCTCGAGAAATCTTTCAAATAATTTTCGCAGATGGTCGAGATGTTCTTCATGTGATGTAGACATAATTAAAAGATCATCCACAAAATTTATCACGAAATCCAATCCTTCGAGGACCACATCGAGTGCCCTTATTAAACTCGCCGTGCTTCTTTTCAGACCAAATGGTGTTACCGTAAACTCATAACATTTTCCATTATGCTGAAATGCCGTATATTTTCTTGAGTCTGGATGCAGCGGTATTTGCCAAAAACTACTCGTTAAGTCTAGCGTTGACATCACCGTTTTTCCTCCGCATCGTTGGAAAATTTCCTCGATAGGTGGTGCATTGTTGTAGTCATTTATCAGATAATTATTTAATTCTCGGGCATCAAGACATAAACGTACCGAATCATCATCCTTTGTTACTGGCATCAATGGATTGATATAAATGCTTTCCGATTTCTGTATCACCCCGACTTTAAGCATTCTCTCGATTTCTTTCTGCACCTTTTCTCGTTGCATTAATGAAACCGGATAAGAACGATGAAAATATGGTTTCGGATCTTTTAGTAGTAGTCGATGTTCGTACTTCGTCATCCGTCCTGGAATTTTATCGAAAATCTCTCGTCTGCTTTCGACGATCCTTTTAAACTCCTCTCTTATTTCCGGTCTTAAACCTGCACACTCGGTCATTTTCTCATTAAATTCTTCTTCGGTCAGGCTGATACTCGTCTCTCCCTCAGTAGTATCTTTTATCGCTACTGTAGCACATATTTCATTTGGCTTAATTTTATGAAATTCCTCCGGATTCACATGTTGCCACAATCCCTCATTTAACTTCGCAATAATCTTATCTTCTACCGCTAAAATTTGCTGTTTGGCATCTATCGAAATTTTTAAAATCAACATCCCGTCGATTCCGATCAGCACCGGTCTTACTAACTTTGGCACCACTAGCACTTGCAAAACCCCTTTTGAGCCGTACGTCTCCGCATCTATCATTATCTGTTTCTTCACACGTTCCGTCTCTCCACCAAACGCTCCGACGACCTGTGTCGACGTGACCGGTAGCATCGGGCAGTTCTTAAAAATTTCTTCATTTTGTCGGAAAAACTCTTCCGATATACACGATACTTCACTTCCGCTATCTATTAAACTTATTTTCGTCATACCTGCTACTGTCACTGGTATCTCAGGGCATCTCGGATGTCTTTCATCATACCACTTCATCGGGATCTCCTCAGCCACTTCATACAAATATTCTCGAGGATTTTCCATTGACATTGAACAGACTACCTTGTCTCCTCCCATTTTGTCCACCTTCCCTGGTGTTGGCCTTCCGATATCAGGTACTCCTTGAACTCTGGCAACGTTTTCTGGCCACATACTCTTCGTCGTATTAAGTGCGCCTTTACCGTCTTCCTGAACTCTTTTTTTCCACGATTCAGCCTGCCCTTCGCCATTCGGTGCTCTCCTCTTCATCCCTTCTCGCTGACTGTCCACTGCTTTTGCATTTTTCCTCTTTTCTCCGCTGATCCCTCAACTTCTTCTTCTCTCTTTTCCTCGCGTTCATCCGTTGTCTCGTGCTTTTCTTTTCCTCCTGTTTTACCGTTGCGCTCCGCTCCTCGTCGTTATTATTTATTCTTTGTTCTTCCTCGGGCGCAACGACTAGGCGTTTCCCGAGCCCGTGTTTCCCACTCCTGAGCATCCTGGTTTTGGCTCCCTTGGTATGGTGTGTTCAACAAACGGTCCTTGTCTAGTACGACTTATATTATTTACCGGGTTACTTGGTAACTGCTCCTGCCTTGGTGGAGTTACTTCTCCTGGTCGGCTGTTTTCTGTTCCAGGAAAATATCTTGGTCGGTTCTCCTGCCATGGTGGTCTTTGTTGCCCTGACCTATTTTCTCGAGGAAAATTTGTCGGTGGCCATGGTCCGTTGTTTTGCCATGGTGGTCTCTCTCCCCTGTCAACCTGACGTCCTGGTGATGGTGGAAATCAGTTTCCGCCATTATTTGCAAAGTTTTCCCGATTTTCATATCTAATGTAAGGACGCGCCGTCTGCTCACGCACAGCTCCTCTATTTAAATATCTTTGTGGCTCCTGTGATGCATATCCCCCTGTACGACCTGTGCCTCTCTTGTAATTTAGAGGACCTGCCACGTCCGTGCTTTCCAACAGTTCCAGAAATTCGTCGATCTCACGTATTTGCCGAACTCTCACGGCACTTCGCACTTCCTCGTCAAAATGTTTCGCGAGTCTATGGATTATATCCTCGTCACTTAGTTTTTCACTTAAATCTCGGGCATTTCCGATCACCCGAGTGGCATACTCGGCTCGTGTCAGCGTTTGGCCTTCTAGATAAAACGATCCGAATTCTAAATTCTTCTTCACTTTATCTTGCATGTCGCGGGCCCAGTATCTCGAACGGAATTTTTCCTCAAATGTTTGTAAATCATGCACTGCTCCTTCCACCACCAGCCACCAATCGTTAGCAACACCTTTTAATGCCGTTCCGATGGTGTGACGTATTTCCGTATCTTCAATCCCTCCAGCGATACAAAATTCACGGAATTCCTTTAAAAATCTCATAGGCCTTTCTTTTCCGTCGCCATTATATGTGGGAGGCTTCTGTGCCGTTGTGTACAATCGGGTGACAATCATACCTCCTCCAATGGTTTGACCGAAATTCATAGATGCACTCGTTCTTTGTGTGGTTTCCTCTAATCTTTCGATTCTTTTTGTGTTCTCGTCAGTAATCTCTTGTCTTGCACGAATTTCAGCCATCATTTCCTGTGTTCTCCTTTTAAGCTTCTCCACAGTCACCTTCTGAGCGGCAACCTGTTGTTGAATGTAATTATTCGTCACATTTTGGTCCTTTTGTATCCTCTCTTGTACTTCTTTAATCTTCCGATCCGTCCGTCCTTCCACTGCCGAAATCTCTCCTTCCAACGCATCCTTAGTCCTTTCTCTCAATACGGCAATCCCGCTTAAACACTCATCTCTCATCTCCTGCTGAGATTTTATAACTTCGGCAAATTTTCCATCACTTTTCTCTTCCATCTTCTGCCGTTTCTCCTCCATCTTCTGCAAAAACTGCATTAAATCACCCACACTAATTGGGTCCGGTGCAATCGTTGCAGTCCTGTTTGTAATTTTCGGTGTGCTACCGTCCTCACCGTTTATCTCATCATTCGTGAACTCGTTTGATGCGTCTCCGCTTTCCTCGATATGCTCGATCTCGGAAAGTCGGTTTATATTTCTCCGATCTCTCTGTCGCCGGCCGTCCAACAGATGGTCAGCGGTTGTGGACTCCCAAAGATATATCTGGCTCGTCTCATTACCGTCTTCCTGCCGTCGATGGTCCTCCATACTCTCCATCATCCTTATTTCCTCGAGTTCAGTCGCGATATTCCGTTCGGCCCCTGTAGCCATGCTTCAATTCTTACACCAAATTCTCTGCCTTATGCGCGCCCTACTTTACCTCTGCAGTCCTTTTTATCTGTGTTCGAGTCCCTGTTCGGGCGCCAAATGTAACGGTATTTTTACGTTAACATTAAATTTTATTCTTCTGAGGGGAAGAATTCGGGCTCGAACACGACGATAATTAATTTTAGACTTCTATAGGAGGTATAAGTAAGGTTTATTCAATAAGTTTCATAGAATTTTGTGTTGTGAGGCTTTTTGGCGCCTTTAACCGTACAATTTATCAGTGGTTTTTAATTGCTCTGATGGTTCCACGCTCTTCTTTACCCGCGAGGTTATCAGATTCTCGACTTCTGCGCTGAGCGGTGGATATCTCAACTAGGCAGTATCGAGCTCAGCCGTCTTGATCCTTTTCCCGCCTGGCTGCTGACGTGCTGTCTGCTGGGCTTGCGTCGTTGTTGCTGGCGCGTCGGTCAGCCGGTATGGACGCCGGGTCTGTGTCCGCGTACGCGTAGTTTTGTTTAATAATCAAAAAACGTTGTTTTCCGTGTTGTTCCGCGTTCGGGCTCTTCGTTTATTATAGTCGTGGCGTCCCCACGTGATTTCAGTGTGTTTTTATAGTTGTGATAGTGATCCCAGCTCGCGAATAATCTACTTTGTGTGTCTAACGATGACAGTTTCCGTCTCGCGATTTTTCAGTGTCCCTTAATTGTTTATCAATTAGTTATCGGATCTATCAAGGGATCTTCGATGTTGGACGTGGACGTTCCTGTTGTTCTTCTCTCTTGGTGAGTTCGTCTTTTAATTTATCGTTCTCTTCTCTTTTATGTCTGTTGAGTAGTGTCGTTTTCCTGCGACGCGCTTGACAGAACTCTTAAAATTGTTTCCCTCCTAATTATTTTTCTAATTATCTAAAAATTCTTAATCTAGTTTCCTTTGGTCGGGCTGACTAATGCCCTCCTAATTCTATCTATTAAATATTTTTCCTAACTTCCTTTCAACTTTTGACTCCAAAGCCCTGTTGCTTTTTGATGCGGTAACTGATTTACCGAGAGTCTCAAGTTTACTGTATCAAGTCTCTGTGTTATAATTTTTCTAAACGTTGTTTGTTTTTCTCCTTTCTTTTTCTGTGTTATTCCACTTTTTACTTTCTCAAAGTTTCTAATTTGGAGACCTCTAGGTGCCACAACCGAGTCTTTTAAATGTATCGATGCGCTGCGTTCACAATACTTCTTAGAAACTATCCGGACTTATTTGCTAATTATTCTACCTAAACTTTCTTATACTATTCGCTTAATTCTCCTAAACTAAACCCTGATTATTCATTTTAATGCCACCAACTTTCTCTTCTTAATCTGGCTTTTTAGAATATTTCCTGTTCTATTCACCCGGTCCGATACTGTCCGCTCTTAATCTTTATATGATTCTTTGCACTCACTTGTGTTGTTTTCCTATTTTGCAATATTTGAATTAATTTATAGGGCCCTACTCACACCCTTTCTAATTGATTTCCGAATTTAAAAATCAAATTCTTGAATTTTGTTTTAATTTTTAATTACTTTTCGCCCGCGGGTCGAACTTGGTTGGTAGTTGGAATCGAATAAGAGAGCCTCCTTGGTTTGCAGCTCGCTTTTATACCTTTCTCTCCTTTCCCACTCTCTTATTTTAACTCTTCTTTTTCTATTGTCTCATGTAATTTCTTTTGTTTCAGCTAGCCCCGCCATCCTGCCCCTACATCCCCTCACTGCCCGAGCGAGGCCAGCCGGTCGCTGACCCGCTGTTTTTGGCAGCGAAGGAGTGTGACAGGATCCAGCTTGTTCGTGGTCTCGCCCAGACTCTATTGCCAATTTAATCTTTTCTTATTCTTACTTTATTCTTCCTACTCTTTGTATGTAATAAATAAATAAATGTAATGAATGATTTTATTTTCAGTGATTTGTTTTTTTCCTTTTCTTATTTTATTCTGTTTTTCTTTTATCCTTTTCAGACTGTGACTACGTCACAAGCTATTAAAGCTAATAAACGACTGTCTATCAATCAATCTCTGTCTTTTTCTCTCTCTCTCTCTCTCTCTCTCTCTCTCTCTCTCTCTCTCTCTCTCTCTCTCTCACCACCAAGTAGATATCAAAAGAGAAGATAGATATAAAGAATCTAGCTGTAGGAATAACAAAAATCAGGAACGGAGGTAAAGGATCTGTTATACTTGGATGCGAGAGTGAGAAAGAAATAAAACAGTTGAGAGACACAGTGTGTAAAAAGTTAGGCAAGGACTTCGAGATAATGGAACCAAATAAAATTAAGCCAAAGTTAAAAATTATAAATGTTGATGAAGAAGAAATGAAAGTAGAAGACGAAGATTTAATAAATACGATCAAGAAGCAAAATAATATTGATGGGAAAGAAGGATGATTTTACATAAGAGTGGTGAAGAGGATGAGCAACGAAAGAAGTGGAGGAACTACAAGAACCAGAAGAGAAAGCAAAGAAGGCTCGTTAATACTTGAGGTAGATGAAGTAATACACGAATTAATTCTAAAAAGAGGAAAAATAAATATAGGATGGAGGAAATGTATGGTATTCAACCACTACAGTGTGAGAAGATGCTTCAAGTATTGGGGTTACTACCATATTGCCAAAAATTGTACACGACAAGAATCATGCCATAAGTGTGCAGGAGATCACAAAACAAGTGAATGTACGGCAACAAGAAGAAGATGTATAAATTGTATGTATAAAAATAAGATGTATAATCTAAACATAAATGATGAACATGATGCTCTGAGTGTGGAGTGTCCAACTTACATCAGAGCATTAGAAGAAGAGAAGAAAAGAATTGGCTGGGATTCTGGCAAGTAGCAATCACGGAAAGAGGCAATTGTATACACAAACGCTCAAAGTATGACGGCACACAAGGAATAAATCCAACATCGGGTTATGAAGAGGATGAACCCGGTAATTTTGGTACTATCGGAGACAATATTGATACCAGGTATCGAAGATAGTGAGGTGAATGTGCCAGGTTATTGTATCGTTAGATGTGATTCCGAAAGCAGGAATACAGGGGGAGTTATATTATACGTAAGAAACGATATCAAATATGAAGTAATATAGAGGAAACAATTAATATCTAACTGTTGGTGTGTAGCGGTAGAAGTGAAAGACAGTATTTTCAAAGGTACGATCGCCGTTGTGTACCACTCACCGAGTGCGTCAGATGGTGACTTTATACGATTTTTGAAGGATATAGTGGACTTATTGGTAGTGAAGGGACAATGTATAATGGTGGGAGATTTTAATATAGATGTGTTGGATAATCAGCTGGCGCACGGCGATCGATATTCGCCGTGCGTCGACCTGTTGCTGTGCTCAAGCACACGTCGTTCGGTTGAGCCGAAGATAGCCGAGGCAGGGCTCCGCGAAGCCGAGGATGTGCCTCGTTGGCACGTCGCGTCGAGCGAGAGGATGTCTCTCTCGCTTGACTTCGGTTTTGCTCACCGGCTATCTCGCTCAACTGACTTCAGCGCTCAACGTTAATTTCATATTCCGCAGCCATATTGAAAATTCAGTCACTTTTGCGACGACATCGAGGAACAGCGCACCACTATCTTCGACTTTTCTCGTTGGCTTTTCGCTCAGGACATTCTCATCACTCTCAACAGGACTCAAAACTCAGGTAAGAGAACACCGTTACAATTTAACGTAATTCAATGACGGTGAGGAGTGAACTACACATCGGTACATCCTCATAAAGGTCTCACACTGTGGCGTGCTCTGCAGCGCGGGCTGCACCACGTTTTCACTCAATTATTAGCATGCTCGATTAATATAATTGTGTGTGTTTTTACCAATTCACTGCACTTTCCCCTAATTAAACTTTCTGGGAGAGTGTTGTGAATTCAGTCCAATCATTTGTGCATCCTCAAGCTCACACTTCAGTGCTCTGCAGCGTAGACCGCATCACAGCCTGTCATAATAGAATTCCAAGTAATTGTCAGAATTGCATGTGCTAGCACACACTCTCTTTAAATTCTATTTCACCATCACATTGAGTATTTGCTGACAGGCAGTAAATTTGTGTACGCACTCATACATCTCACTGCGTTGTATGCTCCGCAGCACTGACTGCGGTGCGCACATCACTCTCAGTACATACAGCACACAATTAATATAATTGTGTGCTGGTTCTCAGCTCATATCATTAAATTCAGCTCACCTAATTAAATTGAGTTTCTAATTCTCAAATTTTTGGTGTATTTATTTTCATTATTTTATATTTTTCTAAATTTAGTATATTTTGTGTTTCTTTTCATATTTAAAATAACTGGTTTTAAAATGTGTTATCACATTGTGTGCTGCTCAAGTTTTATAGTCAAAATTCAATTTATATTTATTTGTAATTTTGTGATATTTTGTTCATATTATGGAACGTAGAATAAACCACTTTCTCTGTTTTCCATCTATGCGTCTGGTTTTATTTCACCCTGTCGTGAGTGAAGACTCATCATTTTCAATATATTTCAGATCTGTCAAATAACACCACAGGCGGATTCTCAAACAAGATGTAATGAAAGATTCGTTTTATGCAAAAAAATTAACAACAATGTATAATGGTGGGAGATTTTAATATAGATGTAATGAAAGATTCGTTTTATGCAAAAAAATTAACAACAGAAATGTCATATTTAGGTATAAAACAATATATTGATAAGCCAACGCGAGTTACGAAAGATAGTAAAACATTGATAGATTTGGTTTTTGCGAATAGTAAGGTGAATTGTAAAGTGCATGATAAACCGAAAATAACAGATCATTCTTGGATAAATATTGAACTTATTATAAGCAACAAGGGTGAAAAATACAGAGAATTTATTAGTAGAAATTATATGATACTAAATTTCATATACGTGAAATTTTTAAAGCAGAAACTAGAAGAAAGAAGAGAGTATAGAGATGACTTAAGATGTGAACGTTAGAGCAGAAAAATTCGTTCAAAATATAGTAGATGTATTAGATATAGTTGCACCAAAGAGGAAGTTTAAAATTCCAACGATATGGGAAGGAAAAAAATGGTATTCGGATGATATAAGGATAGCTACAAAGAAAAGAGACGAAGCATATACTAGAGCGGTGCATACAGACATTGGACAAGACTGGCTGCAATTTAAACATGAAAGAAATATGGTTGTTAAATTGATTAGGAACAAAAAGAAAGAATATTATGAAATTATGATAGACAATAATAAAGATGACCCTGTAATGTTATGAAAAACTTTAAAAGGAGTATTAAGAGGAGAAAAAGCGGGGGTAAAAGAAATAAATAATGTATTATAGATTTTGAGATATTACCAAACACAGGTGAATGTAATTTTGCACACACGTTTAATTTGTATTATATGCAAAGTATTGATGATATATTTTAGTCGATATGTGTAGAGACTAATAAAGGTAGGAAACTGTTTATGTTATAAAAAGTAGGGATACAATAGAGAATTTTGAATTGATAGATATATATAAATTGGAACGAATCGTTATGGGTTTGCCATGTAAAAAAGGAACAGATGAAGGAATAACTAGTGAACTATTGAAAGCATGCTTTTATGTAATAGGGGAAGAATTATTGAAGGTAATAAATGATTCACTAAATAAAGGTACATGTCCGGAGGGGTGGGAAACATCCACAATAATACCGATTCCCAAAATAGAAAAACCAAAGAAAGCAGGTGAATACAAACCAATAAATATATTGCCAATATATGAGAAAGTACTAGAATTAGTAGTAAAAGAGCAAATTGAAATGTATTTACAAAATAATGACATTATTACAGAACACCAATCAGGTTGTAGGAAAAATCATTCCTGTGAGACAGCAATTCAAACTATCATTGATGAATGGAAGATGATAGTCAGAGAAGGAAACATTGTAGGAGTAATATTTCTGGATTTAAAGAGGGCATTCGAAACAGTAGATAGGGATAGACTATTGGATAAATTATATCAATACGGAATAAGAAAGTTTTATCCCTTCTTTTCTTTAACGTGCTTGACGACAGGAATATCGACGCTCAGGACCTTTTTAAAAGGACACGAAAATCGGCCGGAGAAAGGAGTTTTTTTTCAACAGTTTCACGGAGGGACAGTTTCTCGGGGAGTACAGCGTACTTGATAAAGAGTACAGAGTATGGGACAAAGAGTACAAGGTACTGGACAAAGAGTACAGAATGCAGAGACCGACAGTACTTTTACACACGACTAGTGAATTCATGTAGTTTTATTTCAATAAGCAATTATTAATACGTATTACGGGGCTTGAACTTACAATTGCTTTTTAAAAGAAGTGACAACTATACCGTGGTATAGTCTCATTGATTTATTTCGTTCAAGTACAATTTTACGGTAATTCAAGTATGGAGTACAATATCGTAGTAGCGTATAGCAATATTTGGCACTTCGTAGTAAGCGGCGGAGCACTGTGTCAAAGTACTGCGTATTGTAGACTGAATAGTATGAGCCGCAGGCGAGTATATATAGGCCGGCGATATCTACTGAAGTCCAAGGTTCTAGTGGTCAGGGTACGAGTCTTATCGTAGCGTTACGAAGGTACGTAATACTCATCGTAGCGTTACAATACGCACCAACGTACACGTACAATCTTGAGTTTGTCCGACTTCACGGGTCTACGTCCAACCAACATTCAACAGCAATAACCACAGCAACAAAGAATCGTAAGTACAATTTCCTTTCCCCAAATAAAGGGAAATCTTGCTCTACGCGAAACTGAACAACAAAGAAAACAAAGAAAAAAACGATTTCCAGCCATATCCCCAGTAATTTTCCGCGAGGTTATACTCAAAAACGGACTTGCGTCTTCGGTATTTTCTCGTCGGGTGTGATAAAGGGAGGATTTATTCTCCTTGACCAGAACATGGAAAATATACACCGAAACGTGCATCTATGTTAACACTTTACCGACCGATAGCCTATTAGTCGGCTTTTGGTCGTTAGTGCTTACCGACCAATAGCCTATTAATCGGCTTTTGGTCGTTGATGCTTACTGACCGATAGCCTATTAATCAGCTTTTGGTCGCTGATGCTTATCGACAGATAGCGTATTAATCGGTTGCAACGGCGATAAAGAATGACTATTATATGGGCAGTCATTTGTTATTTAGTATTGACGTACGTTGCTTAGCTGCGTTAGTTGCGTCGCTTTATAAGCTCCCACATTGTCATACCGTTTTAAAAAATTTACCCCTCGCGAAGATGAAAGCTGAATACTTTTTTACGTATTTTCTTCTCTCCAACAACTTTTGTTTGATATATTTTTAGATAAAGTTATTAGGTTCCGAATTGAACAATTTAACACTTTGTTTTTCAATGTTTAAACAATAACCCGAGGGTTGATTGCAAAATTGTTATCGCCAATTGATTCAGCGCCATCCAATTACTCAATTACATCAATTATTCACATTCATGACTAAAAGTTCTTACTTTCGTGCAGTTTTACTGGACTAACAGTCTAAACCGAAACAGAGCCGGCGCCAGGGAGAATCTGCGGCCGAGCGGCCGGTCGGTAAAGTGTTAAATTCGTGAGTTTGGTAAAATAGGCTGCGATTTTGATGTGACATCGGTAATAGAATCTATAGTATATACTTGGCATAAATCGCTGAGGAATTGTACCATAGCATTAGAGTTTTATGAATCCCTCTTGGCATTTTTACTCCCGACGGGAGTATACATTTCATAGCTCTCCGAATCAGCTAAAGATGTCTTAACAGAACTGGATACACAGACTCTGTGCATCGTCACTTCCAATGTTGTCCTAGATTGTATATATTAGGTGAAATTTCAAAAAGATTAAATCGTTTTAAATCGAAATGCCACGAAATCGCTGTCATTCCTACTATAATCGTTCATATGTACCTGACTTCAGAGGCCTAACGGTAGAGTGAGAAGAAGAGCACGTGGGCCATTTAGTTAATATTTGTATACAGGGTGGCTGATTTATCTAAAGACATTGATATATTTAAAAAACTACGCATCGGATCAAAAATAATTCTGAATAAAATTTGTTCGCCTGGAAGGGGGTCATCGAATGATACCAAAGTTGACCCCTCGCCCCTACGCCCCGGGGTGGGGGTGGGGGCAACTTTGAAATCGTAAATGGGAACCTCTATTTTTTACTGCAGATTCGGAGACCCCATAAAAAAATAAGTAACTTTTATCTGAAACATTTTTTTTCGATTTGTGATAGATGGCGCTGTAATCGCAAGGGACCTGATTTTTGCGAATATCTCGAAAAATTACACATTCGTTCGAAAAAAGATATAATATATTTTATTCAACGGCATGTAAATTTTAGTAAATTTGTTGCACATCAGAGATGCTGTTAACAACATAAAAATTAATGAAAACACAACGCAATTTTCTGATTGCGTTTGCTGATTTAATTCTAAATACACGAGTGCAAAATTGATTGAGCGATTAAGTAAAATAGAATTATTTTAAATCATTGAGCTGTTTTAGTTTAAAAAAATATAGTAAACATAAAAAGATGTAACAATTAAAAAATGCTATAGAAAGTCGCATTGACCTAGCTTTCAAAAGTATGAAATAAAAAAAATAATAAATTTTTTAAACTCTTGATTGCAAAAAACTATATTAAACAGGACTTTAGCTTTCAAAAGTTTTCATACGAAAATAAATTTAAAAGGGATGAAATAACTTCCGATGTCATTTTAGTTAACTTCATATTTAAAGTACAATAATTCATTTACCGCTGTCACTGCAGTCGAGAGACCTCTCTTGAAAATTGCAACCGTCTTTAACATATCAAGAAACATGCTGGCATCTGGGCTCTAATAAAAAAAAACAATTATATCAGGGTTACAAATTGAAAATGCGGGTTTGATAACAGATGGCGTTACTAACGCTATACGCATCAGGCAGTACTGTGACTATGTTCATGTCAAAGCTACGTCTTATAGCTTTAGTTTTCAGTATGTGTCAATTTGTCGCAGTGTCAAATTCATAGTTTTTTTGAGCTCTCAATATGTCGAGTTTCGTGCCAACAAAACAGCATTTGCGGGAAGTTTTAATTTACTTCTTTAATTTGAAGAAAAGTGCTGCTGAAGCACATCGATTGGTCTCCGAGGCTTATCCGAGTCATGTTCCATCGGTTTCAACGTGCGAGAGATGGTTTGTGCGGTTTAGAAGTGGTGATTTTGACGTTGAGGACAAAGAGCGGCCGGGCCAAGTGAAAAAGTTTGAGAATGCTGAATTGGAGGCAATACTCAATGAAGACTCGTGTCAAACTCAACAAGAGCTCGCAGATTCATTGGGAGTGACACAACAAGCCATTTCCCATCGTATAAAAGCCCTCGGAATGATCCAAAAGCAAGGACATTGGGTGCCGTATGAGCTGAAGCCGAGAGACGTCGAGCGCCGTTTTTTTGCATGCGAACTGCTGCTCGAACGGCAAAAACGGAAGGGTTTTTTGCATCGCATTGTCACTGGTGATGAAAAGTGGATCCATTACGATAACCCGAAGCGCAAAAAATCATATGGTTACCCCGGCCATGCATCATCATCGACGGCCAAACCAAATATTCACGGCGCCAAGCTCATGCTCTGTATTTGGTGGGACCAGCTGGGTGTGGTGTATTATGAGCTATTGAAATCGAACGAAACCATCACAGGAGCACTATACCGAACTCAATTGATGCGTTTGAGCCGCGCACTCAAAGAAAAACGGCCACAATACGAGCAAAGACACGACAAAGTAATTTTGCAACATGACAACGCTCGGCCACATGTTGCAGCGCCGGTCAAAACATACCTACAAACGCTGAAATGGGAAGTCTTACCCCACCCGCCGTATAGCCCAGATATTGCTCCTTCCGATTACCACCTTTTCCGATCGATGACACATGGCCTAGCTGACCAGCGCTTCCATTCTTACGAAGAAGCCCAAAAATGGGTCGATGACTGGATAGCAGCCAAGCCGGCCGAATTTTTTCGCGACGGTATCCGTAAATTGCCAGAAAGATGGGAAAAAGTTGTGGCTAGCGATGGACAATACTTTGAATAATTCATTTGTTACCATTTTTTCAGAATAAACGTTCAAAAATAGAAAAAAATCCCGCATTTTCAATTTGTACTCCTGATATATAATACGATATGGAAGTTTCCTAACCCAAAAGAAGATGTCTTCCGACTGTACCGACAGTGGTAAATGAATTATTGCAATTTAAATATGAAGTTAACTAAAATGACATCGGAAGTTATTTCATCCTTTTTAGATTTATTTTCATATAAAAACTTTTAAAGGTTAAAGTCCTGTTTTTTATAGTTTTTTGCAGTCCGGAGTTTTTTATAAAAATTTTTTATTACTATTAGAGAGAACCAGAGCAGGATAAAGTATTGTATTTTGTCAACTTCGATAACTGTAAACTGGGATGAAGTGGCTAATGAAGGCGGAGTAGACCAAACTTACAAGTTAGTTTCAAGTTCAACGTCGAAGACAATCAGTTAATTCCGAAACGATGATGTGATTAATTATTTAGCTGTCGTTGATGCAAAGCTTTTATATAAGTAGGGGAGACACAAAGGAAGGAGTAGAAAACCAAAATTGTAAATTGTAAGAACTCTAAGCAAAATGGAATATGGAGATAGTCCATGAAATAACCGAGAGTAGTCTCCTGAGCTAAAGCACGATCAGGCCTCGTTTTCACTCTCGGATACCCCCTCTACTATTCTCGGATGATCGACTCTCTAACTAGCCAATCAAGCTAGACTAGAACGGTTACGACAGTAATACGAAAGGCACATTTTATAACATTTAACGGCTACATCAACTTTTTGGTTCATATCAAGGCAGTGTTGTAATCAAGCATTGTTTACGGCTTTATCATCGATTATTGGTTACGAATTTATTATCGGTTATTGTGTGTACGTCAAGCATTCATTATTTGTCTTTTGTGACTCGAAACGAAATAAAGGAAGGACTTTATTCACGACCACGGCTTATCCGCGAGTTTACGGACATCATTTCTTTCACGATCAAACACTCGCATCTTCTCATTAATTCCCTCGACACTTTAAAATTCCTATAAGATCCCTCACCACTAATCAAGGTTCATCTCAAACAGATGCATCGAACCGTACTATTGTCTAACTAATTTTGTAAAGTAGATTATATCATTGTTCATAGGTTTATTAGTTATCGCGACGGTGGATTAAGTATGCCTACACGAAGCTATGTCCCTGGTTCCACATCTGCCAGCGGATCTAAGTGGCGGGAACTAATGTTTAAATGTAAACGCATTATCCCTAAATGTTATTACATATGGGCCTTAAGTTTTAGCTCGTTTTGACAAATGTTTCGAAAGGAGAAGCAGTTGAAACTTAAATAATCAAAAGTGTTGTTAAATCCAAATCCTTGTACCGTTTTTCACTAAATTGGATTTGTAGAACCGCTGAATATTGGTCCGATCCTATACAAAATTTTAGTTCAATTGGTTAGAGTTGATGGGAGATCGAGCATACAACGTCAATTCTTAAAAAGAAAAAAATTTCTATAATTCGACCAGGTGTTACTATTATTCCGTTTATTGTAACAAACAAAGGAACGTAACTGTTCTACTGACGTGTCACATTTCAGCTCCATTACTAAAGCTGTTCTTGAGATATGGAAGTATGAATTTTCCAAGCCGGGCCCACGGACACATACACATGCACGAGCGCGTGTCAATTTTTCGGAACCACTTTTCTCGACGATTAAGACCATTCTGAGTATCCTGGCACAAAAATCTCGAAACATTATTTCAATAAAAACTATGTTGTCTCTGTGAAGCCAAAATCAAGGAAATAAAAAAGGTCAATACGTAATAACTAGCTATTAATTAAGAAGGATCTTAGGAGACTTTGAAAATTACCTTCTTTTATCATAGGGGGTAGGATGCAAAAGTTACACAGAATAAAAAAATTCGAGCCCGATATATTTTCTTGTCTCGGTAATATAGTCGGAATGAACGATTTAAGTGATCGTATATCATGGCCACATAAATGTCGAATTTTCCACTATTTGAATGGTAACTATGTTCGAAACTAAGTTTTTCACTTCTAGTTACAGAAAATGGGTTGCTTATCGAAAAGGATGTGAAGATGAGATAGACTTCCCTTACTGGAAGTCGTCACTTCCGAGATCCCAGATCGGTAGCTCGTATACGCGGTACTCCATAATGGCCCAGAGAAATCCTCTCCTCGGATTGGATGTATCAGATTCCTGGAAGTTCCTATCGTCAAGCTACACCATTTACACATGGATTGTGCTGCTCGATATTCATCGATGAAATTGCTAGCATTTTCAACGACACTACTTTTAGTACTTATGGTAAAGTAGCTACATGCGGATGCGTACACATGCCGAATGGAAAGAAGTCAGTGTGCATTCAAGAGTATGTACCGCAGTTATTGTCAGCAGTTTTGTTCCACTTTCTTAACAGGAAGTTTCATTCATAAAATAGTGAATTGATGATCGTGTCGAAACTTGCCTTAATTGTTTCTTGGCATGTATAACGCTAACAGTAACATATAATAAACGTATGTTTCTTGTTTGTAATGTGAGTAGGCTTGGAAAGTATGTCAAAGTATCAACCGAACCTTCTTAAGACTAATCAGGACACATTGATAAAATTGCTTATTGGCATTTTGCTTATTGACCGGCGACGAAATAAAGAAGGTTACTTACTTCTATCCAACTATTCGGTTTATCCAAAATCTTAAAATAAAATATTACTGAAAAAAAAATTCCCTATTGGTTTGACCGGCAACTGGTTGAAGAAATAAGTAATTGATTGATTAGAGGAAACCAAACTATCAATAAGATACTTGACATAACTAAGAAGTTACCTGTGGCTTGTTCAAACATTTCGTTAGTTTTCCCAACTATATTACATTATTCCTATATTCAGATTTGAGAATTCTGTTCAATTGACTTTTGTCCTGCGTTGTAACTAATATCGAGAGGCAAAATCATGTCGTTATTTATTTTATGAAGGATTTATTCCAGACTCACCACAAATTCACCGCTGCCGAGGCTTTGTTGAGATCCCGTGGTCGGAGTAACAGTAAGATCAGCGACGATGGAAGTAGAGAAGCTTCTTCTTGTTTGGTGATGACAGCGGTGCGGTGGCATGCGTTGGGTCGCGTAATTGGACACATTGATCTCGTTCAACCTCGACGTCCATATTTCTAATTCCTGCTGTGGCGATTGGCTGATTGTCCGATGTTTCGTAAATCTCGAGATCCTTTCGGTTTTAACCCAATCGTGATTTGGACGCGGCTGACGGGTTATCGTTTGCAGTGACTTCATCGCGTTGAATCTCGGGAATCCATCCTCCATCGCGGCTGCCCAAAGATGATCGGGAAGATCACCTGACCGTTGGATTTCGATGGATTGATACTCCGAGGAAGAGCTGAGGCCAGATATGGTTGGTGTCGTCGGATAGTACTTTCTGTCACCATCCTTGGCGTCCTCAGCATCGGTAGGATAGAAATCCCTATCTCGCCATTTCAGGGAACGATTGTTTTCATGAAGATTGAGCGATGAACCGAAACCCGTTGAAGTTGTTGACGTTCGGAAAAACTTTTTATCATTCATCGACGTCCATATTTCATCGGTTATCGATGAGCCAATACCCGTCGAAGTAGTCGGGGTTCTGTTACGAGGGACGAGAATCAGATGCACATATTGACTCACATCTGTTGTGAGCTATACCAGGTGTATGCATAAGTTTTTTCCGGTTTAACTAAGAGATGGCGCCAGCGAAAAGTACGCAGCGTATTAATTTGACACATACGTCATCTTGTTCGTCTGACATTAACCTACAAACACACATAAGTTGAGTCCGCCAAAAACTAGCGTCTTTGTTTTATCGTTCAGTGATCATGTCGAGTTTTGTGCCTGAAAAAGAACATTTGCGGCACGCATTGCTTTTCTTATTTAATCAAAAGAAAAAGGCTGCTGAACGTCAACGTTTGCTGGTAGAAACATATGGTGAACACGCTCCATCAATTAGAACATGTGAGACATGGTTTCGACATTTTAAAAGTGGTGATTTCAATGTGAAAGACAGTGAGCGCTCTGGTAGACCACAAAAATGCGAAGACGAGCAATTGCAGGAGTTATTGGATGATGACCCAACTCAAACTCAACGGCAATTAACAGAAGCATTACATGTGTCACAAGAAACAATCAGCAGACGTTTACGAGTAATGGGGAAGATCAATAAACTCGGTAAATGGGTCCCACACGATTTGAATGAACGTCAAATAGAAAATCGCAAAGTCACTTGTGAAGTGCTGCTTCAACGCCACGAAAGAAAATCATTTTTGCATCGAATTGTGACGGGTGACGAAAAATGGATTTATTTTGAAAACCCGAAGCGGAAAAAATCATGGCTTTCACCTGGCGAAGCCGGTCCTTCAACACCAAGGCCAAATCGCTTCGGCAAGAAGACCATGCTCTGTGTCTGGTGAGACCAGAGCGGTATTGTGTATTATGAACTCTTGAAGCCCGGCGAAACCATTAATACACAACGCTATCGCCAACAAATTATTAATTTAAGCCACGCATTAATCGAAAGACGACCGGAATGGGCCAGAAGACATGGCAAAGTGATTTTGTTACACGACAATGTGCCGTCTCACACAGCAAAAGCAGTGAAAGACACCTTGAAATCGCTTGGATGGGACATCCTTCCGCACGCGCTTCCAGAGCAGCACTTCAGCAATTTCGAGGAAGTTGGAAAATGGCTCGACGAATGGCTTGCCGCAAAAGACAAGCAGTTTTTCTGGCATGGTATTCATAAGTTACCTGAAAGATGGGCGAAATGTGTAGAAGCCGATGGCCAATATTTTGAATAAAACAAAAATTAATTTCCCTTGAAAATTACGTGTTTTTTTTTTACCAAAAAACCGGAAAAAACTTATGCATACACCTGGTATAGTAGATCAACGAGACCCTGGCGAAAGATCGACATTGAGACGCGACATATCAATGCGAACAGTAAACGAACATAAATAAATCATCTTTCCATGTAAATCCGTATGTTACAAAGCTGTGGCTATTTGTACGGTACTGTATATATCACATAGTAACCGTGCTTGCTCGGTACATTTAAGATAAAAAAGGACCCTAAGAGTGACAAAATAACAGCGTTTAACTGACACGGAAATGAATCTTTGATCCTGAACCTAATTATGGAGTCCTTTGGTCATTCATCCGTCGAATACCAAAATATTTAATTCGTGTCGTCAGTGTTCCCGTAAATATTCACTTCGCGATAGTTGTTTTTCATATGATTATGAAGTATCGTGTAGAACATCAAGTAAATATACGTCATATTGATGTTTTCGAAGTGAGTGCACGGTACCGTATGGGATAAACCGCTGTGTGCGATTAGCTAACTACAAATTATTATGGGGATTATAATTCTTGGGTAATCTTTCAAATAAGCATTTATCTAGGGAGACAACATAACTCTAAATGCATAATTAATGAGAGTATTGAAAAAATCAAAGGAATGATATGTGCCATTTTTACAGTTAATCGTATTTTACAGTCAGTAAACCGAGTTTCCCTAATTCTTATTAATATATATTTTTTTTAATGGATCACTCGCCGGGTATGCGCGTTCTGCACAGTAACTCATCACGCCCCTGTCACATATGGTCCATACCGGTTATAGGGATTCTCACTCATAGAAAATAAGTATAGGACCACGTGTCGCGTCTCAATATTGCTCGTCATGGTAAACTACCTGTAGCTGAGATTCCTATCTCGCCAGATCTCCTCGAGGTTGGCATTGGATGTGTGGTTATTGGTAGCATTGCTCGGGAGAGGGCGGTGATTGGCGTACGAGCATCTCTGAGGAAAGCCCATCCCTTCGTCGAGCCCGGCAGCCCAAAGTGACTCGAGGGGTAGATCTTGGGCAGTGGTAACAGGTGTCGAGACCCTCCTCGAGCCATGACCGGTTCCGTTGCTACTGTGCTTTCCTCCTGTCGTGGAGGGACACAATCTGACTGCACCCTGGAGGACGCAGCACAGGCTCGAGTTGCCCGAGCCTCCGAACCCCTCTGCCGACCCCCTGGAACCAACGCTTTGCAGGCAACCTATCGTGAGGCTTTGAGGCTCGCTTCCCGCGACCTTCAAACCTGCCGATCGGGGGGTCGCGACACTTTGCGCCTACCCCCAAATCTCTCCAGTCCTGGCACTTCGCCCCGATTATTATTTTTATTTTTACTAATTCACAGTCGATCTGCCGACGAGATTGTACACCTGTCGACCTTTCATCTCACAAAGTACATCTGCTTCCCCCAACCTTACCCTGTTATACATGCACCAGAGCCACGCACTCTTATGCTAAAATACTCTTTTAATTCTGTTGGACCGACGTGCAAGTGGCTGCAACCGTGTGACTTAGCCCAAAGTACTCTGTTGACACTGTACACTGAATAAGCACCCTCGATGCACTTGAATTTACGACTCGACTCTACTGATGATGACGCTGCTCTATGATGGTACTGCTCTGACGTACATTTTCTTTCCTTTAGATAAAAGAATATACCATCTTCATGTCACTTCCTGTTGGTCCTCATTGCGATAACTGCATACTGTGCATTTCATCTGTCAGATTAGGGAAATCATTTTAAAATCGTTATGTTTAGGTATACATATTTTAACGATAAATTGCTGCAGGGCTTGAGCTTGTTTTATCAAGTAGTAGTGATAAATTTCTTCAATAAACCAATGAAATCAATCAAATATTTCAAAACCATTCTCCTCTACGTACATCGCTGAATATTAATCAACTATCATGAACTGTCTCATCTGTCCTTAACGATTGACAAGAGATGTGACCCCTCATCGATCGATAATACGATGGAATCTTTCAATCGGGACAAATCTTTTGGTTTGTTCTGAGAATATTTGACGATTTTGGAAGTGTTTCGGCTATCACAGTTAAAGTGTACCTTCGTTTTTATACTTTGAAGGGGAATATATATATATAAACTGTACAATAGGAAGAAGTCACTCTCCAAGAGCATCGTTATATTTATTCTTACTTGAGTCGAAAAGCGTCAGTCTCCACCCAGTCTCCGTCTTTCCTGTACAAAAAAATACGACTAACGAATGTTAACGCTTTGGTTGCAGAAATAGCAAGCTCCTCTCGATCCAGCGTATATTTACTATGTACATTTTAATATATCCGTCCATTTTCTTGCTATTGCATTTGTATACAGAAAACATTTTAGCATAGCGGAAAAAAAACGTGACATTAATGAAGAATAATATTAATGGAATGTAATTTGAATGGAATGTAATTAGTAGTGGAAAGTCAGACTGAGTCGACAGAGGTGGTAGCGAAAACGATCTATCATTTTATACTGACGTATTTCGTGTACGAATTTTACCTCACCAACCCTTTTTTACAATATTTTATTCGCCTGTGTGCACGTCATTGGAAATATCTAAATGGTTTGGTTCTCTTCTGATTTTAGTGATAAGCTGACAATGGATTCCCTTGTTGTCTTTACAATGTATGTCGATACAGTACGTTCGATCTGAGTTTGGAATAATTCAATAACCATGGGCGAGAAGCATTGAACATTAAATATTTTGATGGAGTATGCATTCGTAGACGCATTCATCGTACATTATTGATAGACACGAGTAACCTTTATACTAAGGATGATTGTCGAATTATTCATAATGTTTTAAGTATCTAACATTAAAATCTCTACAAAAACAAATTTCACGCAAACAAATTGTTACGTCCTGGATTTGCAAAAGAAGACGTAACTAGAGAATAATTTATTATTTTCTCCATTTTGAGCCAGAATGCGCTGGCTAGGGATTGGAGTTGGTCTGGTGACGGGCGGGTTAGATAAATAAATGGCTCGCGGCACAGCATTATATATATATATAGGGTGGGTGCACCAGTGAATGAACAGTCACCAGTGAATGAACAGAAACACGTTCTCTATGAAAAAGTAGAGTTTCAGCGTAGACTTTAGTTTCCATCTTTTCTGTAGCGAAATCGAGGTTTCTTTAGCTAACAACTTCACTTGTCACATACGTGCGGTTCTCTCGTGAAGTGATAAAATAAATTATTTTCGAAAAGCGCGTTCGGCTCATCGCGAGAAATGGATGGAAATGGTAACGGTCGCTTTTTTTCTTCACTTGTAGGACATATTATTTACTTCAGAAGTATCGAATAAGTTATGATATTGGTTTCTCTGATCAATAAAAAGCCTAAACCTTCGTTTTGCACAATTTTTATGCTATATAATCTCAAAATATTCTCAAACTGTCAGTGTTTATTCACTGGTTCTGACAACCGCGATTTTCTCAGTGAATAAACGGCACAGTTCATTCACTAGTATACGTAAATCCAGTAAATGAACGATATGAAAACAGCACTGTTCATTCATTAGAACCTGTATTTCCAGTAAATGAACGACACAAATTTCTATTATCTAGTAATGCTGTGAGATGTGGTTATTTGAATAAAAATATTTCTCGGTAATACTAAGTTCTATCAAAATTGAATTATATTCGTTTCCAGACATAAGCGATATTTTTTGAGCTTACTGTAAAAGGTTAAGGCATAAAGAACACCGACAATTGTTATTGGTATAATTTTGCGAGTTAATAACAAAAAAGTACCTACTTTTTTTCAGAAAACTATGTAGTCTTATGGATTTAGGAAGATTACGTATGATCCACTGTAATTTTTAAGAGATGTCGGGCACTGGGTATCAAAGGTTTAAATATAGCGAGGAGGATTTAGAGAATGCTTTGGTAGAGATACGAACCAAAACGTCGGGTGAAGAAAAATTCTAATGAATAATCTTCAGCGGTTACGGAAAAAGAAAATGCTAAAACACCCGCAAAAGGAGGGGCTAAGAGGAAGGGACCTGTGAAAACTGCCGTTAAAAAAACGAAACGAGACTGAATAACGAAGTATAGGTCGGGCCAGAATAAAGGTATAAAATAATTGATAATTAAAGTACCTAATTACTTTTGTTACTCGTGGAAGATTCATAAAAAAAAATTTTTTCTCACATCATCCGCTACACCAAAAAAAGGCACTGGTATACATGCTGGTTGATAGGGCCATTAAGCTTTCTCATCATTCGTTTCATAAACAAAATTTAGTCCTGATTAAAAAAACATTGATAATGAATTGTTATCCACCTCAGTTAATAGAAAAACTTATATACAAAAGAATATCATGGATCACTGGCTCAGTGAATAAAACAAGTGAAAAAGCTGTCTTTGACACAAACAGACTTCTTAATTTGCCGTACATTCAATCCACATATCATCGTCTTTTTGCTCTATGTAAAGAATTTAATGTGTCATTGGTAACGAATAATAAACATAACATTGCCTTAATTATAGGTTCCACAAAGGATAATATAACAACAGATCTAAAATCAGGGTTGGTGTATTCTATAAGTTGTGAAGATTGTGACTCGATATATATTGGACAAACCAAAAGATATTTAAAAACTAGAATATATGAACATAAAAATAGTTTGAAACACCTAGACACACAGCACACCGCTCTAGCAACACATGTTATGGATTATAATCATAATTTCAGATTTAATGAGGTTAAAATTTTAAATGTAGAACAGAATTTATACAAAAGATTAATTTTAGAAATGATTCAAATTAAAAAACATGAGAAATCTGTGAATTTTAGGACTGATATAGACAATTTAAGTGTTATTTATAATTCAGTAATCTAAAGTTATAAAAAAAATGGTTTAACGAGCATCCATATAACTATACTGACAATACTTTTTTGAGAAAAAATTACAGAATAATGTTTTCGTAACAGTAGTTGTGTTTGAGATTGGAATGTCATATTATAATATCACAATATATAACGGTCTTCGTTCGTCTGTTTGAAGGTGTCTCTTTAGTCAGTTCTCGACTGGTGAGCTACAAACATGTAGCCACTAGAAATTCACGGTTACATTTAACTCTGACCAAAGAAGATTTCACTTAAGTTTGGATTGCAATGCTTTAATTAATATTTAAATTTTATTATTTATGATGAGGAATGGTAATTATCTTTTATAAGAAAAACAAAATTCTATCATTAATGTTATTAACTTGATTGACTTTAATATTATGGTTTTTTTGGACATTGACCAACAGATTGACATATGCCTACCAACTATGTGAACATTTCACTTTGTAAATATTACTCTTTTACTTAAGGACAATTAAACATCTGTCATAAAAAAGAGGTTTTAAACAAATTGATTAATCTTGTGAAACAAATGTTAAGTGTCTCTGAGGACTAAAAGGAAAAATGGAACTACTGACATAGGTTTGTTGTTGTTTTAGTTAATAATAGTTGTAATTATAGGAATTTATAGATATTTTAAATACAAAAAGGGGGGGGGGGGGAAATGTACATTCTAACGATATATGTTTTAATATCTAATGAATATCAATTTCTTTGTGTTTTTTCAATTTCTGACATATTATGCACTATGAATTTACAGTTAAATAAAATTTTCTGAAGAGGGTCTGCAGTTTGGACCGAAACGTTAAATATGAGTTTTATTGCTCCAATTGTTATGGAGATAGCCGAAACATAGCCGCATACGCAAATACCAAGGTTTGTTACTCGTTGTTTGAAAAATTGGTGGTAATTAGTATTATTGTTGAGACTGCAGATATTTTATGTGTAAAATCTTGCAAAACGAACGATACGTCAATAACTATAACTAGGTACTTATCTACCTACCTACTTACTTCAATTGATACCTACTGTTCATTCACTGGGTTATGCTGTTCATTTGCTGGATTATTCTGTTCAATTACTGGTGAAATTGTTATTTTCACTTTAAATAGGCTTTTTACATAGATTTCTATTCGAATACCTCTTATAACGAGCTATCCCAAATGTTTAGGATATAATGTGTCGAATAGAACTGGTTTTGTAAAGCAATAACCATTCGGTACAAAGAAAACCTTGCTTAAAACTGACCGTGGGCTTAATCATTCATTCACTGGTGCACTCACCCCATATATTAAAACGGTCAGGTTTATATTAACACAATTTTGAATGGCACCGAATAGAATTATTAGATATATTAAAATAGTAGAATTGTTAGAATTGTTAATTTTGCTGTTACGAGGGTCGAACGTCGTGGTCGGCCCCCGGAGATTAACTGCTGGAATAAAGTAGTACTGAAGGCACCGCGCAAGAGTATCGTAAAGGTACCGAGTGATTAGCAGGGCGCACTGCGTCTCGCTGATGCTCTGCGTCTCGCTGGTCAGCATGGAACCGCTGATCTAAGCACTATGTGTATAAATGTGTGCAGTGATAAGCACTACTGGGTCGCGCTAGAACATATGCGGGTATGCGCGGTTAAAACGAAAAAATATTACAAAATTTACACAAATTAAAATTTATGTCCACTTCCGGACGTAACACAAATAAAAGAAAGGAAAAACAAAATTGAACTGTGGACTTACTCACAGAGGGGACTAGATGACGGACCAAAAGAATAAGGAACGAACGAGCATGTTTCTACTTTGCAACTTTTCTAAGTACAGTAGTGACATAAAAATTTGGACGTTTTCCTCGTAAAAACAAAGTTATTTCTATGAGGAAACAAATAAAAGAGATTTCGTTTCAAAAGATTCGTTGTCATGTTGAAATACTCAAAATGGTGCTAAACGATCAGAAAAGTGGTTTGGAAAAAAGTGCTAATAGTGTGTTGGCACCTGATAACTCTCTGATCATATTCGTTACTAGCATGAAGTTACAAGTGATCTAGTGATCCACCGAAGTTCTGAAACTGTGTATATATGCATCTAACAAATAATTTACAATATATTAGTTTTCTATCACCAGATAACTCGAGGACCCTGCTCTATAACGGAGATGCGTGGCACTATATCTTAGTGAATAGACCATAGACACAGTAGGTCCAGACTGAATCTCAGCTGCGAGACGCAGCTCATTGATAGAAAATGTCAGCTCCGGAAGAGGAGTCGCTACATCTCTAAGGTTCGGTTAATCAAAGTGCAGCAGAGAAACTAGCGAGCAGGCGCATCTTTTCCTCACGCTCCGACTCATCGAAAATGTTATTCTAAAGTGCTGTGCGTGTGTGGTAAAACTCCAGCATAACTCGAACTTGAACTGTTCATTGTACTACAAGTATCACTGATGATGGGCAGTAATATTACACAATTGTAATGCAAGTAGCAAAAAATAATATATTCGAATCAAAAGTAAAATTATGAGTCGATGATAATATTCGATGATGTTTAGCTGTCCGAGAATGTGAAAAACTACCGTTAAATCGTTTTACGTGCGTTTAGCTTCAAACAGAACGAAAAATGCAAGTCTGACAGATCTGGCAACAAAATATGGTATAGCTTTTTCATTGATCATTATTTACATTTATTAAATGAAAAATGTTATGCCTTTTTTTTTTTAAGGAACAAAAAGGATCTTGGCCGTGAAAAGTGCATTGTATGTTGTAATGGTATTTTCACGTTAACATTAAATTTTACTCTTCTGAGGGGAAGAATTCGGGCTCGAACACTAAGATAATTAATTATAGACTTCTCTATGAGGTATAAGTAGGGTTTATTCAATAATTAATGTAAAGTTATTCAGTGTTCGGCTTTTTGGCGCCGTTGGCCGTACAATTAATTTTGTGACGAAGAATTTTTCTAAAGGTTTTGTGTTCTTCTTTATCCGCGATGATATCGGATTTCGACTTATGCGCTCTGGATGGGCGGTCAACGTCCCAACTAGGCGGAATCGAGCTCGTCCGTCTCGATCCTCGCCCTCCTGGCTGCTGCTACGCGGTTTGCTTGGCTCGATCAGCGGTTGCTGGCGTGTCGGTCAGCTGATACGGACGCCGGGTCTGTGTCCGTGTCCGCGTTATTTCTTAATTAATCGAAATAATTTGATTTTTGAATTGTTTCGCGTTTGGGCTCTTCGTTTGGTGTGTTCGTGCCGTTCCCGTGAATCTCCAGTGTGTCTTTTTGTGGTAATAATGTTCTTGGTTCGCGAGTGATATTCTTTATGTGTTGAAAGATGACAGTTACAGTATCACTATTTTCCAATGATTCTTAATTATTTATCATTTAATTGACGGATTTCTCCAGCAATCTTTGGCGTTGGACCTGGACGTTCCAGTTATTCTTCTCTCTTGGTGAGTTGGACTTTTATTTGATCTTTCTCTTATTCTTTATGTCTTGTTGAGTGGTGTTGTTCTCATCCGACGCGCTTTACAAGACTAATAAAATTGTTCCTGTTCTAATTATTTTTCTATTGGTTCTTAAATTCTAAATCAAGTTTTTCTGGGCAGGATTTACTGGTGCCCTCCTAATTCTACTTAGTAATTAATTTTCCTAGCTTTTTTTTTAACAATTCTACTTCAAGAGTCTCTTACTTCTTGATGCGGTGATTTATCACAAATCTTAAATCTACTGTATCATGCCTTTGTGTTATAATTTCTCTAACTGTTGTTCGTTACTCTCTTTTATTTTTCAGTGTTGTTTCACTTTTTCCTTTCTCCAGGTTTCTAATTTGGCAACCTCTTGGTGCCCCAACCGAGTCTTTCAAACTTATCGATGCGCTGCGTTAACAATTCTTCTTATAAACTATCCTGACCTATTGCTAATTATTCTACCTAAACTTTCTTTTACTATTTTCTTAATTCTCCTAAACTAAACGCTACTCATCTATTTTAATGCCACCAACTTTCTCTCCTCAATTCGTTTTTTAGAATATTTTCTGTTTTTACAGGTTCCAATGCTGTTTGATATCAATCTTTTTATTAGTTCTTCCACTGACTTTTACTGTATTCTTTTATTTATCACTCTTCTAATAAGTTTGCTGGGCTCACTCACACCCTTTTCTGTTAAAATTCTTGGATTTATTCTGAATTTCTGGATATTGCAATATTTTTATTTCAGCGCACAAGCGAGTTCTGACTGGGTCGACACTTGAAACGAATAAGAGAGTCACTCTGTTTGAAGCTGGCTTATATACCTTTCTCTCCTTTCCCACTCTCTTGTTTTAACTCTCCTATCCTAATATATTATGTAATTTCTTTTGTTTCAGGTTGCCCTGCCACCGTGCCCTGCCGTTCCCCTTGCCGCTCGAGCGAGGCCAGCCGGTTGCTGACCCGCTGTTTTTCGGCAGTGAGGGAACCTTCAGGATCTGACACGTTTTCGCTGTGTCTCATCATAGTTCTTCTATCTTGCTTCCGAGAATTTACTGTCTTTTATTCTATCTGCCATGAATAATTTTCCGTGAATAAATTGATTTTTGAGTAATATGTTTCTCTTTTTATTTAATCTTTAATCTTTATTATCGGTGACTTCGTCACATTTGTGTCTGATAATAATATTTTTCTTTTTCATTTCTGTCGTGTAATTATGATTTCTATTCATCTCTACCTCTAAAATCGTGACTACGTTACAGTGTATTGCGAGGTCCATATGGTTACCAACGATAATAAGAGAATTGCAGGAGCATAGCTCAAGCAGTAGGAATATAACACGGTAGGAAAAGAAACAAGGAGACCGTGAAACATGAGAGACACGAGTCGACGGCCGTTAAATCCAAAGCACAGAGGAGAAACGGAGACAGAAGGTTTGGAAACACCTGAGCGTCCGAGTGAGTACAGGCGTACCGAGGTTTGCGGGCACTACGCCATCGTACCCGTGTATGAAAAAGTAGATACGTCACACCTCCGCAATTCCCTCGCTGATATAAAATCAGGTCCAGCTGGCCTTGCCGGGAAGCGAGGGGAATACGGGTAACGCAGCGATGAATCCCGGAAATGCGTTAGATTTTTAAATAAAAGCGAATGATGATGTAGGTGAGAACGGAGCGAGTGGAGGGCTATAAGAGAGCCGGCGCGGAGTGGGAGACTGTTAGGTTTTTCGGCACGAGTACGGAAGGAGGGAAAGTAAAAAACGTTCTGAATAATAATTAAAAGTTCAAAAAGTCATTTCTTATCGGCTCACCTAGTATCAGAATTTCGTGAGTGCATAAGAAAAGTGAGTGCAAGTGCGTGAAATAACGAAGACTAGCCAACGAGAGAGGACAGGCGAGTTATCAAAATAAGATAAAAATATTATTTGTGAAATATTATTGCATTCGAGAACAATTTAGATATAGACAGGTTTAAGTGAATAAATAAATTGTATAGAATAAACAAAATAGGATAGGGCGTTTAGTATTAAGGAAATACCATTAAGAATTTAGAGCTAAGGATAGGAAATAAATCGATTAAGATTAGCTCAGCGATATTGTAGAAAATATAGATTGGGTCATTTGGTATTTAAATTGGTAGGTGAAATAAGCAAAAGCAAATGAAAGTGTGAGAGAGAACGCCGGACGGGAAACCGAATGTAAGATAGAATGGGACAGAGGTAGAAGCAACACATCGGCTCGAAGAGCGAGGCAGGCGAAACTGGTTATGTGTGTGTACAACGAGCCTACAGCTCAACACAAGCGTCCGCAATAATAACAGATCTTCGAGCGTACTAACAATAGAGATAGGAGAAAAATAAAATAAGAATTGCGAAATAATCGTCGAAATTACAAGATCTAGATGCACTGCCCGAGGTATCGGTGGACAGATACCGAATAATGACCTTTTTATAAAATTTTTCTTCTTGTTAACCCTTTCGCCTACAACCACGAGTGAGGCTCGTGGTCAGGTTTTTGAGCCAAAACTGATTATCACGAGCCTGGCTCGTGGTACACCGTTCGTGCCAAACACGACTACCACGAGCCTGGCTCGTGGTACGTCCTCCGGGCCAAATGTAAACACAACGTGTTGACTAGTGCACTTAGTTGCATGTCATCCTTGACTACGTTCGCACATAAAAATATATTTCAAAGTATCCCTCACAATGTCTCGAAAAAGAAAATTTTCTGTTGGGGACAGTGACAGTGACAGTGATTTGTTACATACTTCGGATAGTAATAATGACAGTAGTGACATTGTACGTCCTGTAAGAAAAAGTTTGAGGCGAATAGTTATATCGGATGATACCGATGATGAAGATGGCATTTATCATCAGCAACCAGAGCACTGGATTCGGAAAGACGTGGAAAATAATCAAAAAATCTGGGTTTATACAGAGACTCCTGGCATAAAAGCGACAACCTTATGTCAGTTAGGAGAAAATAAAGACGAATTAAATATATTTAATATAATATTTGATAATCGGTTCTGGGAAAATATTGTAACATAGACTAATCGATACGCGGAACAAATGAAGACCAACCTAAACCAAATACATTGGGGTCACTTTCCTAAGCATATTGATCCAACATCATCGAAGTCAAAACCAACAAGGCTCTGTAAAGTTTGTACGAAAAATAAAAAACGTAGTGAAACAACGTGGGAGTGCAAAAGATGCTAGGTTCCGTTACATGTACCAGTATGCTTCGAAAAATATCACACGATTAAAGATTATTAATTTTTGTTAATTTTTGTAAAAACGCTCATTGTGTGCAATAAGAATGTATTCAGAAATTGGACTTAAGTGTTATTGATTTATTCTTTTCGCGAATTATGTATTTCTAATAGGTACGACACCCGACGTAAGTCGTGTGCGATTGGTACAAGATAGATTTGCCGAGGCGCGGAATGGCTCGAAGGCTCGGCAGTTCGGTTTGCGTTTTGGGACCACGCTGTTGAATCTTACGTGGTAGGGCAAGGGGTTAATAAACCGTACTCTCATCCACCCTGAAGTCTCATATTAATTAGTACTGTGTCTGAGCCCGAATTCCCACGATAAATAAAAAGAATTGATAACGATAAAAATTATCGTTACAGTATATGTAGCTCATGTGGACTGCATACAATGTTTAACTTAGTGACCCCATATTTGCTGTATAAGTTGTTATTATTAATATTATAATCCTAAATGCGAAGTGCAAAGTTTCGTTGTTGAACCGAAGCTAATGTGTTGTGTTTCATTGGCACGAATATGTATTGTATCCCAATTGTACAGTTTTCTTGTTCTATCATTCTTGTTCTTTAGTATAGTTAACTTGTCGGCAACTTGAAAGTGATTATTTTTCCGAATTATGTGTGTATCTTCAGTTTATAGGCAATAACATTGTCGTTCTTCATTTTACTGTTTAAATATCAGGAGTACAAATTGAAAATGCGGGATTTTTTTCTATTTTTGAACGTTTATTCTGAAAAAATGGTAACAAATGAATTATTCAAAGTATTGTCCATCGCTAGCCACAACTTTTTCCCATCTTTCTGGCAATTTACGGATACCGTCGCGAAAAAATTCGGCCGGCTTGGCTGCTATCCAGTCATCGACCCATTTTTGGGCTTCTTCGTAAGAATGGAAGCGCTGGTCAGCTAGGCCATGTGTCATCGATCGGAAAAGGTGGTAATCGGAAGGAGCAATATCTGGGCTATACGGCGGGTGGGGTAAGACTTCCCATTTCAGCGTTTGTAGGTATGTTTTGACCGGCGCTGCAACATGTGGCCGAGCGTTGTCATGTTGCAAAATTACTTTGTCGTGTCTTTGCTCGTATTGTGGCCGTTTTTCTTTGAGTGCGCGGCTCAAACGCATCAATTGAGTTCGGTATAGTGCTCCTGTGATGGTTTCGTTCGATTTCAATAGCTCATAATACACCACACCCAGCTGGTCCCACCAAATACAGAGCATGAGCTTGGCGCCGTGAATATTTGGTTTGGCCGTCGATGATGATGCATGGCCGGGGTAACCATATGATTTTTTGCGCTTCGGGTTATCGTAATGGATCCACTTTTCATCACCAGTGACAATGCGATGCAAAAAACCCTTCCGTTTTTGCCGTTCGAGCAGCAGTTCGCATGCAAAAAAACGGCGCTCGACGTCTCTCGGCTTCAGCTCATACGGCACCCAATGTCCTTGCTTTTGGATCATTCCGAGGGCTTTTATACGATGGGAAATGGCTTGTTGTGTCACTCCCAATGAATCTGCGAGCTCTTGTTGAGTTTGACACGAGTCTTCATTGAGTATTGCCTCCAATTCAGCATTCTCAAACTTTTTCACTTGGCCCGGCCGCTCTTTGTCCTCAACGTCAAAATCACCACTTCTAAACCGCACAAACCATCTCTCGCACGTTGAAACCGATGGAACATGACTCGGATAAGCCTCGGAGACCAATCGATGTGCTTCAGCAGCACTTTTCTTCAAATTAAAGAAGTAAATTAAAACTTCCCGCAAATGCTGTTTTGTTGGCACGAAACTCGACATATTGAGAGCTCAAAAAAACTATGAATTTGACACTGCGACAAATTGACACATACTGAAAATTAAAGCTATAAGACGTAGCTTTGACATGAACATAGTCACAGTACTGCCTGATGCGTATAGCGTTAGTAACGCCATCTGTTATCAAACCCGCATTTTCAATTTGTACCCCTGATACATAAGTTGAAGTTTAATATATTTTGCAAATTTATTGAATAAGTTTCTCTCATATCAGAGGGTTACATTAGGTATTTATTTTCTACTAATTCTTTTAATCTTATAGTGTATGCCGACGCCATATTCCTGTTGTTGTGCCGCGGAATATTCCACTTCGTATTTCGTATATTCGGGAATATTCCATAGCAAAGAAACATTGGAATTCGTTCAAGACAAAAAACGAAGTCCAATGCACGATCGTACGATCGACACCAAGAACGCCGACGCAGCATGAGGCGACTCGCTTGGCGTTCGACGATAGGCTAACGCTAAAATGGCGAATTAAGGGATTTTCGTGAACACAGTTAACAACTGCTTTACGAAAATCAGTTATAAATTAGCCTCAAAAGAGGACAGGTTGGTTCCTCGTCAAATACTCGAAACAACATATTATTGTACATTCTTACATTGACTTTTAAATAGACAACGGAAAGTTACCGCTGCCTATAATAAATACTTTCTTTTATATAAATTCGCGTTTTCATCGATAACTCGAGATTCATCTCCTTATCGGCAAACGATCCCAAAAATAATAACTTTTTAATATTATACCGAATACCGAATAATCCAATTACGCGGTACCGACATAACACTATATATTATCTCTTGCATCATACTTATCTTAACTTTATATCGGCAAAAACTGAGAAGCTACAGAAATATATACGAAATAAGTATATAGAAGTGAAATATATTTTGTGTACCGTTTGACTATTATTAATGAATAACTACCTTGTATCTGCAAATATTATTAACAGTAACGAAATAAAGTTGGAATGTTAGTGAAGATAATCGAAACAATTATTATATAACAAACAGGACAAGCAGAACTTTTTAGTTTTATTTTCTTATGCAAATAAAGCTATACACGAGAAAATAATTTCCATTTACTGCTGTCACAGCAGTTTGGAGACGTCTCCTTAACATTGTAATTATAATACAGGGTGCGCCATCTCAATCTGTTCGATGGAAGTATTGAATAACTCTGACAGATTTTAACCGACCAGCGTCGTACAACACGTTTCGTATAGGTTATTTCAGTACAATTTCAACCATGTATCGCTATACGCCGAAAGAACGCGCCGAAATAGCTTCGCTTTACATTGAAAATAATCGTTCAGTTGTGTCAACTCAGCGTGCGTATCGTAAAAAATATCGCGGACGTTCTGCGCCCAAATGCGACACTGTCCGTCATTTAGCTTCAAATTTCATGGAGCACGGGTCTGTAGCGAATCTCCAACATCAAGCTCGACCGCGTCCAGGTCGTTCAAATGAAAATATCGAAGCTGTTCGACAGAGTGTTGCAGAAAATCCAAATGTCTCATACCGCCGCCGGTCTCAGCAATTAAACATCAGTGGAACCACTTTGGGAAGGATTTTAAAGCAAGATCTTCACATGTTTCCGTACAAAGTGCAGTTGACTCAAAGATTATTGGAAACTGACAAGCCGCGACGCTTGGCTTACGCTAATAACGTTAGTCGAATGAAGGAAGCTGAGCCGGATTTTTGGGAGCGAATTCTGATGACCGACGAGGCTCATTTCACCCTCTCTGGCGCTGTCAACAAACAAAACTGTCGCATGTGGGGCACCGATAATCCTCATATTATTCACGAAACTCCATTGCACGATGAGAAAGTGACAGTTTGGGCCGGTGTTTGCTCAAAAACCACCATTGGACCATTTTTCTTCAGAGCTGGTGAAACTGTCAATGGGGATCGATATCGGTGGATGTTGGCACACTTTGTTTTACCACAAATGCGTGAAAAAGGTCTTAAGGAATTTTGGTTCCAACAAGATGGTGCGACATGTCGCACTGCGCGCTCAACAATGGACTATTTGCGTCGGAAGTTCCTAGGACGTGTGATATCAAAGAAAGGTGATATTGACTGGCCACCAAGATCGCCGGATTTGACTGCACCGGAATTCTTCTTGTGGGGATTTTTGAAAAGTAAAGTCTATGCCAACAAGCCGAAGACCATAGAGGAGCTAAAAAACAACATTCGAGCCGAAATCGCAGCGATATCGCCCGAGACGCTGGCAAATACAATGAAAAATGCCGAAAAAAGAGCTCATTTTTGTCTCAGTAATAAAGGCGGACATTTGTTCGATGTGGTTTTTGGAAACTAATCAAAATAAATTGTAATGAATCAAATTTAATAAAAAAATACGACTTTGTGAAATCTGTTGAAAATTCTCTAAGTTATTCAATACTTCCATCGACCAGATTGAGATGGCGCACCCTGTATTTAACAGATCAAGAGACACCCTGGCGTCTGTTTAATATTATATGAGATATGAACATTTGCTAACGCAGAAGAGGTTGTGTCCTGGCTGTAGTTACAGCAGTAAACGAATTATTATAATTTCTATAATAAATTAACTAAAATAATGTCAGAAATTATTTAATCTTTTTTAGCTTTATTTTCATATCTAAACTTTTTTAAGTAAAAATGTTTGCTATCATTATTTACGGTCGGGAGTTTTTAAAATGATTAAATTTATTTTGGTTCGTACGTTAGGATACTCAAAACATACGAGTATATTTACACTACAATCTGAAGTGCGCACGCTCGTGTGCTTGCAGTTTCTTTGTTGCATATATGTGTATATTTGTATATTGCATGTATTTCTAATGTATTAAATGCACTAAAATATTGTATATACAACACATATTCGGCAAATATCACAGATACGGTATACTTCCCATGGCTGGTATATATAATCCTTATAAATTCTATATATTTGCAATATCTTTTCTACATATATTCCGCCTGCATACGCTTCGATAGGGGATACAATGTCAACTTTAGAATTTCTGAATATGAATCGATGCTTGTTTATTCTCAACAACTGTTCAAAATTTCACGTCGCGATAATTTCGGAAGAAAATTAAATAAAGCATTATATATATGGAAATAAAAATTGACAAGGGTTAACAAACCATGTGTAAATTTGTATTCAAGAGATTGATAGAATATCATATTATTCAGAATCAGCTTAAATCTCTCTTTAAATCGAAATGCGAAGGGTGTCATGTAACCTCCCCTCGATCTGTTTTGATAATATAATTCTTGCCGTTTAATCTGTCTCTGAATCTGCTTTGAAGTTGCATCTAAAGGATGTCTGGGTGTTTCACAATGTCTTCACTCTTCACTACATACTCGTATATTGATATATACCATGTACACGTGTACAACCCTTGGCACAGCATCCCCCTACTCAAATGTTACCTACGTGGGGTTACGTACGGTAAATCAACGTCTGCTCTGTTCGCCTGTTAAATATTTATAAAACGTTCGTGGTTTATAAATAAAGCAGAGCGTGTGGTTAAGATCGGTTGAGCGTTTCTTTCTCGCAAGGAATACATTCTGGCTGCTGATGGTGCAACCAGGGGTGCCACACACAGCCCCACGATACACTAACGTAAAACCATGATTTCGATTTAATGTACCCATGAATATATCGCGCAAGAGAGAAGCTTGCTGCTGCTGTATTTCACCATAGAAACGAATGGTTTAATAAAGTATACAGAAGATAGAAGGAGGCAAGATGGAGACAAGTGGTGGACATGCTGACAAGCACATGGTTTCGAAGTGATGCACAAAAAATGGAACTATTGTAATTAAAAACCTCGTTAACATTAATTACGCCAGTGAGAATTGAGAATGCATTTCTTTATAGCATATATTCGATAACATAAATATAAATTGCCTTACTCTCAGTAAAAATGCAACTGTAACTCTAAGGTTTAGCACCGCTAATTATCGAAATACATTAACAGTTTGGAAATGTCACTATTTTATTGTTCAATCGAAACTTAATAGGATTTAAACTTTACTCGGATTAAATGTTAAAAAATAAATAGCATAGCCGGTGTTTTACACTTTAATTCATTCATATTTAAATAAAAAATCATTGAAACGGTATGTGGGAGAGATTGGGCGAGTCAGATACAAATATTTAAAGCACGCCTGCCAAGTAGAATTTTTCACGTTGTTTCCTCATTATTATCCACCTTTTACAAAGTCACCTTGGTGAGGAAGCCGATTGATTTTGGCTTTCCCATACAGGAAGCTTTGTTAAAAGTAGAAAATATTGAGAAAGCAATGTGCAAGTCGGAATCAAAATCTTTACCCTCCTTTGAACGCCCTCAGGATCTATTTCCTTTGTCACATCAATTGTCACTTTGTTCCATTTGTCGAATTCAGTGGCATCGAGAACCCTCCGTTCGGTCCAGCTATGCCCTCCGTTAGTCCTCCGAACCTCCTTTCGATCCTAAGTTTTAATGACATAGGCCTCCATGTCTGCTTTCAATCGCAAGTCTGGCTGATGTCAAAACCTCCCTTGATTTGATTAAAGTTCTTCCTCGACAACACCTAACCTTCTTTTGATGCGAAATCAGCATATAAAACTTCTACGAGTGCAACAGGGATAGAATGATTTTTCGATTGATTGATTTTAGAATACAAACAAAAGCTCAAGTTCTGTGTCGTTTTCGGTTTGCTACAGCATCAGTCTATTCTCGAGGTAACCGAATGTTTCCGAATTAACCCGAGCGCTAGTGCATTCTGTCAATGTAGATGTAAATAAAATCTTTTTTTGTGCAGCGCGGTGTTGTAACATAGTTACACTCTCTAGCCCATTTTATCATGTCGAACGGCTATAAGAGCCGGAATTATATTCGGAAGTACCAAGTACAGCGGGCACTAGGCCACCGAACCCGGAGATGTAACAAAAACTAACTACGTCACACCTCCGGAATTCCCTCGCTGCCGTAAACAGCAGGTCAGCGACCAGCTGGCCTCGCTTGGCGGCGAGGGGAAGGCGGTGAGCGCGGTAGCGGCAAGCCGCGGAAGTCTGAAGATGCGTTAGATTTAAAAATTGAGATTGGAAGTTAGGAAGAAGGGAATGAGGCAAGGGGAAGGATATAAAAGAGCCGGCATGGAAGGAGGATGGCACTTACAAGGAAAGATAGTTTGGTGTCCCCCTCCGATTTTGATGAAACTCACGTATGTTGTAGAGCATCGAAAACTAAAAGACACGTATTTTTTTTTATCGGCGGAAAAACAATTCTAAGGGGTGAAATCGCCCCTGAAAATTAGCATGTCGAGGGGTGATTTTGCAGTTTCACCCAGAAGGCGTCAACCTATTTTAATGAAACAAAAACCAAAATACTCCTCATTAAAGACAATCAAAATTCCACGTGAAGTTAGAGAAAAAAATTAATTTGCAGGGGTGAACAACCCCCTGATTTTTCAATTTTCCGCCCTACACAAAACATTAACCAACCAAATTGAACAGAACATATACCATTTGGAAGCGCTAGTTAAAATAAAGATAACGTATTTTTGCACATTCACAGGAAAATGAATTTACGAGGGTAAACTACCCCTTATCCATTAGTACGTATATTTGTGCGTACATTCTTGTTTCTCGTTGTTTACATGTTAAAGAGCTGCTTGCGTTCACTCTTTGTGCTGATTTTGTGATTATCAATAATTTATCGTCATATGTTATCGACCTTTCGATTAGATTGTATTTCGATTCAGCGCAAATTTCGGAATAAGTCGATGATGCAACAGTCGTTCCATCTATAGAACATTGTCAATTATTCCAACGAAATGAATATGATCTTATTTTTTTGAGTAATCTAATCATTCGTCAATATGATAAAAAAACTTTCGACGCAGTAAGAGGTGTTTTCTACATAGGCGGCTATCTGGGACTGCGTATTGTCTGCTGATATCGCATGTGGTTCAACAACAAGTCTTTCAAATATAAAAACCGCGATACATACAGCGATCTTCAGTTGCTCATTTGAACGGAGTGCCAGTGCGTCAGTTATAATTTCTGATAAAAAAAATCAATAGACCATGAACGTGATCCAATCAACGTCATTAAACTTCTTTTGGCTACATTTGAAGCCATGAATATTCTTGAAACTCCGATTAACAATGCAGAAATCGAGGTAAAGCAGAATTTCGAAAAAGTTCTGGTCGGCTGCATGGACGATTATAACGGAGTTGAAATAATCGAGGAACAATCGCTAGATTTTCAAGAGCCATTCAAGCAATATGATGTTGAGAACAACCCTGTCGAGGACACTCTTTGGCAACATGATGAAGGTCCAGTGGATTCTGATACTTGTTCTAAAGACGGAGAAGACATAAGCTACGATTACAAATGCAAAGCAATCGAATACTGGAGATCCGATAAGAAGAAAAATTACAGTGTCGATACCGTCAGTCAGAAATTTAAAAAAAGTCAAATCTGTACGACAATTAAAACGCTGGGCAAATCAAATGAACAAAGGTGGGACCTACAAGGAGAAATTAGCTCAAATCTCTGAATATACTTTGAAAAACATACAAGCCGCAGTAGATGCTGGTTTGATTATTCATGATATCGACCTTTAAAAGTGGGCTCTACAAGCTCAAAAAGAGATAGGTCACGAAGACATTCGTTTTAAAGATTCTCGTGATTGGCTTCGGAAATTCAAGAAATCACATCGTATTGTGTCCAGGAAAATTAATAAATTCGTAACACGAAAGACTATAGAAGACGAACCAGTTTTAAGGATGAATGCAGAAAACTTCGTGAATGAAATTAAACCATATATTCAAAAATATGGACTGGAAAACATATATAATTCAGATCAGAGCGGTTTTCAACTGGAAATCCACTCTGGCAGGACTCTGACGGCTGAAGGAATTAAACAAGTGCAATGTGTAGTACAATCTGTATTATCTACAACTCACAGCTACACTATCCAGCAAACCATAAATGCAGATGGAAAATTACTGTCACCCCTTTTTATCGTTCTAAAAGAGGGAAAGGGTGAGTTCGGCCCAATCGTGGAAAAAAATTTATTCAGGCCAGAAAACGTATTTTTAACAGCAACGAAATCCGGAAAAATTACTTCAGGTATGGACAAAAATAATTGCCAGAAAATATTGAACATATGATGAATTATACTCTATCGATAACCAATATCATCCTATGTATAGAGCACTTCAAAGTTTGGTTGGAAAAAGTATTTTTCCCCAACACCGGCCGTGACAGCGTATTGTTGATAGACTCGTGGAGTGGACACTGCCCAGAAGTTGTTCAAAATGCAACACCGCGGGGCAAAAAAACAATCACAAAGATAATACCTAAAGGCACCACAGGGAAAATCCAACCACTCGACGTTTTTGGTTTCCGAATATCGTAAAATTTTGTACGACATTTTTCCGACAGTGTATTATTACTTGATTCTGATGTTAATTTACACTTGAGAAACAACATAATCAAACTGCAATTGCTCGCACACAATAAAGTTCATCACCCAGATATATAAATCTTTTCAAATATGCATGGTTCAAAAGTAATTATATAACCGATAAGTCAAACGAGTTCGACAATCCAGTGAGTTTTGGTTTCGGTCAATCGTCTCAAGCACACTGTGAAGTACTGGGTTGTAATAATGTGACCATCATGAGATCTGCGCTTGCCAAAACCGGGTATTTGTTATTTCTCGCCTATGTCCTCAGCTGATTGCCACTGTTTCAAAATACAGCCATACATATATGCCATACAACCACTCAACCCCAGCAACATTCCCCAGTATTCTGTATTTGAACAAGCTATTTTTTTCAGTAAATAACGCGAAATTCGTGAATGGACCATTATAATTGTAAGTAACAGCCGGTCGGCCCCTTAATAATAAACAAAGCATCATCTGAAGTGCCCCCCGTTGACTTCGGCTAACAGGAATGTTTTGAATCAATTCGGAAATTTAAAACTTGTGAATGGACCATTCTAATTGTAAGTAACAGCCGGTCACCCCCTTAACAATAAACAAAGCATCATCTGAAGTGCTCCCCGTTGACTTCGGCTAACAGAAATGTTTTGAATCAATTCGGACATTTAAATAACGAGAAACAAGAATGTACTCACAAATATACGTACTAATGGATAAGGGGTAGTTTACCCCCGTAAATTCATTTTCCTGTGAATGTGAAAAAATACGTCAACTTTATTTTAACTTGCCCTTCCATGTTACATATGTACATGTTCCTTCCATGGTACATGTTCTATTCAATTTGGTTGGTTAGTTTTTTGTGTAGGGTGGAAACTTGAAAAATCAGGGGGTTGTTCACCCCTGCAAATGAATTTTTTTCTTCAACTTAGCGTGGAATTTTAATTGTCTTCAATGAGGAGTACTTTGGTTTTTGTTTCATTAAAATCGGTTGACGCCTTCTGGGTGAAACGGCAAAATCACCCCTCGACATGCTAATTTTGAAGGGCGATTTCACCCCTTAGAAATGTTTTTCCGCCGATAAAAAAAAATACGTGTCTTTTAGTTTTCGATGCTCTACAACATACGTGAGTTTCATCAAAATCGGAGGGGGACACCAAACTATCTTTCCTTGTTAGTGAGATAGCAGAAGTATAACCGCATTAAGCAAACGAAAAACGAAACTTCACAACGCTACGATAAAATCCGAAAGAGTTATCCTCGGTTACACTTTGTCAAGATCCTGGATTCGGAGAAAAGAAAGATCGAACCAGTAGAAAGGAAAGACAGCAGGCAGGGAAAAGATAGGCGAGTCGAATTGAAAATCTAAAAACTTTACATCAGTAAACTTAAGAAAAACTGATAATAGATGTAGTCTCGAGGGGCTTTAAGAGAATAGTTTCTAGTGAATAGTATTATGTGAATAGTTCTAATTGCGTGGTGGAAGTGAAAAAGTTTGGAGTAGATAGGTTTTAAGTAAATAAGATTAAGTGGATAGAATTATGTGTAGGAGATTAATTAAATAGAATTAAGCAAGTAGTATTTAAGAAAATAAAATTAGATCGTGTGGCTTTAAACCAGCTTTAGAATTATACAGGCGTGCGAGTGGAAAAGAGACAGTGAGGAGGTGAAGCGAGTGTAGGAGAGAGAGTGCCATAAATATAAGTGAGATCCCGTTTCGAGGAGCGAGTCCAACGCGTTTGGCTGTGTGTGTATGTATGCGTGTGCGTTTATGTGGGTAGAGTCACTGGGTCAATACCAACAAAGAAAATCATAACAAATATTCAAGCCTGGGATACCAGGAATCCGTGTAAACGTAACATAAAATAAGAATTGTAAAATAATCATCGAAATTACCGAGTAAATGCATTGTACGGGTTACCTGTGGAAAGAAACCAGGTATTGACAATTCTATTGAAATTGTATTTGTTAATAAACCCTATTCTCATTAACCTCGAAGTCTAATACTAATTAGTCCTGTGATCGAGCCCGAATTTCCCACGAAAAATAAAAATAATTGTAAACCATAAAAATTACCGTTACAGTGTAGAGAACCTAAAACAACACTAGAGAATTGAATGGAAAAGACGTAATATTATGTTTTTCAAAATGTCTCAAAATAAAAAGTACATGCACTGATGAAATAAAGAATCGGAAATGTTAGTATAGTATTAATATAACAAAATACGAGCGTCGGCGCAAACACGTTCTTAGAAACTTACTTTTTGAAAAAAATCCCATGGGCTAATACGAACAAACCGTATCCACGAAGAACGAATCGGGGTGTGTGGCATTCTAGCTTAATGTTAACAGATACGCTCTTTTGTTAATTTGTTCATGCAAAGTTTTCAAACTATTTGAATATTGTCAATGTCGTTTCTCCCTTCCATTTCCTAGGCGATTCACAAAGAACACTCTTATGGTATTAATAGTCACGTGATATCATCGTACTTTAATTCCATAGAATATATCGGCGTTCCTATAAACACATGATCATCTATTGACACGAAGACGCATACTGATTCTAATGCCGCTGCTGGAATGAGTGACGTATTATCCGTTCTATGGTACTTATGCAAGTAAAAGAGTTCAGAACGTATACCGCCATCTCCCGTTACTTGAAATGATTCGAAACCATGTCCCAGAGAGTCCGGGCGTTAGCTTATTTTTTTTTGCTTTTTTTATTCGATAATTAAGGAAAAAAAATCGAACCAAAAGACAGCCCCCTCCAGGATGTAGCTTAAAAATTTTGTTGTAATATAAGAGTTTTTAGCAGTCCTCAAAACTCTTCTATTAGATAACGAAATTCTCATTTTTTATCTGTAAAGAATTGTTTTCAAGTAAACAAAGTTCTTCCATCGGGAAGCAAAAATAATAAGTTTATAATGGTATATACCGTGATAAATCTTAAGCGACAATGTTATAGACCAAGTTTTATGATGGAAATTTTCGGTAGCTCGCAACCCGGTTAGTGTCAGCGCCACCTATATCCCTGTATTATCGATCTCAGAAAGATCTCTAGCAATCGAATCCTTAATTATTTTTTGTCAACTCTGCTTGCCTCACTCATTTATTAAGAATTAATGAGGCAACCAGACCTTACGATTTTTAACTTCTAAAGACTTCTTTAATGGTATATGCAGAATGGCTGCTTAAGAAATCAGAATATTACATCGCATGTGCATAATAATTAATTCTCAGAGATTTTGTACATCGTTTTTTCCATATAAGAGTACGTATTATATTTTTGAACTTACTAACAAAATATTTGAAATTTTCGAATGTACTTCAAAGAAATTAACAACGCAACCTGTAAAACTTCTCGTACTATATTGGATGCAAAACCGATACAGTTTTTATTGAACGATCCACTATTTTGAAACTGACAATTTTTGGTAATAGTTTGATCTTAGATCTTTAATCGACCACTGTTACGTCCGGAGGATTTTTATTTGGCTTATCGTTATTGAATTTGTCATTTTTTCTTTCTTCAATTATTCTTGTCATTTGTGTGAAGCGCGACCCAGTAGTGCTTATCACTGCTGGGTATACACCTTTTGCTTAGGTCAGCGGTACGAGGGCCGACCGTCGTGGTCGGCCCCCGAGGATGAACTAGTGAAGTAGTGCAGTGCTGAAGGCACCGCGTGTAATGCTGTAACATACTGTCCTACCGAGAAGTCCTTATCACCCTGGACCTCGTCAGCATGGGCTCTTTCGAAACTTCCATTCCCTTGAGGATGGTAGGCAGTTGTCTTGATATGCTTAATTTGAAATACTCTCTCAAATTCCTTCATAGTTTCAGAGATAAAGTTTGATCCTTGATCGGTTAGCACATTCTTCGGTGTTGAAAATATGTAAATATAGTGCTCTAGTAGTGCGGTGAATACTTCTTCCGAGGTGATGCCCTTTAATGGGCATAGCATTATGTACTTGGTGAGTGAATCTTGAATGGAGAGGACGTAGTGGTTTTTCTTTTGCGAGAGTGGTAGCGGTCCAAAGATGTCAAGTGCGATTTTGTCGTTTGGCGCTGATGGCGTGTCAGAGATCATAGCTGGTGCTTTCTGCCTGATGCGTACTAATTTTTCCTTTTGACATTCTTCGCAGTTCTTGATAAAATCGGTCATGTCTTGATCCATGTTCGTCCATTCGTGAGCTTCTTTTAGTCGTTTTATTGACCGGTTTTCTCCAAAGTGTTGTGTAGCTGGCTTCCCATGGCATTCCGCTAATAGTTGTTGTTTCTGTTCACGTGTGAGTTTTTCTTGGGAGGCGAAGCAGATTTTAATAGTGGTCTGATGTTTATTTGCGAGGAAATTAAACATATCTTTGATGACTTCCTTTTCCCATTTGGAAATTGTGGGATGATTGACCTTGAACTGATAAGTTTTGCTCCCCTTTTCCTTGAGGAACTCTACAGCCAATCCGAGCTCAACTATCCATTTCTCTTCATTGTAGGGTCCAAGTGAAGCGATGTTATCCTCTTCAGTGATGTCCTTGGTGACTTGAAACCAATCTCCTTTATTCATAGACTGGAGAATTTTAATTAAAAAAAATTTTTTTTTTTTTTTTTCGATATTTACCTTATCGTTGGATCCTGAATTCCTTGTAGTATAGCTCAGGGACTGTATTATAGATGACAGTGTGTCTACACCCTTCGAACTCACCTTCGGAAGAAAAGCCAACTTACCATCAGCGCTCTCTTCAACGCCGACGATCTCGTACAACGCATTAATCGAGAAATGGTCGAGACGTCACGAGTTCAACGTGCAGCGAGCTAGACAAAAACTCATAGCCGCAAAAGAAAAATCGAAAGAGCAACAAGATTCGAAAATCACGAGGACTCATCAGCTCTATGAACCAGGAGACCTAGTCCTGTTGCACAACGAACGCAGACTGAAGAAACTAGACTGCGAATGGCCTCACCATTTCCTGTGATCGAAATGTATGACAATAATAACGTCACGATAGCTCATAATGACAACAAACGAGTTGGAGTTCATATTGACAGAATAAAACCATTCTGCAAACCTGTTGCAGATGATGCTAATACCACCACTCCTACTATTAATGGTCATACATCAACCAACGGAGGGGAATCTCCGGTTGACGCCGCTGAATAAAACCACCATCTATTCAGAGCATCTCGGACAGGCCAAAGTTTTCCACGAAGAATGGAGACTAGTCATCGCCATTAATACCAGCGGACTAGAACCACGATATCAAAAGATATGGAGCTTTCTTGAGGATGCCGAAAAACTTTGCAATTCCATCTGTGAAGAAATCATCGAACTGAAGATGCTGCGCCTTCGGGTCAAACGGGTTTACAACCTGATACAAATGCTTGAACATCTGACACGAGACAACACCAGCTTAAGAAAACGACGCGGACTTATAGACGGCATCGGAATTATTTCTAAAACTTTATTTGGGACACTAGACGCAAACGATTTGAGTTACATTAACACAGAGCTCGATAAGCTCTACGCCAACCAAGATGCTATGGCAAGCAGTCTTACTAATCAAACTAAAATCATTAAAGTCATTCTGAACGCAGTACAACAAGATATATCATTATTGTTCAAAAAGGGACGAGATAATAAATTAAGAAACGAAGTAAATAACAACACTCAGAACATTTTTATTTCGAATCACATCACGATATGCTCCATGACATTAAGCGAACTTAACGAAGATGTGAACACACTTCTAAACGCAATTGGCGAAGGAAAACATGGGATAATACATCCTCAAGTCTTATCTCCAAAAACCCTCATGGGAGGAATAAAATATTTTGAACAACATTTTTACGTCAAGTACTCGATTCCACTAGAAATTCACAACTATCAAAAAATACTCGACATTAGTGAAAAGTCGATTAATTTAATGAAAGACAAATTAGTTTATATTTTGAAAATTCCTTTGCTTGAACCCGACGAATATGAAATTCAGCGACTTATCCCGATACCTTTCAGACACGGATCAAATTTTATTGCTGTTATACCTGAATCCGAAATTTTGCTAATCAATACACAGTACACCAATTACATAGCAGCAAGTCAAAAATACATCAACGATTGTAGACAAACCCACGCAATACGTATATGCAAACGCACTCAACCAACGCTACTTATGTCTTAAACCGATTCATGCGACAATCAAATTCTGCATCGACGAACCGATTTAATTTTTCATCCTAAATGTCAAACATCTTTGTTCACAATTCGAGAAATTGCTTACCTCACACTAACGAACGAAAAGGGTTACATAGCTATTCCAGAGCACGAGATGACATTCACTACTGTCTGTTCCAACAAAGGAGGGCAAGTAACGATAAATTCAGCGACACTCATAGAGGCAGACACAGACTGCATTCTAAGCGGTGCAGGAGCCACCATAAAATTGAGTCGTTCAAGCAATCATTCTCTTGACATTAAATATGGAAAAAACATCTCGTTAGAAATTCCGATAGAAGATCTCAATCTCATAACTGATAAATTAATACCTTTGCAATATAATATTAACCCTGAAGAATTACGTGGACTCGATCACGATCTTGACGATATCCAGCGAGCTATTAATAGTATCAAAAATGTACACAGAACACGTTCATGGTCCGAAAACACTGTTAGTATTCTAACCTATCTAGGGTATGCATCCTTAGGCTTAATAACTCTATGGTCCTTAAAAAAAATTGGAGTTTTCAACTGGATTGGAAAATGTATGCCGAAATTATGTTTCAAAATTTGCTGTAACAAACAAATCAATGTAACCGAAAACTTCAGCGAATCTCATTGTTGCGACCACCGAAACAATATAATGGAATTGACAACGCCGGAATCGATGATCCAACCGATAAAGCGCATCAACCCTCGTCTTCCAGGAGTAAGACCAGTCTAACCAGGGGGGTGTAATGCTGTAACATACTGTCCTACCGAGAAGTCCTTATCACCCTGGACCTCGTCAGCAGTTCTCACCGGCGCGGTGCAGCTCCCAACGACGAGAGGTAGTTCGACGAGTACTCTCCAACATACTACTTGGTCACTCTGCTCGACCACGGTCAGCAGACTGCATTTGTATTATCAACTCACAATTGTTTATCAAAGTGAATAAATCAGTGACGAACTGTTACGACAGTTCGTATTTGAAGTAAAAAATCACGATATAACATTTTTTCCGCGTAACACCGCGCAATAACAAATGTAAAATGATTAGCAGGGCGCAGGGCAACTCGCCGATGCGTCGCGTCCCGCTGGTCAGCGTGGGACCGCTGACCTAAGCAAAAAGGTAACATTAGCGCGGCGCAGCGCGTCTCGCCGATGCTAATATAAAAAGATATAAAATAAAACCCCTAATAAATAACTGATGACCGAACTTATTAACTAACTTATAAAATAAGAAAATATATACAATAAATACAATACAATGTTATATATATACAATGATGAGGATGAGAGTAGAAATATGCCCGGTCCTAACAATGTAAACTCTAATACAACATCGTGCAGAATTGTAATTGGGATATGTCAAGTTTGCGTTATGCGAGCTATCGTACTTACTCTACGTTTAAAATGAACACTGAGCGCGCGTATGTGTATGTCTTCGGTAGACAGCCACTAATATTTATTAAAATTTAGTCTAGTGGAATTATTGTAGTTCTGATTGGGGATGCTTATACAATATCATATTTAAATACTGGATTATTGTTAATTTGCTGGTTAGGGTCAAACGCGGTGCGCTTGTACGCACGGTCACGCCACTGGTGGTATAAGAGGGAGGTATTATTGTCGTCTTGAAAATAACCTTTTTTATCACATAGAAGGAAGGTTTGAAGTAGGACATATTCTATCACCAGTTCATTAATTATTTTTTGTGTGTCAAAGATTGCTAATAAGCGGATGATGCGGTTGATATTATGGGGTAGTTTGTCAAAATAATCTCGGGTTAAGTTGATTATGAAAGAATCTATGCGAGGAGTGTGGCTAAAGAGTAAATTATTTTATTACTAATTAAATGTTGGTAATCAGAGTTGTGGCAGGTGTGGAAACATCTACGTTCGAACATACGCAGTTTTTAAATTGTAGTGTGATTAGTGTTCCACCAAATGGGCGCCCTATATGTGACAATCGGTCTTATTAATAATATATATAGTATTATTTTGGTTTTACCGTTCAGTAAATTATTATAAAAGATTTTGCCGTTAGTTAAAAACGCGGCTCTCGTCTTATTGAGCTGTATTTCGATGTGCTGGTTGCCTCTAAGGAGAGAATCGGTTTCGATTCCCAGATAGCGTACTGTTTTACAGTGAGGGATCGTAACTAAAGTGTTTGTACCAGGTTTCGTAGTGTGAAGGGAGAAATTTTTGTAGGTATTTTTATTTATCTTTAATAGATATAATTGTGGTTTGCGGAAAAAAATAGTTTCACATTTTTCTGGGTTTAAGCGCAGGTTCCAAGACATTAGGTATGTGTTGATTCTGTTTCCCGTCTGGTTGAGTTCCTCTTGGATAATATTGACTCTTTTACCCTGTGTGTATATGATTATATCGTCCGCAAATGCTATGGCTGAAGTATTGCCGAGGCTATTGTTAATATTAAATAAAGTTAGTAGATCACTATTACAGATTGAATGAAATGGGTGAGTTTACCGAGTCCTGTTATAAACCGTCAGGCATCGGAATACTTCTGTGGAGAAGTGCTTGATGTCCCAGGTAACGAAAATTTTATTAGTGATCATGTCCGATATCAGATATATCAACTATAGAGGAAACTTTTTTTTGTAGTTTAAAAAGTAAGCCATCAAGCCAATCTGCTGAATCGAAAGGTTTTTTCAGATCGAGAAGTGCTGCGCCAGCGAGACGGCAATTGCCAACTTGTTGGTTCACGTTGGAAAGGGATATGTGTATGGCGTGTGTTCTGGAATGTTTGTGTTTGAAGCCGAATTGTGTATCGGGGATGCTATTGTGCGTAGTGCAGTGGAAAATGACCGAGGTGTTTATGATGGATTCGTATATTTTCAAAGACTCGGAGTGAGACTGATAGGTCTGTAGCTGACCGGGTCAACAGGATTTAAATTTTTTTTAAGTATCGGAAGGATTTTAGCCTGCTTTCATTCCGTCGGAAAGTATTTGAGGTTGATAGCATTGCTTAAGATAATGGTTAGTGTAGTGATAATTTTTGTGATTAGGTGTTTAAATACTATGGGGGACATATTGTCGAGGCCACAAGATGTTTTGTTGGGCAGGTTGGAAAATATCTTGGTTAGTTGTTGTGTATTTCAGAACGGAGAAGGGTGGGGTGTATCTGCATTATTGGGGTTGGCTGCTAAATTATTATTATTGACACTGGTATGGTAGAAATTAATGTGCATGAAAGGCTAATAGCTGTTTTGATGGGTGTAGTGACTCGTTCAACTATCCCACTAATTGCAAGTCTGGAGCCGATGTTGGTGTGGCTGGGTGAATTTATGTCCTTGTAATGAATGCCGATGATGTTTAATATATCGGCTGGGTCTGTGAAGGTGTATATGTTGTTGATGAGTTGGTTATGGGTTAGCGTGCATTGGCTGAGTTGTTATATGTTGTGATTATGGCGGTGGATCTGAATACTGTTGATATTATATGGTTGTAAGTTTCTGAGGAGTTTGTTGATTTTCGGAAAGGAGGTTGACGAGTCGTGATGGTTGATACATTGGACTTGGTTGGACCAGTATTTTTCTGTCGCTTTCTGAAATTCCGTTCTTATAGTCTTGATAATCAGCTTCAGCAGTGCTTTGACCTGCCGAACTGCGATAGAACTAGGTGAGAGGCCGAGAGTATTCGCGTTGTATCGAATCGTTACTAATCTTCGCTTTTTTTTGTAGCTTAATGATTTTATTGTTGATGCAGTTAAAAATGTGGTTAGTTTGTTTAAAGGAAGGGACCGTTGCTGCAATAGTGTCTTGAATCACTCCAGTTAAAATATCTCGATAGGTTCCCGTCAACTTAAGAAATGTCTAGAATTCTATTTTTTCCGGAACGGTGATGGAAAGTTCATTGATTTAAATAAATACTTGTTTCCTGTTAGTATTTTTGAAGTTAAGGTGGTTAAGATGGTAAGAAGATCTTTAGAGTGCACTCTCTGGGTATTGAGGCCATCATTAGCTATAGTGAATTCCATTACTATCGCATTATTGTCGCTGTCATAGGGGAGTGTGCATGCAGTGTGTCCAGGTCTATTAATTGGGGTTAGCCTAATATCGGTTATGTCGATGTCGAGATATGAGATACTTGGTTTGAAAGTGGGTGAATCAAGACGATATGTGGTTAGTTTGTACGTTATGTCGTTACTTGCAACCCAGCGTTTAAGGTGAGAGCCACGTTGATTATTTACGCTATCTCTCCAGTCTGTATTCCGTGCATTGATACCCCCCGCGATGATCTACGAGTAGTAAGAATCGTTCTTATATAATTTGAATGTGGTGAGTCTCCGTTGTACGTGCACGTGAGTGGAACGAATATTGATGTGGAATATTGGGGATTCTGAGTGCCTGGGTATAGGAAATTCTTGGTGTTACTGCAGTAGCGATGGTATGGATTTGTTAATGTGTGATTGTCGTCCATTTACGGTTATATTCATTTTTTTAATTTAGTGCCATCTTGACATATGGGCATCCCATGTATGAGGCCGGGCGTCCTGCGCTGCCACAGTTGGCACATATTAGTTGAGACTTGTCCGTTGTTTGATTGACCACGCAGTTGACAGGTTCGTGGGAGAGCGAGCATTTAACGCATCGGTATTGTTGCAAATGTGCAAGTAGACCCTGTATATAATGTGTATATTTTTAGCATAGGTTCGTTTTATTTATAAATTGAACTTCGTGCTTATTGTAAATTTCGCCGTTTGCCATGCTACGGGCATCGGACCCTTTTTTTATTGCATCCAGTGATGACCCATGCCCTCGCCATCTGGGAAACGTCCGCAAAGGACTTACCCGGGTCGATGGTGTGCGTCGTCACTGGAAAATATTCTCGTCGTATAGACTAAATTGTTTTAACTTTTTTTTTTTTACATTTTTATTTATTTATTGCTTATGCGTGCTACTCGTGAAAATTCGAGTAAACCGGGTTCGGCGACGTAGCTCGTTTCTGCGAGGGTGTCCTCCCTTACATCTTTACCTATTTTTAATAATATTCAAGAAGGGATAGGACCGCCCTCGCAAGCTACTTCCTCGATCCCGCAGCAAAGGACAACAGTTCTTTAGATCACTTCCTCGCGAGTAGACGCGACAAATAACAGAGCGCACCGCTCCGAGCAAACACATTAATACCTCACCTTTACACGTTAAATAATTACCTTGCAAAATAAACGTAAAACCGGCATTACATAAGGTCTAATTATTTTCACCGACACCCAAAATAACATATACCAACGACCTGCTTCTCCGTAAAAAGAAAGGCAGGGTCACTACGTTCTGACGAACGGCAGTGAACATTTTGGTCCTTCGAGCCGGATATCTATCAAACAAGTGATCCAGAAACAGTTACGTGCCCTATTCTGAAATCAAAAGTGAATTCTATACAAACGATAACTCTTCCACAAGTGTATGTATACAATGTAACGAAAGGACAGTACACCCGGAATACCACGTGCACATGTGACGAACATCATCGGATTCAAAGGAAGACGGCCGCACTCATCGCCGCAAATCACTCTCACGCAGTCCAAACGGTCAGCGAACATCGTGGTCAGATCCGCTCCACAGCGGCAACACCGGTAAGTCCAAACTTTGAGTCGCCATATCCTTCTCTATCCCATCACTTCGCGTTCCCCAACGTTTACGCGAAAAGCTATGGCACCAACCACAGTTGACGAGCTCAGCTCTTTTAAACGAAAACGTGCCATCTTTAAATCGCGGTTGACAAGATTCATAAACTTTCTCGCCACCGACGAAGGCGCTAATGACACGGAACTCCTACAAGTCAAGGTGGAAGATCTCTCCGCGCACTTCAAGGATTTTAGTATAACACACGCGAGTTTCATGTCGCTCGAACCCGAATCCGCGTAGGAATACGAGACCGAGTTCGACTCAATAGAAAATGAGTACCATCGCGTGTTAGCTGAATCTCGCCGCCGAATTAAAAAAAATACGGTAGCGTACAATTTCTCGAACGCCAGTGAGGTCTCAAGTCGAGAAATCGCATCGCCTACTCTGACGCATCCGCGTATGACACCGAAGATAAAGTTGCCGGAAATCACATTACCGAAATTCGACGGGAACATAGAAAACTGGCAATCCTTCCGTGAGAAATTTGAATCGCGAATCGGTCGCAATGATAACATAACCACGATTGACAAATTTCAATATTTGCAAGCTGCTCTCACCGGAAAGGCAGCGCGTGTTATCGAAGCCATTGAGAGCACGGAAGACAACTATTCAGAAGTTTGGAAAATTTTATCCCGCAAGTACGAAAATTCTAGGAAGGCCATCCTGCGCCATTGGGACATTTTATTTAATATTCCACGTCTACAAAGAGACTCGCCCGAGAATCTAGAGCAGCTTATAGATACGTTCCGTCAGCACCTTCGCGCGCTCAAAGGTTTAGGAGAACCCATCGAGGGCGAGAACGGTCTTATAACATACATGCTCCTTAATATAATCGGAGAAAACACGCGATTTCAATGGGAAACGACCCTCTCGGATAGCAAAATGCCAGCATACACATCGCTGCTGGAGTTTTTAGAAAAACGGAGTTGCTGCACGGAACGTCACAATAATGCTCAGTTCAAGGAAAACAATAACAAAAATCGACAATATCAACAGATTTCGTCAAATAAAAATAGATCTCGTGCTCAGACGTTTGCGGCCTCCATCGGGAACGGGCAGAGAAAAACTTCCCGGTCGTGTCCTGTTTGCCAACAACCCCACACAATATTCCAATGCCCAGATTTTCGAGGGATGCCGGTAAATCAGCGTAAGCAGGCGGCAATGCGCGTTTCACTGTGCACCAACTGTCTCCGAACCGGTTATCACCTTAACGAGTGTCAAGGGGGCACGTGTCGAATATGTCACGAGAAACACAACACATTTCTACACCCCATTGACAACAGCGCGGAATCTTCAGCTCAGTCTAATCGTATACCTGACGGCCTAGCAAGGGGTCAGTCACCGACACCCGTATCTACAACGGTACAACCTCTTTCTCAGGCCTGATTACACTCGGGCCATTCTCTGTTGCTCGTACTCGACACCAACACAATGGATGATATCGTTCCAACCGTGGTCATCAATATTTCGAAAGAAAACCAAACGGCCGTACGATGCCGCGCGATCCTCGATACCGGCTCGACAAAAAATTTTATTGTCGAGCATCTAGCATCCTTCTTGCGTCTACCACGGAAGAAATGCCATATACCAATTCAAACCCTTAATGATGCACATACCGTTTCGAAATACAGGGCTACTGCCATCATCAAATCACAGTACCACGCGTACGAGAAAACGCTGGATTTTCTCGTTGTCCCGACGATAACTACACGCATACCGGACATTCAAATCGAACGCAAATGGCTGAATCTCCCTTCTAATCTACCATTGGCAGATCCTGAATTTCACAAACCTGGTACCATACAACTACTTATTGGCTCAGGCGCCACGTTAGCTGCACTCTGCGTGGGACAGATCAGGCTTTCTTCGCCTTAGGAACCTGATTAAATCTTACAAAAAACCCAGTTCGGGTGGGTCGTTGGTGGCAGTATGCCAACGCATCCGAAAACGACCAGAGGTACCAGATGCCTTTTCGCTCGATCACGGGACGATATTTCACGATTCTGGGAAATAGAAGATGTACAACTAGCGAGGCATCTCTCTGCAGAAGAGGCATCTTGTGAGGAACATTTCTTAAAACATATTACCCGTGACAAAGATGGCCGGTTTGTCGCCGCTCTCCCCTTCAACTTAAAACAAACAAAGTTGGGGGAGTCGTATTTTATGGCTCTTAAACGACTGACCTCACTGGAAAGGCGTTTCAAAAAGGAGCCTAGCCTCCAGGTCCAATATCGGCAAGCAATCCAAGAATACGTGGAGCTAGGATACGTATTAAAAATTCAAACGCGATCATCAGACGAATTTTTCATACCTCATCAAGCGGTATTTAAACAGTCGAGTTTGACGACGAAAATGCGGGTCGTCTTCGACGCTTCAGCAGCTTCCAGCACGGGAATTTCCCTCAATGACGCGCTTCTCACTGGACCGACGATCCAAGACAACATCTTCTCGTTGTTGATCCGCTTTCGCATGCATAAATATGTGCTCACGGGCGATATTGAGAAGATGTATTTACAGATTAAAATACGGGAGAAAGACCGACCACGCCTGAGGATCCTCTGGAGGGAAGAAGATGGCACGATCTGCATCTATCAGTTTAATCGACTAATATTTGGTCTAAAGCCCGCCTCCTACATTGCTACAAGATGTTTGCAGCGATTAGCTGAAGAAGAAAGATGTCGGTATCCGCTAGTTTCTCGGATACTCGAAAGAGATTTATACGTGGACGATCTTCTGACGGGCGCAGATTCCGTCTCGGAAGTGATGCATATCCGAGAAAGGCTTACAGATCTGCTACGAGAGGGAGGTTTTAATCTTCGTCAGTGCGCGTCCAATGCTGTCGAAGTCCTGCAGGGAATTCCAAATCAATGTGTGAATCTGCAACTCCAAAATGCAGATGACACAACGCTAAAAACACTGGGCGTATATTGGAATTCCTTGGATGACACAATAATATACACCGTCAAGACGTTGTCGAACACGAGGATCATCAAGAGAAGTATATTTTCGGAAGTAGCAAAGATATATGATCCTCTCGGGCTTCTTAATCCCGTCATGGTGCATGCTAAACTCCTGATTCAAGAATTATGGAAACTAAAGGTAAATTGGGATGAATCTCTTCCCGTGGGGATTCACACCAGGTGGAAGACCTTTGCCTCTGAGCTACCTGCTCTTAATGACATGGCTTTCGACCGAAGGGCGCTACAGGACGACACTGCGGAAAGTGAATTACATGGTTTCTGCGATGCAAGCGAAAGAGCATATGGGGCATGCATATATTTGAGGTCTACAGACCACCTTGGTCGCACTCACGTAAATCTTTTGTGTGCCAAATCACGTGTCGCACCGATTAAAACTGTGCAGACGATACCCAAGTTGGAGCTATGCGCCGCTCTGTTGCTAGCCCATCTCTACGAGTGCGTCAGGACGTCTATAACAACGCCACCTCGTAGAGCCTTATTCTGGACCGAATCTATGATCGCCCTACATTGGATAAACACCTCGGCACACTCCTCAAAAACCTTTGTCGCTAATAGAGTCTCCACCATTCAATCCCTAACGAGAAAGGAAGATTGGCGACACGTTCGAACGCATGACAACACTGCTGACCTCTTATCCCGGAGTGTGTCACCAATCGAATTAAAGAGCAGGGCTATTTGGAGAGCGGGCCCCGGCTGACTAGCCGGGGGGGAGGCCTCATGGCCGGAGCGGCCGATGGTGGTGCGTACAGAGGTGCCCGAGCTTCGCGCGTCTACCTGCCTGGCTGTAAGTACCCTCGAATCGAACCTTCTGTGTCGTTACTCGTCATACACTAAGCTGCAACGTATTGTCGCCCTGTGCAGGCGATTCTTGCCTGGCCTTCGAAAGGGGGGATTGATATCCACGCAAGAGCTTCAAGGAGCGTCAGAAACAATAATGCGGCTCGTGCAGATGGGTACGTTCGGTAGCGAGTACGATCAGTAAAGAAAGGGTCAAGTTATTTCATCCAAAAGCAAGCTCCTGACGCTCAGCCCCTTCATCGGTGGTGACGGACTTATAAGGGTGGGAGGCAGACTTCAGAACTCTGAGTTGCCCTTCGAAAAAAAGCATCCCATCGTCTTGCCGAAATGCCACCACATAACCAGGCTTGTCATCGAACGTGAACACCACGACAGCTTGCACGGTGGAGTACAAGCCACGTTGTCAGCTGTTCGGCAACATTATTGGCCAATCGACGGCAGAAGCCAAGTCCGCAATGCTATTACAAAATGTACTCGCTGTGCAAAGATGAATCCGGCGCCGGTGGAATATACAATGGGTAGTCTACCAAAGGCCCGGATCATAGCTGGTCGACCGTTCACGAACACCGGCGTCGATTACTGCGGTCATTTTTACATAAAAGAGAAGCGCTACCGCAATCGGAACAAACTTAAGGTTTATGTTGCGGTGTTTGTGTGTCTGGCGACAAAGGCGGTCCATTTGGAGGTCGTTAGCGATCTTTCCACGGAAGGCTTTTTGTCGGCCTTAAGAAGATTTATTTCGAGGAGAGGCAAATGCGCGTCTATCTCTTCGGATAACGGGACAAACTTCGTTGGAGCTGATAATGAATTGAAAGAAATGCAGGAGCATCTCACATCAGAGGAGAGCAATGGAAAAATTCATAATTATCTTGCTAGCAAAGGAATCATTTGGAAATTTATCCCGCCGCAGTCGGCTCACTTTGGCGGACTCTGGGAAGCGGCGGTCAAATCCTTTAAACATCACTTGAAGCGCGTGGTTGGTGCCGAGCTGTTTACATTTGAACAATTCAATACTCTAATAATAGAAATCGAGGCAGTTTTGAATTCGCGGCCTCTCACTCCGCTATCCTCTGACCCCCATGACCTCCTCGCTTTAACACCCGCACATTTCCTCATTGGCGACTCTTTGTCGGGCCTGCCGGAGCAAGATCTCTCTGATCTTGCTACCAATCGGTTATCTACCTGGCAACACATCCAGAAGGTCAAGCGAGACTTCTGGGCACGCTGGCAGAGAGGGTACATACACGAATTGAATGTACGTCGCAAGTGGGCCAAAGGGGAGCATTATTTACAACAAGGTTCCATCGTGCTCGTAAGAGATGACAACGCACCACCAATGCAATGGCGTACGGGCAGGATCGTTCAGACATATCCAGGCCACGACGGCATCGTCCGAACCGTGCGGCTCAAGACGTCCAGGGGGGAACTAGTAAGAAACGTAAAAAAATTAGCTCCGTTGCCGGTCAACGATGACCGTCTCGACGAAACGGAGAAAGACGACGCTTAACGCTACATGTCCTATATTTAAAGTTGTCTCCCTGCGTTCTATCATTGTATTGTATGCGTGCACCCTATTCTCTTGTTGCGATGTTGTAACTGTACTTATTTTTGTCTTACCCTTTTGAGTAAGCGAATATCTGAATCATCGTTTCTAGCAATAAGTTGATCGCCAGACTCTCAACCGGGGGAGTATGTTGCAAATGTGCAAGTAGACTGTTGAGAATTTCCTCCAGATGTTCCTTGACCGACCTGTGAATGTATCGGAACACGATGAAAACTCACTCGAGGCAAGAGGAGAATAAAACCAGACACCGAGATGTTATATTTGAGGAAGCGGTTCGCTACCTTCCTCTTTTATTCACATAAATACAAATTTTAATATAAAATGTGTAAACACTACAAGTGAATCAACACCAAACTTAATTTAATTCAGAAAAGCACCCAAAATATAAATTTAGATAAATGCAAAATAATGAAAATAAATAAACCAATTGAGTTTGAATATTGTTGAGCAGCACACAATCATATTGATTGTGCGCTGAGTGAATACATGAGCAAGCGGGGCCTGCAGCGTAGTGCTAGCTACGCCGCATGACACGCTCAGATTGGTGAGTGCGAATACATAAAATAAACTGAAGAATGGAATTTAGAATTACATTGTGAGCAGCACACAATTATCAATTGTGCGCTGAATATGAATTTGAGACAGCGGTGCGTGCAGCGTAGCAACAGCTACGCAGCACGACACGCCGATGCCTTGAGTGCGAAACGTTGTGTGTAATTCACTGCAATCACTCAACACTGTATTGCAAAGTGATTGCAGCGAATTAATGAGAGTTTACAGCAGCCCACATCTGAGTGCAGTGATTTTGTGTGCGACCCGCTAAGCAATCAGTACTGCTTAGCACACTGCAAACAGATATTAAGGCTATATGGTTGAGCAAAATTACACTCACTGTACTCTCCCAGCAGATTTACTGGGGAAAAATACAGTGAATGTGCGGCACATGCTTAATTATATTAATTAAGCCAGCAAAAAGACATGAGGAGAACGTGGTACAGCATGTGCTGCAACGCACGCCACGAGTGAGGGCAAGTGCTGATGTACCATTTTCTCCTCTCTGACAGTGAATTAATGACGTAATTATGCCAGAGCACTCTTACCTTGAGCAATGAGTCCTGATGAGCGTGAAGTTGAGCTAGTCCGATGTATAAATGTCCGAAAATATGTGTAGAAGTCCGATGGATGCGCGTGCTGTCCAGTGGATGTGTGTCGCAAAAGTGCCGAATTATCAAGATGGCTGCGAGTATGAAAGTTTCGTTGGGCGCTGGAGTCAATTGAGCGAGACAGCCGGTGAGCGAAACCGAAGTCAAGCGAGAGAGACACCCTCTCGCTTGACGCGGCGTGCCAGTGAGGCACATCCTCGGCTCCGCGAAGCCCATGCTTCGGCTGTCTTCGCCTCAACCGAACACCGTGTAGCAAAGCAGCGCAACAGGTAGGCGCACGACGATTATCGATCGCCGTGCGCCAGCTGATTTTCCAACATTCCGCCCGCCATCAGCAACGGGGTTGATGATTAATTATTCATTGCTGGGTGTTGGATGAGATTGGCAGAACAGCAAGTTTTGAGATCGGCCTGGTGAGCGTGGTGGTAGCAGTCTTGAGTGTCACCACCCTGGTGAGCCCGTCTTTGCCTGGATGCAACTCGATGACACGTGCAAGTGGCCATTTGCACGGTGGAAAGCGCTCATCCGTGAGCAGGACCAACGAGCCAATTTTAATGATGTTATCAGGATGATGCCATTTTGAAATTGACTGCTGCCGTTGTAAATAGTGTGCAGACCATTGTCGCCAAAATTGTTGAATCTTTTGCTGCAACAATTGCCACCTTGAGAGCCGTGAGATTGCCAGATCTTCCAGATTTGATTCTGGGACCATTGTGAGTGCTCCACCAATGAGAAAATGTCCAGGCGTGAGTGCTGATGAGTCATCTGGATCATCGCTGAGCGGTTCCAGAGGCCTTGAGTTAAGTATAGCCTCGATTTGAGCAAGCAGCGTTGAGAGCTCTTCGAACGTGAGTGCTGTATCACCCACCGTTCGCCGCAGATAAAATTTAACGGACTTTACAGCTGCTTCCCATTTTCCACCCATATGTGGTGCCGCAGGTGGGTTAAACTTCCACGCAATCTGTTGATTTGCGAGAGAAGAAGCGATGAGATGATGCTCTTGTGAAGCCTTACTGAACATCTGACATATAAATTTGTGTGCACCAACGAAGTTGGTGCCACAGTCAGAGTAGATGGTGTGAGGAATGCCACGCCTCGATGAGAATCGCCTGAACGTCGAGAGGAAGCCGTCAGCTGAGTAGTCACTGACGGCCTCAAGATGCAGAGCTGAAGTGGCGAGACACACAAAAACGCAGATCCAGCCTTTGTGCGTGTTGCTGCCTCGACCCTTCCAAGTTTTGAGCGTGAGAGGACCGGCGTAGTCTACTCCTGTGTGAGAAAATGCGCGTGATGGTGTGACTCGTGACAGAGGCAGTTGACCCATCAACTGTTGTGCTCGAACTCCTCTCTGCCGAGCACACACCACGCAGTGTAATATATGAGATTTCACAGGAGCTCTACCGCCTATGATCCAATGTGTCTGCCAGACTTGAGCTAATGTGAGCTGCGTGCCTCCGTGAAGAGTACGCACGTGAGCTTGCTCTATTATGAGAGTCGTAAATCGAGAGTGGCGAGGCAGAATAGCAGGATGCATTCCTTCATAAGTGAGTGCTGATTGTGAAAGACGACCTCCAACTCTTATCACACCCTCCTCGTCGATAAAAGCTGTTAACCGACTGAAGGGGTGAGCAGATGGAACATGCGAGCCTGACTGCAGCACTTGTATCTCGTGCTTGAAAAACACGGCTTGTGTGGCCTTTGTCCAAAATGTGTTTGCTGCAGCCATTTCTCTCGCAGTGAGTGGAGCGTTTCCTGCCGATTCTAATCTCTTTCTCATTTTTTCCACTACTCTCACACAATATGAGGTAAGACGACATAATTTTGCGAGCGAAGAGCAGCGATAAATGAGTTCCCAGTGATACTCTGGCGTCTGTGTTGCCGCGAGGAGAGCTACCCCCGGTCGGGCTTCCATGATGCTTAAATCCTCTGAATCAGTTGTGGATTTTGGCCAAGATTGCCTAGGTTTCACCATCCACGGTGGACCTGACCACCACAACTGATGAGAAGCCAGTTGAGCTGTTGAAATACCTCGTGAGGCACAATCAGCTGGATTGCTTGTGCCTGCCACATGACGCCATTGAGCACTGGGTGTGAGCTCTTGTATTTGAGCGACTCTATTTCGGACATAGTCCTTCCATCGAGAAGGATGCGCTTTGATCCAGGTGAGAGTTACTGATGAGTCCGTCCACAGGTGAGTCGATGAGAATTCAACCTTGAGTGTGGTTTGAACGTATGCAACCAGCTTAGCTAATAACAAAGCTGCAGTCAATTCAAGCCTCGGTATGGTGAGCTTCTTGAGTGGTGCCACGCGCGTTTTTGAGCAGACAAGTGAAGCCACCTTTCCTGTGGAAGTTGAGTCAGCAGTGATGTAGATCACTGCGGCCATGGCCAGTTGAGATGCATCAGAGAAGCCATGCAATTCCACTGTTGAGTTGCTCCATGTATTGAACCAACGAGGAATTGAGAGCCTGGCCAGGCTTTTGAGATCTTCTCTGATTACAGTCCATCGTGTTGAGACCTGGGATGGCAGTGGTTCATCCCAGCTGAGCTTGTGAAGCCAAAGCTCTTGTAAAAGAATCTTGGCTCTTATCACAACCGGTGAGACGAAACCAAGCGGATCAAAGAGCTGAGCCACCTCAGAGAGAATGAGGCGTTTAGTGAAACTTTCTTGAGCTGAGTTGAACCGAGATGCGAACTTGAACTTGTCTTCACTCGGAAGCCAAGTCAATCCAAGAATTTTTGTCTCGCAGTCGTCCATTGAGATAGCTGAGCTTGACCTTGATGATGAGATATTGGCAAATACTTTGAGGTCTGACGAGTGCCACTTGGCGAGTGGAAAACCGCCCGCCATGCACAAGTCCTTGAGCTGTTGAGCTATTTCAATGAGCTGTTGAGTTGAATCCGCCCCCCCGAAGATGTCATCCACATACCTGCCAAATTTTATAGCTGGCACAGCAAGCGGAAACCGATGGCCTTCATCTTCGGTCAGCTGCATGAGTGTTCGAACTGCCAAATATGGCGCAGCTTTGGTACCATATGTAACCGTAGTTAGTTGAAAAGGCACCGGATTTTGTTGATCATCTTTCCATAGAATCCGTTGAAGATTCCAATCCTCTTGATGAACTCGGATCTGACGATACATTTTTGTTATGTCAGTGGCGAAGATGTGTTTATGTTGACGGATCCAAATGAGCACGTCCGAAATGTTGAGCAATAAATTCGGTCCTGTGTGCATGATGTCATTGAGAGATTTTCCTGATGAAGTTGAACTCGACCCATTGAATACAACACGTAATTTCGTGGTAGTACTGTCTAGTCTGAGAACACCGTGGTGAGGCAAGTAATAATGTTTTTCACTTGGAGATGATTTTGATGCCTTCACCATGTGACCGAGTTGCTCATATTCGTCCATGAACGTTGTATAGAGCTGACCGTATTCAGCATTTCTTGAGATTTTCCTTAGTGTGTGTTGCAGACACTGAAGCGCTCGTGAGTGTGAGCTTCCAAGATTCGCAGGTGATGATATGAGAGGCAGCCGAACGATGTACCGGCCTGTAGAATCACGCTGATGCGTGTCGCGAAAATGATCTTCGCATGCCTGCTCCTCTGGTGTGAGTTGACTTACTGTGTCCTTTTGTGGCTTTTCCTGAATCCAAAATTTCGTTAGCACATTTTGTAATTCCTGATCGTCATGTTGCACCGCAGCATGATGAACAGTGAGTGCGTCAGATTGGCATGAGTTCGTTGGTCCAATGATGAGCCACCCAAATATCGATAATTGTGCAATAGGTGCAGATGATGTGCCCTTGAGAATATTTGGTTTAATAACCTGTCCATAAATATCTGCTCCAATTATGATATCGATTGGTCGTGGTGTGAGAAAGTCAGGGTCAGCCAGTTTCAGCTTCACTATGTGAGGCCATGTGCGAACTGACGACTCAAAGGATGGCAAGTGAGTAGTAACCGTGTTGAGAATGTGAGCCAGTACCGTGACTTTCTCCTTGGTGTATGTGGAACACAGTGTGAGCTGTACCGAGCCATGTGTCTGCGTTGAGCGCCTTCCACCGACCCCTGTGATCGGAATTGATGAGTGCTTGCGTGTTGCGTTGAGCTTACGAAAGAGTTCTTCCGTAATGAAAGTCAATTCTGACCCAGGATCGATGAGAAGTCTTGCTTGATGAGCTGACACCGATGTGTGAATATCTGCTAATGCAGTTGCCAATAATGTTGAGCAGTTCCATGTGAGCTGGGCCGATGAGTGAACGACCGCGACGACATCCTATTGAGTTGAAGCCTGAGATTGAGCCGGTTGCACGTCGGAAGCTGTTGCAGGGGGCGCTGCTGGATGCAGCATCGTGTGATGCCGCCCTGAACACTCCTTGCACTTCCGACTCGATCGACAGGCCGACGCGTTGTGCCGACCAAGGCAGTTGTAGCACAGCCGTACTTTCTCCGCCATCTTGCGACGCTCACCCACAGTGAGCCGCCGGAACTCAGGACACATGACAATGAAATGCCCACGAGCCCGACAGCAGTCACAGGGGTAATCGTTCGCGGTAAAGGTCGACGACGGAGCGCCACGTGCTGTGCTACCTGCGTGATGCGCCGCGGCGCTGTGCGTCCCGGCCTTAGCTGGGGGAGGGTTCGCAGAAGACGGTCGGCTTGAGGTTGTCCTGGTCTTGGGAGTCGCCTTCGCCATCTCCAACGCTCTCACCTTGGTCTCCGCAAACTCCTCGAGCTCGGCAAAAGCCGGGAATTCTGATGTGCGTCCTAGCTTCGTCTCCCAGGCCTCACGCGTGGTTTGGTCAAGCTGTTTTGCCAGCAACCTCACCATCACGCAATCCCAGAGCTCTTCCTTCGTTGCCAGCGAAGAAAGAGCCCTGTAAGCCTCGGAGAACGAAGCCAGGATTGACGAGAATGATTTGATATCGGACGAGCCAGACTTGAGTGAGAAGAGCCTGTCCAGGCGCTCCTGCACCAGCAGCCGCTTATTCTCGTAACGGGAGACCAATGTCTCCCATGCCTGGTTAAACGATTCGCACGTGACTGCGAACCCCTGAATGAGCTGCGCCGCAGCGCCCGACACGCAGCCACGCAGGTACAACAGCCGGTCGACGTCGGTAAGGCGGGCATTCCGGATGACCAGCGACGTGAACACGTCACGGAACGTTGGCCATCCGGCATAGTCCCCCCCGAACGTCGGCAGCTTTATATCTGGCAGCCTTGTGTGGGGGCGCGGCGACGCTACGGGTGCCGGCGCAGGAAGGTGCCCTCGAGATAGCCTCGCCATGGCTTCCCGAGCCGTGACCTTGGCCTTGAGGGCAACCTGCGCCTCAAGGCTTTGCAGATACTCTGCAAAATACTCGTGATCGACACAGCTCGGGGGGCACGAAGACTCCAACAGCTCGTGCTCCCTCTGGAAGGCGCTGTGGATCTCCGTGACCTGCTCGACGTACGCGTCAAGCGACTCCATGGCGAGGGTATCCCCGCCCTCATTAAGCAGAGCGATGACCGTTTGCAGATGAGCAATCCGGCGCCGTTGAGATTGGACCTTCAACGCCATCTCGGTTGTAAGTCGAGCTGGCGATCGGGCCTTCTTCGGAACGACGCCGGCCGCAGGAACCAACAATGCCCTTTTATCCTCAAGATCTCCAGGCGCCACCCCGGAGTCCGTCAGATTGCCCTCAGACATTGCTAGTCCTGTTGCAAACGGTCCAAGTAGAGAAAGTGATAGATAGCAACGAAGATTCTCCGCAGAGATGTACTTTACCCTACTTGTTGCTCGGCTTGACGAGGTGATGAGCCGATGAGGATCCTGCGATGGGCTTCGCAGAGTCCTACTCCAGATGAGCCGATGAATGCAGGGATGAGAGCGGAAGGTAGAGACCCTGGTCTCTCTTGCTCAAGTCGAGTATCCGGCTCGAAGGACCAAATGTTGAGAATTTCCTCCAGATGTTCCTTGACCGACCTGTGAATGTATCGGAACACGATGAAAACTCACTCGAGGCAAGAGGAGAATAAAACCAGACACCGAGATGTTATATTTGAGGAAGCGGTTCGCTACCTTCCTCTTTTATTCACATAAATACAAATTTTAATATAAAATGTGTGAACACTACAAGTGAATCAACACCAAACTTAATTTAATTCAGAAAAGCACCCAAAATATAAATTTAGATAAATGCAAAATAATGAAAATAAATAAACCAATTGAGTTTGAATATTGTTGAGCAGCACACAATCATATTGATTGTGCGCTGAGTGAATACATGAGCAAGCGGGGCCTGCAGCGTAGTGCTAGCTACGCCGCATGACACGCTCAGATTGGTGAGTGCGAATACATAAAATAAACTGAAGAATGGAATTTAGAATTACATTGTGAGCAGCACACAATTATCAATCACTCCGCGCTGAATATGAATTTGAGACAGCGGTGCGTGCAGCGTAGCAACAGCTACGCAGCACGACACGCCGATGCCTTGAGTGCGAAACGTTGTGTGTAATTCACTGCAATCACTCAACACTGTATTGCAAAGTGATTGCAGCGAATTAATGAGAGTTTACAGCAGCCCACATCTGAGTGCAGTGATTTTGTGTGCGACCCGCTAAGCAATCAGTACTGCTTAGCACACTGCAAACAGATATTAAGGCTATATGGTTGAGCAAAATTACACTCACTGTACTCTCCCAGCAGATTTACTGGGGAAAAATACAGTGAATGTGCGGCACATGCTTAATTATATTAATTAAGCCAGCAAAAAGACATGAGGAGAACGTGGTACAGCATGTGCTGCAACGCACGCCACGAGTGAGGGCAAGTGCTGATGTACCATTTTCTCCTCTCTGACAGTGAATTAATGACGTAATTATGCCAGAGCACTCTTACCTTGAGCAATGAGTCCTGATGAGCGTGAAGTTGAGCTAGTCCGATGTATAAATGTCCGAAAATATGTGTAGAAGTCCGATGGATGCGCGTGCTGTCCAGTGGATGTGTGTCGCAAAAGTGCCGAATTATCAAGATGGCTGCGAGTATGAAAGTTTCGTTGGGCGCTGGAGTCAATTGAGCGAGACAGCCGGTGAGCGAAACCGAAGTCAAGCGAGAGAGACACCCTCTCGCTTGACGCGGCGTGCCAGTGAGGCACATCCTCGGCTCCGCGAAGCCCATGCTTCGGCTGTCTTCGCCTCAACCGAACACCGTGTAGCAAAGCAGCGCAACAGGTAGGCGCACGACGATTATCGATCGCCGTGCGCCAGCTGATTTTCCAACATAGACCCTGTATATAATGTGTATATTTTTAGCATAGGTTCGTTTTATTTATAAATTGAACTTCGTGCTTATTGTAAATTTCGCCGTTTGCCATGCTACGGGCATCGGACCCTTTTTTTATTGCATCCAGTGATGACCCATGCCCTCGCCATCTGGGAAACGTCCGCAAAGGACTTACCCGGGTCGATGGTGTGCGTCGTCACTGGAGAATATTCTCGTCGTATAGACTAAATTGTTTTAACTTTTTTTTTTTACATTTTTATTTATTTATTGCTTATGCGTGCTACTCGTGAAAATTCGAGTAAACCGGGTTCGGCGACGTAGCTCGTTTCTGCGAGGGTGTCCTCCCTTACATCTTTACCTATTTTTAATAATATTCAAGAAGGGATAGGACCGCCCTCGCAGGCTACTTCCTCGATCCCGCAGCAAAGGACAACAGTTCTTCAGATCACTTCCTCGCGAGTAGACGCGACAAATAACAGAGCGCACCGCTCCGAACAAACACATTAATACCTCACCTTTACACGTTAAATAATTACCTTGCAAAACAAACGTAAAACCGGCATTATATAAGGTCTAATTATTTTTACTGACACCCAAAATAACATATACCAACGACCTGCTTCTCCGTAAAAAGAAAGGCAGGGTCACTACGTTCTGACGAACGGCAGTGAACAGGTATGTTAGATTGCAGTTATTGCTAGAGTGACAAATTTGTTGGCATTTCCTACACCGGTATAATTTTTTTTTCTCAGGATTTCCCACTTCACTTTTTGGTATGCCAGTGATTTCGTGGTGAATGGTTCCTTTGTCTATCTACTATCTGGCTATCTCATGCTATCTGGCGTTAAGTGTAGTATATGATGGTATCGGATTTGGTTTTGATTATCATAAAAAATGTATTTAAACTAATGATGTTAATGTTTGGAATGTGTAGATTTTTAATTTCGGTGAGGATGTCTTCCACACTAAAATTGCCTCTTACCATACACATGCTTTTATCCCATGCCATTAACCCCTCTGCGACGCGACACAGGCCACCGTTGCAAATGGAAGCGATCGAATCACCTATAAATCACTTTAATTGCACGTATCGTAGCAACAATGGCTATAGTATACATGCTCCTCCGAAATTCCAACTGACTGATCGTGAGCCGTCCTTCCAATGAGTATGTTCTGCCGGTAGCGCGTAATTAGATTATTCGGTATTCAGTATAATATTAAAAAGTTATTATTTTTTGGGATTTCTTGCCGATTAGGAGATGGATCTTGAGTAATTGGTGAAAACGCGAATTTATATAAATGGAAGTATTTATTATAGGCAACGGTAACTTTCCGTTGTCTATTTAAAAGTCAATAAAAGAATGTACAATAATTCCGTTGTTTCGAGTATTTAACGAGGAACCAACCCGCTATCTCTGAGTCTATTTTAAAAACTGATTTCCGTAAAGCAGTTGCTAACTGTGCTCGCGAAAATCTCTTAGTTCGCAATTTTTGCGTTAGCCTATCGTTGATCGCCAAGCGAGTCGCCTCATACTGCGTCGGCGTTCTTGGTGTCGATCGTATGATCGGGCATTGGACTTCTTTTTCTATCTTGAGCGTATTCCAATGTTTCGTTAGCTGTGTCGGCTATGAAATATTCCCGAATATACCATGAAGTGGAATATTGCGCTGCAAACATCCCTCCCCCTTTAAAAAAGAAACATTTTTTCTCTAAAAAAATGTTTTCTTCGGTTGGTTTCCCGTACCTCTACAATACAATTTTACAGTTTGATGTTTTATGTAACAATACAATAACATTTTTCATTTTTCATTTGTTGACGATGAAGTTTTACCCTTTTGCTTCTTATCGTCGTTCGGGCCGAACGAGTCGTTCTCGGTTGGGGGGACGGGTACATACCCTGGCCAGCTCAGATCGCAGTCGCTCATCTGGCTGTTGTCGTCCGAGTGGCTCGAGGTTGATGTTTACCTCGGCGGCTGCCGAGGTCGTTGCCTCGCTTGTCCTTGTTGGTGTTCGGTTTCGTTGGAACCTGTAACATTTAAACAGAACGTAGCCAACCAAGGCTATTGGTGCTATTGCACCCAGTGAGTAGAAGCTCAGGTTGTGGATGTGCTGCATCCCGTCTCCGGCGGTATTGAGGGTTTCCATGATTTGGTTGGCTCGAGCTCGAAGCTTTCGAAGCTCTTCTGGGTCTCGTAGCACGCTCTGTAGTGGAATGGTCATCTCGGTCTGCGTCGGAGGCGCCTGAGCTTCAATCTCCGTTAATTTCAAATTAAACGACGGAAGCTAGTTTTCCCGGATGACCTGCGACGTTTGACCGATGGTTTTTATGCTGAAATCTCGGGCGGTTACTATACATACGCCTACCAATGCCAGTATTCCCGTATTATTTAACATTTCAAGCTGAATGGGATTTTTTCCACAATTTATTCCTACAGGTTCTAGGGTTGGCGCGACGTATAGCCATCACCCTTGCTATTGCATTGGGACGATGAGGGGGAGGGTTAGTTGGATAACGGTTTTCGCGCGTTTCTCGTCGTTATCTGTGTCCATTTTCGTTGTAGGCCTTTAGGTCAGTCAGTCGCATCAGTGCTAACGCTTCGCTGTGCTCTATTCAGCTTTGGGACTAGATTGTTTACGCGTACCTTCTTCCTCACTCTGAAGCCTAACCAGTGTAATATAATATTTTTTTCATAAATATTAATATTATCTTGAAATATGGAAATATTTTGGCATATTTCACTGTCATTTGCGGAAATTGAATTACCTATTAACATGTGTACATCAACTGAATAGAGTGTGCAGGTTGATTGATTTTTTCCAAAATTAAGTATGCTTTTAGAGGCTTCACTTCTTCAATTTACTCTATATATTCTTTTTACACTCTACGCCGAACACTATCTTGCGTCAACGTTAATATTCTATACATTTTTCGAAGTGATTTTCACGCATGGTCGCAGTATTCCGTCCCCTTTGCATTGCGTAATTAAAGTGCAATTTCTTCTCAATTGTTTCGTTCAATATATTTTTTTCCATATATATAATTATCATGTTTTTTCATCTTGGAATGACCCTCTATTTTCCGTTGATAAAATTAGGTCTCCTAAGACCTCTTCTACTTTATTGGAGCTCCCTACCTTGCATCCCTAGGGGTTCGTTCTCACATTTATTTTCTAGCTAATATTTAGTTTTAGCTAGCTATAAGTATTCGAATTCCTCAATTCCTGAACTATTAGTGCTCTATAAAGAGCTTCAGGCGGTTCGCGTGCACCGTCTGGGTTTTACGTCCCTTCCGGACTACGTAATTGACGGGGGGCCTCTTCTCTACTATTTCGTGAGGTCCCGTCCACTTCGGGGTCAGCTTGGCTAACCGTCTCCTGCGCACCGTCTCGTCACGGAGGAGTACGCATTCGCCGACGCGGTACTCCTGCACCTTTGCGCCGTGGTCGTACGTATTCTTCGACCGTCTTTTCGCGCCTTCCAGAATGTCACGTGCTATAGTCCATGCGGCACGTAATCGCTTGCGTAACTAGTGAACGGAGTCGTCGTAGGCATAGGTGCTGCGAAGCTCCTGTTTTACGGCGGTCGACAATTCAGCCTCGCGTCCATATACCAACACGTGGGGAGACAGTCCGGTCCCTGTATGTGGAGTGGTGTTGTATGTAAACATCGCATACGGTAGCCACTCGTCCCAATTTCTTTGATCCTCGTCTATGACATTTTTTAGGTATTCGGCGAGGGTGCGATGCGATCTTTCCAGGGCGCCATTCGGTTCCGGATGGTAAGCTGTGGTTTGTATGTTTTATATATTTTTTTAATCCTCAGTAATCGACACATCTCCTTGAAGGTCGAGCTAAGGAAGTTGGTGCCCTGATCCGATAGTATTATTTCCGGCGTTCCGTGCCGGCAAATTAATTCTTCTACTAGTGCTCTTGCGACTGTCGAAGCCTCTTGGTTCGGCAATGATATCGCTGCACTGTATTTCGTAAGCGCGTCCTGGACAGTAAGTATATATTTTTTCCTAGATGCGCTTTCAGGTAGCGGTCATACAATATCGACCGTAACTTTTTCGAATGACCGTAATGGGGTATCTGTTACCACCATCGGCACTCGTTCCCTTTCCCAGATTTTGTTCCTTTGACAGGACTCTTCTCACGATATGTATTTTTCCAAATCCCTTCTTATTCTCTTATTATTTTCAGGCGGTCATCGATAGAGGGGCTGGTTACGCCACTGCGGCGGTCGCTATACTTCATTGTAGCGCTGTCTTCGTTCGCGCTGCTGGAAGATTGTGGGCTACGAGCCCCACCGTGCCTCACTTCCTCAGCAGATAATTGCGGTGCTCTGTCCGCAGTTTCGTCGGTCAGTGTCCCCACCGCTAGCTCCGCCGTTGCGTTGCTCTCTGTCTTGAGCAGCCTTGCAGCGTTTGCTTTTCGCGGTCTTCCGCGCCTCGCGGGTCCGCCATGCTGAGTTGCGCTCACTCTGTCTTTTTCAGCGATGCCCGCAGTCTTACTCGTGCCTTACTTTGCTAGCGTTCGTGGTCTGCCCCTTCCGCGACCGCACGGCTTCGTGGCGGGGCTGTGGAGATCAGTAGAGCGTCCTGCATGCACGTTACGAATCTCTCTATCCTCTTCTGGAGCATTGGCCGGTGCGGCCTCTCTCTCTCCCTTGTTGCTGTGCTAGCCCGTGGTATTCTCGGCTCTCCGCTTTGTGCAGCTGTCCGTACGCGGGCGCGTGCTGTCCTTTCCTACCTCGTGGGCGAGCTCGATATCTCGCTCCGACGAGCTACCATGGCTATAAGGGGTATCTTCGGCCCTCCGCTTTGTGCGGTTATTCGCTGTGCTGAGTTGCCCGTCGTGCTGTCCTCTTCCGACCCACAGACGACTCTTTGCTCTCGCTTGGGCCCTCGTAGTAAAGAATATACGGTTTAGCGCATCTGCATTCGTGTTGCGCTTACCTCCCTTGTATTCGACATTAAACTCATGTTCCGCCAATTTAATTTTCCATGGCATTAGTCTCGAACCTAGGTCCTTTACTCCGAACAGCCAGGTGAGCGGTTGGTGGTCTGTCACGACCGTGAAACGGGTACCATAAATATATGGCCAGGATTGAGCAAGTGCCCAAATTATCGCGAGTAGCTCTTCATCCGTGTGTTACTATGTCGCCAAGGTACACATAGCATTTGACGCCCTGTAGTCCTGCTAACGCGGAGTTCATCAGCCGCTGGAAAGTCGGTGGTGCGTTCTTGGGTCCAAATGGCATGCGGTTATACTCAAAATGACCCTGCGGAGTGAAAAATGCCGTTTTTCCATGTCTTCCTGCGCCATCGGAATTTGGTGAGATCCAGAGGCGAGGTCCAACGTCGTAAAATATCGGGCTCGTCCCAATAGGTCCAATATTTCGGTTATTTTGTACATTGGGCACGACTCTCCGATGGTGGCTTCGTTCAACTTTCGAAAGTCCACCCCTACGCGCATTTTCCTTACTCCGGCGAAATCGGGTTTCTTAGCCACGACCATCGGCGGCGCATTCCATTGGCTCCTGCTGGGCTGGACTATTCTTTCCGCTAGCATTTTATCTGTCGGCCTATCCACTTCTCTTTCTCGTGGGTGAGTTTAGCCTCTCACTTCGACGAGTTATCGTGGTTGCCTCGGGTATTTTCGACTCTCCGCTTTGCGCGGCTGTTCGTATATTCGATTGCGCTATCTTTCTCTTTCTTATGGGACTTTCTTTCCTGTCCCACTTGGGCTCGTGTGGTCGCATAGATGCCACTCAGAGCGTCTGCATCAGTATTTCTTTTTCCGGCTTTCTGCATTTTACCGGACCCATGCCTCGATTTTACGTTCTTCCCAGGCAAGGGTTGCAATCCTAGGTACTTCGATCCGACCTTAAAGGGTGCGCGATGCGGCACCTTGTGCGTGCGCTCTCGCTTCTTCCCTCGTAGATGGAATACACCCTTGTGTTCGCACATTATTTCTGCGTGAATTGCTTGCTTTTCACTGCTGGGGGGCACCAAGTCGGGTCTCCGTTGTCGCTGCTCGAGACGTTTGGCCCTCCTCCCCGAGCTCGCTGAGCCTACGCGCAGTGCCTTCACCTGGCGGCTATGTACGGCCTTCGCTATCTCCGACGGTTCGCATGTCGCCGTCGGCTGTTGCACTTCCCCGTCGTATTTAGAAACTTCTAAACTCAATCTTTTGGTTCTTGACGGTGTGACACGGGGTCTCGCTATGATGCCTCGGCCGATCCCGCTTCTTGTAGATATTCCGACAAATTTATTCTCCTTGGCGGCATCCATGTTAGACCCGTTTCCAGAAGGAAGATTTATCTTTGTAAGTAGGCCTATGTATTTGCACGTGGCGGCAGTTCTACTGCGTGGTGACGAATATATCCTTGTCGCGCCGTCCCGTAGCGGCATGAAATGCCCGTTCAACTTGAGCATCTCGCCATGCAGGATGTCCGCTTTATGTTGTTTGATAAAGTCCATGCCAACTAGTCCGTTGACCTTCAACGGCACATTGTTCGAAACGATGTAGAATCAATACTCTACATTTAAAGCCGGTGTCTCGAGCACAATTTTAGCTATCCCGAGGGCGGTGAATTTTTCCCCCACCACCCCCTGCAGCTCTACGGTGCAGTCTTTCACCATGGTCTCCGGTTTGAGACAGCCTTCCTTGATTATGCTGCACTGTGCTCCGGTGTCCGCCTTGGTGGTGAGTACCCTGGTCGTGGCCAATGGTGAATCTATATCGAAGTCACTGGCAGTAGCACTCGACGCCGGCAGCGTTACTTGTAGGAGCTGCAGCGTTGTTTTCTTCTGCTAGCACGCAGGTCTCTGCTGGACAGTTAGCGACAGTTCAGCCTCAGTGCGCCCAACATCTTAACGCCTGCAGTAGCTGGATCTGGCCCGCGGTTACTGTATTTCTTGCATCTTTGTAGCCTGCATTTCTTGGTTGTCGGGGCGGCTGCGTCGGCTCGCTTTCATTCTGCGACAGTCTCTTCCGGCAGTCCTTCCACATGCGGCCTTTCTTCTGGCAGTAATTGCAGGTTATTTCTACATTGTGGATTGACTTGTTTTCACTGGATACTGATAGGCTTACGCGTCCCGGATCCCGGGTGCAGTCTGGAGCCATGTGTCCAGATTTTCCGCAGGTGAAACAATTTTTTCCCTGCCGGGGTGGTGCGCCTTGGGATCTTCTGGGGTGGCTTGATATTCTACATACCTTTCCCTTTGGCTGCACCATGTTGGTGATCTCTATGGCCCCTGCCACAGAGTCGTGCAGCGTTTGGTAATTTCTCGCACGTACTAGCACTTGCACCTGGCCGTGCAGGCTGTTTTCGAGGTTGGCCTGTGCGCTTCGTCGGATGACACTCTCGACGGTGATCTTCTGATCCTGTGTTCTCAACGGTTCGCAGAGTATTTCGGTGATGTCTACCATAATTCTCTCTGCTCTTGCCGCGTAGGCGGCTATGTCTTCGTTCTGTCCCTGCCGAAGGGAGCTGAACTCCATCTGCAACGCGGCCAAGGACTTCCGTTGTCCGTACAATACTCCCAACTCGCTCCTGAGTTGCGCCATAGTACTGATGGTTTTGTACTGCAGTTGTCTTGCTGCCGCACCTTCTAATTTGCTCATGACAATTAATTCTCGTACACGTACTCGTCCGCACCTACCTCGTTTAACGTGTCGGCCAAGTTTCGTCTTGCCGATGGTATTTCAGTCTCCCGGAGTTCGCGATCGAGTTCGTGTTGGCCTCGTTCATGCTCGCGCTGTAGGCTTTCATACTGACGTCGAGCTCTTTCCATTTGACGGTGGCTCCGGTCGACCACCGCTAACCGATCTCGTACTCGTGCAGGTACCGCCCGGGCTGCCGTACCGGTTACTGCCGAGAAACCTACGCGATCTATCGTACGCATGTTTTCGATTTCCCGCTCGACCATGTCCTCGGTTACGCTTTCAGGCGTTCTTTCGTCAGTAGCTATATTAAACACGTCGTCGCTATCGATACTACTGTGATCCTGAAACGACGCATCCCTGAGCGGGTTTACGCCGAACTATGTTTCTAACGAATTGTCTCTACGTTTCGGTTTCGCTTCCCTAAATCCTAAATGTTGCTAACTTCGCGGTAAACTCTACTTTAAAATATTCCCTCAAAATCTCAAGAGAAATGTATCTCGTGGAATATTTTTCCCAAATATCGGTTCTAACTGGCTTTGGCTTATCACGGCAATATGTATATTTATAATGTAACCGCCACTTACAGAAGGATGATCTTGCAGATGGTCCTCTCCATGGCGGTTCCTCGAGTGCTGTCGACTTGGTGTCCTACAGCTCCCCTCTGTGAATGGTCCGAACGTCCTTCTTGGCGCCGTTGACCCGTTTCTTCGCTGGTTCCTGAGCTCGTCCTTAGCGCGTCGCCAATGGTTGCACGACGGCTTCTTCGCCAGTAGCTGCTTCGAGTACTTGGTTGCACACTTTGTGCGTTTTTCCGCAACTTGACGTGACACCGTCAATCGGGTTTTTAAACGGTTGACCGATATGTCACACCGCACCGACGTACACTTCGCGCCTTCGCGTTAGCTAAGTCGGGTTTTTACGAACTACACTGCCGTCATTTGCTTGCGTCGTAGTCGTCACTTCAGAGTCACTCTTATTTACTTTGTCCGAAACACTTTTTGTCCAAATAAATCACGTATCACTTAACTTTAGCAGATCCCGCCGCTGCCACCAAATGTTATACCGGTACCGCGTAATTAGATTATTCGGTATTTGGTATAATATTAAAAAGTTATTATTTTTTGGAATTTTTTGCCGATTAGGAGATGGATCTCGAGTAATTGGTGAAAACGCGAATTTATATAAATAGAAGTATTTATTATAGGCAACGGTAACTTTCCGTTGTCTATTTAAAAGTCAATAAAAGAATGCACAATAATTCTGTTGTTTCGAGTAATTAACGAAGAACCAACCTGCTCTCTTTGAGTCTACTTTAAAAACTGATTTTCTTAAAGCAGTTGCTAACTGTGCTGGCGTAAATCCCTTAGTTCGCAATTTTTGCGTTAGCCTATTTTTGATCGCCAAGCGTCGAATGTTTCGTTAGCTGTGTCGGCTATGGAATATTCCCGAAAATACTACGAAGTGGAATATTCCGCGGCACAATAAGTATATAGGTCGATTTTCTTTTCGAATATCACACACAAAAATTCTTAAAGACTTTTTTATGTGATATGCGATATCGTCGTTTATTTTTACGAGAAACCGAAGGATTTCTCATAATATTTTTCTGCATCGGATATTAATGCTTTATAGTTCGTGGCCCAAATTTGTGCCCTATGTACTTTTCTAATAATAATATATTACATTCAAAGAAGAAATGTCGCGTACTATGAAAAGTATGACTTCAGCAAAACCTTTTTCTATTTCGAATAAACTGTGCAATATATGTTTTAATTTTTTCTTTACCATTCGGGGTGCGTGCCTAGGATATTGCTGTCGTTGGTATGATATTTAAAATCGTTAATGGGATCGCTTGCGATAAGGAGATGGATCTTGCGTGGGAGTGATAAACACGTTGATTTACTACAAAAGTGTCGATTGGACGTTTATTATAAATACCGGCTACTTTCTGTTATTTATTACAGTTACGCTGTTTCGTACAAATAAAGCGACTTAAGTACAAATTAGGAATTCTAGAGTTACTGACGAGGTACTGACCTATCTCGTTCGAATGTGTTTTAAGACTTTTATATTTTGGGCGAGTCCGACCCGGGATCAACCGTTCAGGTTGATGTTAAAGTTTAGACTAATTTCGGCCAAGTGGCTACCAACAACCTTCGGCGAAATTGATTACACATTAATGATTGAATACGATTGCATCACTTCGTACATCAGCACATTCTTGCTCCTTTGCGGCTCTACTTCGCGAGCAGCCTACTTACCTACTCGCGATCGAGCGAACGAGGAATAATTTTGCAACAAATAATGTAATTTGACGATCAACCGGGAGCACAACATCCTTCCCCCCTTAAAAAAGAAAAAAATTGCCCAAGAACCTTTGTTTACATACTAAATTTCTTTTCTTCAAACAAAAATATCCTGCTGCAAAAATGCATTACTACACACACCTATCACAATATTTGTTTAGATAATTAATTCGTAAACCTCAATCTTTGTTATTCGTTTTCTGGAGATTTTTCTAACGTTGTTCCGGGTATGTAAATCTCACTCTATTGAGCGGGTGCGTTGTAAAGGGTGGTTAAATTTTAAGGGCCGATGTTGAATGTAAACCACACCTAAACGTCAAGTTTTTTTCTGCATTTCATTTGACATTTCTCAATTTCAGACTAACTCAATTTGAACCATGGAAAGATACACAATCGAGCAACGCGTTAAAGTTATTCAGGCTTATTATGAAAATGGGCGTTCAAATCAAAATGCATATCGTGCACTTCGTGATTTTTTCGGTCAATTTAATCGTCCAAATGTGCGTACAATCGGAAAAATCGTGCAAAAATTTGAGCAAACCGGGTCTGTAGGAGATATTAAAACACCAGTGCATGCTCGTACAGCTCGTATTACAGAAAATATTGCTGCTATTCGCGATAGTGTGGCTGAAGAGCCGTCCACCTCAACTCGTCGTCGTGCCCAACAATTGCACCTCTCACGCTCGTCGTTGATGAACATTATGCATAAAGACTTGCATTTACACGCTTATAAGGTGCAATTGACTCAAGAACTAAAGCCTCTTGACCATTCCAAACGTCGTCAATGGTCAGAATGGTGGCGAGAAATGGCAACAGTGGATGATCAATTTTCGAAGAAAATCATCTTCAGTGATGAGGCACATTTTCACCTCAGTGGATTCGTCAATAAGCAGAATTGCCGCATTTGGGCGAATCATAATCCAAGAGTGATTGTCGAAAAACCAAGAGTGACTGTTTGGTGCGGTTTATGGGCTGGCGGCATCATCGGGCCGTATTTTTTCCAAAATGAGGCCGGTCAGGCAGTTACTGTGAATGGTGTTCACTACCGTGAGATGATAACGAACTTTTTATGGCCCGAATTGGAAGATATGGATGTGGGCGATATGTGGTTTCAACAGGACGGTGCCACTTGCCACACAGCTAACGAAGCAATGGCTCTTTTGCGCGACAAATTCAATGGCCGTGTTATCTCACGTGGTGGCGATGTCAATTGGCCGCCAAGATCATGTGATTTGACACCGTTGGACTTCTTTCTTTGGGGTTATTTGAAAGAAAAGGTGTACGTCGATAAGCCAGCAACAATTCAAGAGCTAAAGGATGAGATAATTCGGCATATTAACGGCATAGAACCTCAATTATGCCTAAGCGTCATCGAAAATTTGGACCATCGGATGGAGGTGTGCCGCCGAGGTCGCGGCGGCCATTTGGCCGATATTTTGTTCCATACATAATTGAACCATACCATATTATCATAATAAAAAGAATTGACAATGATTTCCTAAATAATTTGTGTTTTATTCAAAATCAACATCGGCCCTTAAAATTTAACCACCCTTTACATGTCTTGGTCAGCTCGAATTGCAGTCGCTCTGTCGGCTGCTGTCGTCCGAGGTATATGTTCACCTTGGCGGCAGAAGGGATCGCTGCCTCTTCGTCCTTCTCATTGTTCTGTTTCGTCGATACCTGAAATATTTAAACACAACGAAGCCGGCCAAGGCTATTAGTGCTATTGCACCCAGTAAGTAGGAACTCAGGTTATGTATGGGCTGAATCCCGTCCTCGATGGTGTCGAGATTTTCTATTATTCGGTCTGCTCGAGCTCCTCTGGATCTCGCACCACGCTCAACAATGGAATGTTGTTCTCTGTCTGTGTTGGGGGCGCTTGAGCCTCTATCTCCGTTAATTTTAACTTGAATGACGGAAGATAATTCTTCCGCATGACCAGCAATGTTCGCCCGATGTTAAAATCTCAGGCGGTTTCAATACATACGCTTACCAAAGCCAGTATTCCCGTATTACGAGGGTTATTTGAAAAGTTTCCGGCCCTTTAAAAAAAACACATATTTCGAAGCAAAACAAAATTTATTTCTCGGCGTAGTCTCCGTGCAACTCGATACATTCGGTCCAACGTTTCTCCCATCCTTTTGAACCGTCAGAAACAAATTGTTTATCTAAACATGAAAAATACTGGTTTACAGCATTTTCCACCTCAGCATTGGACTTATATTTTTTTCCCCCGAGAAATTTTTTCAAATTAGTAAACAGGAAAAAGTCGCTGGTAGCTATATCTGGCGAATAGGGTGGATTGAAAGCAATTCAAACGTCAATTCGTTCAATTTTGTCATTGCGACCATGCACGTGTGAACACGAGCGTTATCCTGGTGAAACATGATTTTTTTCTTGGCCAAATGCGGACGTTTTTTCTTAATTGTAGCTTTCAATATATCCAGTAATGTATCGTAGTACTGTCCGTTGATTGTTTCACCCTCTGCATGATAATCGAAGAGAATTATTCCACAGCTATCCCAAAAAAACTGTCGCCATAATTTTTCCTGCAGAGAGAATGACCGTTGCCTTCTTCGGAGTTGGTTCCACCCACCGCAATTCACTGCATTGACTGTTGTTTGGTCTCAGGCATATGGTGGTGTACCCAGGTTTCATCGACGGTTATCATTCGCTGCAAAAATTCCGCTGGATATTTTTTTAAATGTTAAGATATTTGCGCGACATGTCCGTCCGTATGCGCTTTTGGTCAATCACCAACAAACGCGGCACCCAGCGCGCGGATTATTTTCTCATATCCAACTATTGATGTAAAATCTTGTGCATCCGTTCAGATGATGTCCCACATGCCTCAGCAATATCCTTAACAGTCAATGGACGATTTTCCATCACAGTTTGATGCAATAAATTTACCATTTTATCAGTTGTAGCGGTATTCGGGCGCCCGGAACGTTCCTCGTCTAAAATGATCGTACGACCACGCTTGTACTCGGCCACCCAATATTTGACCGTTGTAAATGAAGGGGAGGCTTCACAGTATACAGAGTCTAATTCAGCTTTCGTTTCCTGAGTCTTTTTCTCTTTCAAATGAAGGAATTCTATCACTGCGCGATACACAATTTTCTCCATTGTTGACAGACAATGTCAGCTGACAACTTTGGAAAAGTGCCATAGATAAAGTAATGGTCAGAATTACTTGAAATTTTTACGGTTTACACATGTCAAAGCCATCTACCGGACGGTGAAAGAATTTTTTTCTACAGTTACTTTATGTTGATGAGGCCGGAAACTTTTCAAATGGCCCTCGTATTATAAATCTCTAGTTGTGTGGGTTTCTTTCTACAGTTTATCCCAATGGGTTCTGGGGTTGGTGCCACGTATATCCACCGCCCTCCTTGCTGCATTAGGACGATGAGGGTGTGAGTTAATGGCATAACTCGTATCGCACATCGTTCACCGTTGTCCATGTTGATCTTCGCGAATATCTGAACCTCGCAGGGGGCATTGTTCGTTAGTGAAATCGAAGGAAGTTTAGGCAGGTAAATATACAATTTGCTCAATATTTGCACTTTTGTAGGTCATCGCGTTGCTGTGTTTAACCGGGGCATCTTCGGCTCTCCGCTTTGTACGGTCGTTCGTACCCAGGCGTGCGCTGTCCGTCTCTTCCTCGTGGGCGAGTTTAGTCTTTCGCTTCGACGAGTTACCGTGGTTGCCTTGGGTATCTTCTGTCCCACTTGGGCTCGTGTGGTCGCGTATACTATCTTGAACAAACTGTGGCGCTGTCAGTCACCCGATTGTAATTTATTTTTGTTAGGTTACCACATCTGTCATTGACACTTCCCTCCAAATTCAGCGTTATAGCTTAATATTTGTAAAAGTTACGCTGTACTGAGTACATCTAGCTTTGTGCGTGTTTTCGATTTTTTACAAATTTGAAAATGGCATCAACTGTGCATCAACGAGTTTGCATTAAATTTTGTATGAAAAACTGATTTAACGGTCCGCAAACCTTCAAAATGTTGGAGAAGTGTTGCGGCAACGATACTCTTTCGAGATCAATCGTTTTTCGGTGGCACGAATGCTTCAGAAGTAGCAATACGATCCTTATCCGTCAGTTTTTCACCAAAAACATCACGAATACTATCTAACAGCCTTCAAATTCATCTGATCTGGCGCCCAGCGACGTTTTCCTGTTTAATCGACTTAAAAAACCGCTCTGCGGACCGCGTTACAGAAGGGCTCTGATGGACTGTTACGTACTGGGTTTTCCATATTTTTATAGACGTAAAATTAAAATTTTTATATTTACAGATATTTCTAGCACGACCCAGTAGTGCTTAACACTGCTGGGTATGCACTTTTGCTTAGGTCAACAGTCCCACGTTGACTGGCGCGGGCGGGACGCGGAGCATTGGCGAGACCTGCGCCCCGCTAATCACCAGGCATTGTACCAGCGCGGTGCCTTCAGCACTGCGCTAATTAGTCAGTTTTTCTCCAGGGGCTGACCACCACGGTCGGCCCTCGTAATAACACGGGTACATACTATTGTATTGTAGCCCGTACTATTTTAATTACATTAATTTAAGTGGTCATCCAACTCCAATCACTATTAATTCTCGCGAGTTTTAATTTTTTAATATACACTGTTTTACTGTTCCAATATCCGTCTGCGCTTCGGTGTTTATTTATCTAACCCGCCCGAAGTTACCCATCGAAAGACTATTGCAATATAACAATTACACTACTGTTTTAATATTGTTTGAGAATTCCTTCGGGTGCTGGACGGAACCTGCAATATATAGAAAATTATGAAGCTTCACTTCACAATAGGGAAATTAAAACCAGACACAAAGATGGTATATAGAGAAAGTGGTTTTATTCGCCTTCCACTCTCTAATTACAAAATAAGTCCAAAATAGAAAACTCATAAAGATATAAAAATAAAATACAAAAAAATAAACTAAATTTAATTTGGTTTGAGAGATCAGCATACAATTATATTAATTGTCTGCTGTCTTTTATTACATGAGGACCAGCACACAATTGTATTGATTGCGTGCTATGTGCGCTTGAGAGTGAGCATGACGCAGCCAGTGCTGCAGAGCATGCCACAGAGTGAGAAATGTGAGAGTGTCAAAGATGTGACTTATTTCTAGTAAATTCTCTATAAAGCTATATGAGAAAATACAGGGAATAAGTGAGAGCACAACAGCAACTGCTTGAGTGCTGGAACGTGATAAGAGACAGCGTGACACAGTCAGAGCACGACAAGTAAAATGATGAGGGTGCACAACTGAGTAGAAAATATTCACAGTATTTTCCCAGCAGGTATACTGGGGGAAAATGCAGTGAATAGTAAGCACATGCGCAATTATATTAATCGAGCAGGCAACATTTAGTGAGGAAACGTGGTACAGCCCGTGCTGCAGCGCACGCTACAAAGTGAGACAATTATGTGAATGCGCTGACGAGATTATCACTCCTCATCGTCATTAAATTTGTTAGAAATTATAACGATGTACTCGTACCTGATTTTGAGTCCTGTTGAGCACGATAGCTATGTACATCCGGTGAAAAATGGCGAAGAATGTCCAAGAGATGCAGAGATGAGTGCGCTGTTCCCGTGCGTTGTTCAGACAGTGTCGAAGTTAGCAATATGGCTGCGTGATACAAAAGCGTCGTTGAGCCCTGAAGTCAAATGAATGAGATAGCCGGTGAGCGAAGCCGAAGTCAAGCGAGAGAGATAGCCTCTCGCTTAACGCGGTACGCCTGCGAGGCGCAGCCTCGGGTCTGCGAGGCCCTGCCTCGGCCATCTCCGGCATAGCTGAGCGCAACATGCTACACAGCAGCAACAGGTCGACGCACGGCGAATACCGATCGCCGTGCGCCAGCTGATTATCCAACAAATATATATATATAGTGTTGTGCCGCGCGCCATTTATTGACTATTCTAATATATATATATAGTGTTGTGCCGCGCGCCATTCATTGACTGTTTAATCGAGTTTTCCCCGTACTTATCATTTCTAGCTTCAAATCCATTTAATTATCCGCGATATCTTTTTACTATTTCCTAATAATATTCAAGACAAATGGATTACATCAAATACGAAAACGCTAAAAGAAGATTATTTTCAAAAGACTATTCGGACGATTGTGTTAAAACATAAATATATGGTGATGTTAAATATATAGTGCAAGTTTTTGTTAATTCTGCCTGTGTCAACATTTACAATATTTATATAACCCGCCCCTCACCGGACCGTGGTCCAATCCCGAGCCAACACATTCTGGCTCAAAATGGAGAAGATAATATATTATTCTTTTGTTGCGTCCCTTTTTCAAAACCCAGGACGTAACATGGACATACCGAAAATTGAGTACCAGTGGTGTTTCGAGGATTGGATCAGGCGCTGGCGTAAGTTCATTGCAGTCGATGGGGAGTACTTTGAAGGAGACCATATCGATTTTGATGGGTAAATTTCTATTTTCTATTTTATGAATAAAGTCCTAAAACTTTTGGATCAAGGTGGCATGCGACTCAGAGCGTCTACATTAGTAGTGGGTCTGGGAAAAAGTTTGTGGCGTTTTTTTAGTAAAATTCAACTGGTTTTTTCATAGTGTTAAAATGAATTTATTTAAACCAAACATGCTCCATTATTATCAACAATGTTTCGCCATTTTTCGGGTAGAGCCATGATGCTATCGGTGAAGAACTTCTGTGGTTTCTGGTTGAAAATCTGAATCAAGTGGTTTTCACAGGCTTCTTTTGAAAGCAGCTTAATTCCATTGAGAGAATTCTGCAGAGATCGAAATAAGTGATAGTCAGAGGGTGCTATATCTGGACTATACGGTAGATGCATCAAAACTTCCCGACGATTCCCTTCCAGTCCCACCACACACACAGCATCACCTTTTTGCGCTGTCAATCCTGGCTTCGCGAACGCTTGTGACGGGTCACCATCTCTTGCCCACGATCTTTGACGCTTCCGATTGTCGCACGTGATCCATTTTTCATCACCGGCTATGACACGTTTCAGAAATGGCTCGATTTCATTGCCATTCAGCAGCGCATCACAGGTGTTAATTCGGTGTATCATGTTTTTCGCGCTCAGCTCATGGGGAACCCATACATCGAGCTTTTTTTTGTAGCCAGATTTGTGTAAATGGTTCAAAACAGTTTTGTGGTCAATGTCTAGCTCCATACCAATATCGACACTGCTGATATGCTTATCTTGCTGGACTTTTTTAAGAATTTCATCAGCTTTTTCAGTGATTGGACGACCAAAACGTGACTCATCTTTCACATCAAAGTTCTCAATGGGTGCTGGTCGGCTAACTCGTCCCGAATCCCGGGTACAGTCTCGAGATATGTGTCCAGCTTTTCCGCACGTGAAACAATTTACCCCTTGTCGTGTCGATGCGCCCAGGGACCTGCTGGTGTGGCTTAGCGCGCCTGTCGCACTTATCTTGGGCTGTACCATGTTCGTAATTTCGATCAATCTCGTTACGAACTCGTCGATAGTGATGTAGTTGTACGATCTTACCAGAATTTGGACCTGCCCGTGCATTCCATTTTCAAAGTTGGCCTGAGCGCTCTTCCGCGTTATCTTCTCGATGATGCGCATCTCCGATTTCGTGGTGGCTTCGTCGCAGAGCTTCTCGACGATGTCGACGGTGAAACACTCTGGCCTGGCGGCGTATACCGCGATATCCTCACTCAGACCCTGCCGGAAGGAGTTGAACTCGACCTTCAGTGCAGGCAGTGACTTCCGCTTCCCGTACAAGGTCTCCAGCTCGATCTTGAGCTGTGCCACCGAGAGGATGGTTTTGTGTTTCATCTCTCGGTCTGCTTTACTTTTGAGCTTGTTGCTGAGTACCAACTCCAGCAGTATCGCGTGATCCCTATCCGCGGCCCGCTTGACGACGGTCTACAGGATCGTAGGAAGGTGTCCAGCTCGTCAGTGGTGCTTCCATCGAAATGTTTTATATTGTTTAGGACCAACCCAATGTCAAGTGTTCGACCATGTGGATTCCGTGTCCACGTCTGTTCCCCTCGGGACGTGCGATCTGTCGGAGGGTAATCCTGCTCCTCGAATCGAGTTTGCCTCTGCCGTGGCGGTGGTGGTAAATGTTCTCTCAACCTCGCCCCTCTACAGGTTTACAGCTTCCGACGAGCTCGTCGTTTTGCTCCCGTAGGGACCGGATGAAGTCGAACTCATTCGCCCCTACCTCATTTAGCGTGTCGGCCAGGTTCCCTCCTGTCGACGGTTCGCCACACTGGAGCCTGAGCTCCAGCTCGAGCTCACGCTGGCACTGCTCCTGGTCGCGCAGCATCATCTCTAGCTCGTGCTGCTTTCTTTCGAGCTCGCGTCGAGCTCTCTCTATGTTGTGGTAAGTCTTGTCAACCACCTCGTACCGCTGTCTTACCCGTTCCGGCAGTGGTGTCCGCGTCGTCGTATCGGTAGCTGTCGCGAAATGTACGCGATATATTGTACGCAGGTATTCGATCTCCCGCTCGACCATATCTTCGGTGATATTTTCCGGTGTTCGATCGTCGGTGGCCATGTCGAACGGATCGTTACTGACGGTAATGTCGTAAATAAATATATGTGGTGTAAGTAGTCGTTATTAGTAATCCTTGGTATTTGAGTGTGTGGCTATGCTTCGGCTATCTCCATAACAATTGGAGCAATAAAACTCATATTTAACGTTTCGGTCCAAGCTGCAGACCCTCTTCAGAAAATTTTATTGAACTGTAAATTCATAGTACATAATATGTCAGAAATTGAAAAAACACAAAGAAATTAATATGAATTAGATATTAAAACATATATCTTTCGAATGTAAATTTTTTCCATTTTTAAAATACCTATAAATTCCTATAATTACAACTATTACTAACTAAGACAACAACAAACCTATGTCAGTAGTTCCATTTTTTCCCCTTAGTCCTCAGAGACACTTAACATTTGTTTCACACGATTTATCAATTTATTTAAAACCTCTTCATTATGACAGATGTTTAATTGTCATTAAGTAAATGAGTAATATTTATGAAGTCAATTACGAAGTGAAATGTTCACATAGTTGGTAGGCATATGTCAATCTGTTGGTCAATGTCCAAAAAAACATAATATTAAAATCAATAAAGTCAATAACATTAATGATAGAATTTCGTTTTTCTTATAAAAGATAATTACCATTCCTCATCATAAATAATAAAATTTAAATATTAATTAAAGCATTGCAATCCAAACTTAAGTGAAATCTTCTTTGGTCAGAGTTAAATGTAACCGTGAATTTCTAGTGGCTACATGTTCGTAGCTCACCAGACGAGAACTGACTAAAGAGACACCTTCAAAAGACGAACGAAGACCGTTATATATTGTGATATTATAATATGACATTCCGATCTCAAACACAACTGCTGTTACGAAAACATTATTCTGTATTGTTTCAAATAAGTATTGTCAGTATAATTATGTGGATGCTCGTTAAGCCATTTTTTAAACTTTAGATTACTGAATTATAAATAACACTTAAATTGTCTATATCAGTCCTAAAATTCACAGATTTCTCATGTTTTTTAATTTGAATCATTTCTAAAATTAATCTTTTGTATAAATTCTGTTCTAAATTTAAAATTTTAACCTCATTAAATCTAAAATTATGATTATAATCCATAACATGTGTTGCTAGAGCGGTGTGCTGTGTGTCTAGGTGTTTCAAACTATTTTTATGTTCATATATTCTAGTTTTTAAATATCTTTTGGTTTGTCCAATATATACCGAGTCACAATCTTCACAACTTATAGAATACACCAACCCTGATTTCAGATCTATTGTTATATTATCCTTTGTGGAACCTATAATTGAGGCAATGTTATGTTTATTATTCGTTACCAGTGACACATTAAATTCTTTACATAGAGCAAAAAGTCGATGATACATGGATTGAATGTACGGCAAATTAAGAAGTCTGTTTGTGTCAAAGACAGCCTTTTCTCTTGTTTTATTCACTGAGCCAGTGATCCGTGATATTCTTTTGCATATAAGTTTTTCTATTACCTGAGGTGGATAACAATTCATTATCAATGTTTTTTTAATCAGGACTAAATTTTGTTTGTGAAACGAATGATGAGAAAGCTTAATAGCCCTATCAACCAGCATGTATACCAGTGCCTTTTTTTGGTGTAGCGGATGATGTGAGAAAAAATTTATGAATCTTCCAGACCACGTCGGTTTTCTGTACCAATTTGTAATTATCGAATTTTCATTGTGAATTAGTAAAATGTCTAAAAAGGGTATTCTACCTTCACTCTCTTCCTCAACAGTGAATTTTAATTTTGGGTGATAACTATTGAAAATATTTAAAGTAGATTGAATACAGGTGACTGGCAACGCATAAACATCTGTCATAATAAAGAGGTTTTAAATAAATTGATAAATCGTGTGAAACAAATGTTAAGTGTCTCTGAGGACTAAGGGGAAAAAATGGAACTACTGACATAGGTTTGTAGTTGTCTTAGTTAGTAATAGTTGTAATTATAGGAATTTATAGGTATTTTAAAAATGGAAAAAATTTACATTCGAAAGATATATGTTTTAATATCTAATTAATATCAATTTCTTTGTGTTTTTTCAATTTCTGACATATTATGTACTATGAATTTACAGTTCAATAAAATTTTCTGAAGAGGGTCTGCAGTGTTGTGTCGCGGAATATTCCTCTTCACGTATTCTCAGGAATATTCCTTAGCGGACACAGCTAGAGCTGTCATACAAGACAGGATGCGAAGTAGACACCGACGCAGCATGAGGCGACTCGCGAGGCGATCTACGATAGGCTAAAGCTAAAGCTGCCAACTAAGGGATTTTAGCAAACGCAGTTGCTAACTGCTTCAGTAAAATCAGAATTAATTTCGACTTAACAGAGAACGGTTGGTTCCTCGTTTAATACTCGAAACAACGCATTATTGTACTTCTTACTTTGATATATAAATAGGCAACGGAAAGTTACCGTTGCTTATAATAAATACTTCCTTTTATATAAATTCGCGTTTCCATCTTTTACTCGAGATCCATCTCCTTATCGGCAAACGATCCCAAAAAATAATAACTTTTAATATTATACCGACTACCGAATAATCCAATTACTCGGTACCGGCATAACATTTGGTGGCAGCGGTGGGATCTGCCGAAGTTAAGTGATTCGCGATTTATTAGGATAAAAGTGTTTGGACAAAGTTAAGAATACTCTGAAGTGACGACTACGACTCGTGCAAAGGAAGCCAGTGTAGTTCGTAAAACCCGACGAATCTAACGCGAAGACGCGAAGTGAACGTCGGTGCGGGGTGACGTATCGGTCAACCGTGTAAAGTCCCGATTGTCGGTGTCACGTCAAGTCGCGGAGAACCGCACAAAGTGTGCAACCGAGTACGCACAGCAGCTACTCGAAAAGAAGCCGTCGCGCAACCATTGGCGACGCACTAAGGACGAACCCAGGAACCAACGAAGAAACGGGTCAACGGCGTCAAGGAAGGCGTCAAGGACCATCGACAGAGAGGAGCCGCAGGACATCAAGTCGGCAACGCTCTAGAACAACACCATGGAAAGGACCGTCTACCAGATCATCTTTCTGTAAGTGGCGGTTACTTTATACTCATACATAGCCAATAAACTGAAGCCAGACAGAAAAAAAAAGAAAAATTTTTAGAAAATTTGGAGAAAATACCTCTTGAAATTTTGTGAGCATATTTTAGAGTTTGTCCACCGCGAAACTAGCAACATGCCGATATTTAGGGGAGCGAAACCGAAACGTAGAGTCAATTCATTAGGAACTGCGACTCCCGGCGAAGGGGCAGACTCCACAGCTGGATTAGCTGCCGCCGTAGGGGAAATAGTATACGAAGCGCGCAGGGCGTTAACAGAGCTCTCGCCGTCGGGACGAATCCCCACCGATAGGCAAGAGGCCGTCGCGGGCCGACTGGACACCGAGTTCGGCGTAAACCCTCTCAGGGGCACGGCATTTCGCGATAACAGTAGTATAGGTAGCGACGACGTGTTCAATATGGCTACTGGCGAACGAACGCCTGAACACCTTGATGAGGACATATATGATCGGGAACTCGGAAGCTTGCAAACAATAGATCGCGTAGGTTTCCCGACAGCTACCGGTACAACGGCACGATCGGTGACTTCGAGAGTACAAGATCGGTTAGAAGCGATCGACCGGAGCCACCGTGATTTGGTAAGAGCTCGACGGCAGTGCGAAAGGCTGCAGCGCGAGCACGAGCAAAGTCGACGCGAACTCGATCGCGAACTTCAGGGGGTTGAAACACCAACAGCAAGACGAAACTTGGCGGGCACGCTCAACGAGGTAGGTGCGGACGAGTTCGAACTCATCCGGTCCCTACGAGAGCAAAACGCCGAACTATTGCGGAGGCTGGAAAATACGGGGTTGGAAGAACGTCCGACACCACATCCGCGATCGAGGCAAACCCTGCGGATCCCGTGTTCCAAAGGGAACAACAGTGGGGGTCGGCAACACCAAGTAGGACGCTCGATCTTGGACTTGCGCTAAAGAACATCAAGCGTTTCGACGGAAGCAACGCCGACGAACTCGACGCCTTCTTACGATCCTGCGAGACTGTTTTCAAGCGAGTAGCGCCCCAGGACTAAGACATCCTGTTAGAGCTAGTGCTCAGCAGCAAGCTCGAGGCTAGAGCGTCCAAAGAAATGAAGCACAAACTAATCCACTCGGTAGCACAGCTTAAAACCGAGCTGGAGGCCCTGTACGGGAAGCGGAAGTCGTTGCCTGCGTTACAAGTAGATTTCAACTCCCTCCGACAGCGCCAGGGAGAGGACATCGCGGTATACGCCGCCAGGACCGAGCGTATCACCGTCGATATAATAGAAAAGCTTTGCGAGGAAGCCACCACGATTACGGAAATGCGCATCATCGAGAAAATAACCCGGAAGAGCGCCCAAGCCAACTTTGAAAATGGACTGCATGGGCAGGTCCAAATTCTGGTGAGATCTCGTAACTACGCTACTCTCCACGAGTCGGTAACGGGAGCCATCGAGATCACCAACATGGTGCAGCCAAAGGGAGGGGTAGGTGGAGTATTAAGCCACCCCAGAAGGTCCCAAGGCGCATCACCCCGGCAGGGAGAAAATTGTTTCACCTGCGGAAAACCTGGACACATGGCTCGAGACTGCACCCAGAATACGGGATGAGTAAGCCTACCAGTACCCAGTGAAAACAAGTCAATCCACAATGTGGAAATAACCTGCAATTACTGCCAGAAGAAAGGCCACATGTGGAAGGAATGCCGGAAGAGACTGTCGCAGAATGAAAGCGAGCCAACGCAGCCGCCCCGACAGCCGAGAAACGCCGGCTACAAAGATGCAAAAAATACGGTAACTGCGGGGCCAGATCCAGCCACTGCAGGCGTGAACGCGACGAGGATATATTCGTCACCACGCAGTAGAACTGCCGCCACGTGCAAATACATAGGCCTGCTTACAGAGATAAATCTTCCTTCCGGAAACGGGCCTAACATGGATGCCGCCAAGGAAAATACATTTGTCAGACTACCTACAAGGAGCGGGATCGACCGAGGCATCATAGAGAGACCCCGTGTCACACCGTCAAGAATCAAAAGAGTGAGTTTAGAAGTTTCTAAATGTGACGGGGAAGTGCAACAGCCGACGGTGACATGCGAGCCGTCGGAGATAGCGAAGACCGTACGTAGCCGTCAGGTCAAGGTACTGCGCGTTAGCTCAGAGAGCACGGGGGAGAAGGCCAAACGGTTTGCGCAGCGCCAACGGAAGCCCGACTTGGTGCCCCCCAGCAGTGAAAAGCAAGCAGCTTGCGCAGGAATAGCGTGCGAATACAACGGTGTATCCAACTACGAGGGAACAAGCGACAGCGCACGCATGAGGCGCAAGATCGCGCACCCTTTAAGGTCGGATCGAAGGACCTAGGATCGCAACCCTTGCCTGGGAAGACCGTAAAATCGGGGGATGGGTTCGGTAAAATGCAGAAAGCCGGAAAAAGAAATACTGTTGCAGATGCTCTTAGTCGCACATACGCGACCACACGAGCCCAAGTGGGACAGGACAGAAAGTCCCACAAAAAAGAGAATGATAGCGCAATCGGGTATACGAACAGCCGCACGAAGCAGAGAGTCGAGGATACCCAAGGCAACCACTATAACTCGTCAGAGCGAGAGGCTAAACTCGCCCACGAGAAAGAGAAGTGGAGATGCCGACAGACAAAATGCTAGCGGAAGGAATAGCCCAGTCCAGCAGGAGTCAATGTAACGCCCCGCTGATGGTCGTGGCTAAGAAACCCGATGCCGCCAGAGTGAAGAAAATGCGCGTAGTGGTAGACTTTCTGAAGTTGAACGAAGCCACCATCGGAGACTCGTACCCACTGCCCAATATCACCGAAATATTGGACCAGTTGGGACGGGCCCGATATTATACGACTTTGGATCTCGCCTCTGGATTTCACCAAATTCCGATGGCGCAGGAAAACATAGAAAAACGGCATTTTCTACTCCGCGGGGTCATTTTGAATCCATTCAGATTAAAGAACGCACCACCGACTTTTCAGCGGCTAATGAACTCCGCGTTAGCAGGACTACGCGAACCTCCGGCAGCACAGACGGAGACAGTGTTACGAAAGAGCGCAGCGACTGCCGCAGTGGCATAGCCATTCCCTTCCTCGAAGATCGCATGAAAATCATAAAGGAATACCACGACACCCCCATAGGAGGGCATCAGGGTATCAGGCGCACGCTGCATCGGATCTGGACCAAGTACGACTGGCCCGGCATAAGAAGGGACTTGGAAAAATATATAACATCCTGCGAATCCTGCCAGAAAAATAAAATCGGGAAAAGGGAACGAGTACCGATGGTGGTAACTGACACCCCATCGAGGTCTATTGAAAAAGTCGCGGTCGACATCGTCGGACCACTACCGGAAAGCGCTTCCGGGAAAAAATATATACTCACGTTCCAGGACTCGCTTACAAAATACAGCGCAGCGATTCCACTGCCGAACCAAGAGGCTTCGACAGTAGCAAAGGCGCTCGTAGAAGAATTGATTTGCCGACACGGAACACCGGAAATAATATTACCAGATCAGGGTACGAACTTCCTCAGCTCGACCTTCAAAGGAATGTGTCGACTGCTGCGAATCAAGAAGATACAAACGACGGCCAACCATCGGGAATCAAACGGCGCATTAGAAAGATGGCATCGCACCCTCGCTGAGTACCTAAAAAATGTCATAGATGAGGATCAAGGAAATAGGGACGAGTGGTTGCCGTATGCGATGTTCACGTTCAACACCACTCCACATACGGGGACCGGACTGTCACCCCACGTGTTGGTGTACGGACGCGAGGCCGAATTGCCGACCGCCGTGAAATAAGAACCACGCAGCACTTATGCCTACGATGACTACTTCCACGAGTTATGCGAGCGATTACGCGCCGCATGGACTGTAGCACGAGACAACCTGGAAGGCGCGAAAAGACGGTCGAAGACTACATACGACCATGGCGCAAAGGTGCAGGAGTACCGCGCCGGCGAACGCGTACTCCTCCGTGACGGGACGGTGCGAAGGGGGCGGTCAGCCAACCTGACTCCGAAGTGGACGGGTCCTCACTAAATAGTAGAGAAGAGGCCCCCCGTCAACTACGTGGTCCGGAAGGGACGTAAAATCCAGGCGGTGCACGCAAACCGCCTGAAGCTCTTTATCGAGCACTAATAGCTCAGGAATTAAGGAATTCGAAAACTTATAGCTAGTTAAAACTAAATATTAGCTAGAACATAAATGTGGGAAGGAGCCCCTCAGGACGCAGGGTAGGGAGCTCCAATAAAGTAGAAGAGGTCTTAGGAGACCTAATTTTATCAACAGGAAAAAGAGCGTATACATATCGGAAAAATATATTGAACGAAACAATTGAAAAGAAATTGCAATTTCATTACGCAATCCGGAGGGGACGGAATACTGTGACCGTGCCAGAAAAGCACCACGAAAAATGTATAGCGTATTAATACTGACACAGGATAGTGTTCGGCGTAGAGTGTAAAAAGAATACCGCGCACACTCTATTCGGTTGATATACACATGTTAATGAGCCTCAGAGTGAGGAAGAAGGCACGCGTAGACAATCTAGTCCCAACGCTGAATAGAGCACAGAAAGGCCTACAGCGAAAATGGACACAGATAACGGCGAGAAATGCGCGAAAAGGGTTATCGAACTAACCCATCCCCTCATCGTCCTAATGCAAGAGCAAGGGTGATAGCTATACGTCGCGCCAACCCTAGAGAAATTGTGGGAAAAATCCCACTCGGCTTAAAATGTTAAATAATACGGGAATACTGGCTTTGGTAGGCGTATGTGTAGTAACCGCCCGAGATTTCAGCATCAAAACCATCGGGCGAACATCGCAGATCATCCGAAAAAACTACCTCCCGTCGTTCAATTTAAAATTAACGGAAATTGAAGTTCAGGCACCCCCGCCGCAGGCCGAAAGGACTATCCCACTACAGAGCGTGCTGCGAGACCCCGAAGAGCTCCGGAAGCTCGGAGCTCGAGCCGACCAAATCATGGACAACCTCCATACTGCCGGAGACGGGATGCAACACATCCACAACCTGAGTTTCTACTCCCTGGGCGCTATAGCGCCGATCGCCTTGGTTGGCTACGTTCTGTTTAAATTTTACAGGTACAAAAGAACCAGAACACCACCGAGCACTAGAGAAGCAATAACCCCGGCAGCCGCCGAGGTAACTATCAACCTCGAGCCTCTCGGACGACAACAGCCAGAGGAACGACTGCGAACCGAGCTGGCCAGGTTATGCAATCGACCCCCCAACCGAGAACGGCCTGCCCGACTCGAACGACGCTAACAAACTAAAATGAAACATTTTACACACATATTATATATCATATATTGAACCGTAAAATTGTATTAAAATTGTAAGGTACGGGAAACCAACTGAAGAAAAAAATTTTTTTGAAAATTTTTCCTTTTAAGGGGGGAGGGATGTTGTGTCGCGGAATATTCCTCTTCACGTATTCTCAGGAATATTCCTTAGCGGACACAGCTAGAGCTGTCATACAAGACAGGATGCGAAGTAGACACCGACGCAGCATGAGGCGACTCGCGAGGCGATCTACGATAGGCTAAAGCTAAAGCTGCCAACTAAGGGATTTTAGCAAACGCAGTTGCTAACTGCTTCAGTAAAATCAGAATTAATTTCGACTTAACAGAGAACGGTTGGTTCCTCGTTTAATACTCGAAACAACGCATTATTGTACTTCTTACTTTGATATATAAATAGGCAACGGAAAGTTACCGTTGCTTATAATAAATACTTCCTTTTATATAAATTCGCGTTTCCATCTTTTACTCGAGATCCATCTCCTTATCGGCAAACGATCCCAAAAAATAATAACTTTTAATATTATACCGACTACCGAATAATCCAATTACTCGGTACCGGCATAACAGCAGCTTGGACCGAAACGTTAAATATGAGTTTTATTGCTTCAATTGTTATGGAGATAGCCGAAGCATAGCCGCACACTCAAATACCAAGGATTACTAATAACGGCTACTTACACCACATATATTTATATATCGATTGGCTCTAAACTAAGTGAGAAGATGTTCTTTTTCGAGAAAATTCTATTACTATATGGTGTCTGTGTTTGCACAGCCTTCAAGAGATGGAAAAGGGAAAGTGCTACTAGAAACGGATACAGACAACAATTGCGGTTTTTATTAAAATGCAGAAAGGAAGGCTTAATACTATCAGGGGTACAAATTGAAAATGCGGGTTTGATAACAGATGGCGTTACTAACGCTATACGCATCAGGCAGTACTGTGACTATGTTCATGTCAAAGCTACGTCTTATAGCTTTAATTTTCAGTATGTGTCAATTTGTCGCAGTGTCAAATTCATAGTTTTTTTGAGCTCTCAATATGTCGAGTTTCGTGCCAACAAAACAGCATTTGCGGGAAGTTTTAATTTACTTCTTTAATTTGAAGAAAAGTGCTGCTGAAGCACATCGATTGGTCTCCGAGGCTTATCCGAGTCATGTTCCATCGGTTTCAACGTGCGAGAGATGGTTTGTGCGGTTTAGAAGTGGTGATTTTGACGTTGAGGACACAGAGCGGCCGGGCCAAGTGAAAAAGTTTGAGAATGCTGAATTGGAGGCAATACTCAATGAAGACTCGTGTCAAACTCAACAAGAGCTCGCAGATTCATTGGGAGTGACACAACAAGCCATTTCCCATCGTATAAAAGCCCTCGGAATGATCCAAAAGCAAGGACATTGGGTGCCGTATGAGCTGAAGCCGAGAGACGTCGAGCGCCGTTTTTTTGCATGCGAACTGCTGCTCGAACGGCAAAAACGGAAGGGTTTTTTGCATCGCATTGTCACTGGTGATGAAAAGTGGATCCATTACGATAACCCGAAGCGCAAAAAATCATATGGTTACCCCGGCCATGCATCATCATCGACGGCCAAACCAAATATTCACGGCGCCAAGCTCATGCTCTGTATTTGGTGGGACCAGCTGGGTGTGGTGTATTATGAGCTATTGAAATCGAACGAAACCATCACAGGAGCACTATACCGAACTCAATTGATGCGTTTGAGCCGCGCACTCAAAGAAAAACGGCCACAATACGAGCAAAGACACGACAAAGTAATTTTGCAACATGACAACGCTCGGCCACATGTTGCAGCGCCGGTCAAAACATACCTACAAACGCTGAAATGGGAAGTCTTACCCCACCCGCCGTATAGCCCAGATATTGCTCCTTCCGATTACCACCTTTTCCGATCGATGACACATGGCCTAGCTGACCAGCGCTTCCATTCTTACGAAGAAGCCCAAAAATGGGTCGATGACTGGATAGCAGCCAAGCCGGCCGAATTTTTTCGCGACGGTATCCATAAATTGCCAGAAAGATGGGAAAAAGTTGTGGCTAGCGATGGACAATACTTTGAATAATTCATTTGTTACCATTTTTTCAGAATAAACGTTCAAAAATAGAAAAAAATCCCGCATTTTCAATTTGTACTCCTGATAAAACATATATATTATATGAAGTTTAATAATATACTCTTTCATAATAAAAAATGTAAATTCAAATTTTAAAAAGTTTTACATAGTTTACACAAAAAGATTTTAAACTTAGAAATAGATGAATGTAATTATCGCATTAAAAGATTAACATTTGCAATAAATCAACATAATATGGTTATTGAAAAAACTTCAGGGAATCTACACAAAAAATTTTTTGAATATGTATTTACTAAATTAAATTACATTTCAAAAAAACTGTATAACACTTACAAATCAAAATTACAATATCTTAGATTAATGAGGAATAATGTACCACATGATCATATATTCAACCCTAGTGAATTCTTAATGACGGTTTCCTCACAAGCGAACTTACAAAATAATCTTAGTATTCAATCCAGGAATTTTCATAGGCCATTAGTAGAAAGACAGAACAATATGCTTAATATCCAATATCCATACAATAGAATTATCAATGATAACAATAATTGTTCTATTATGTATGAAAGTATGGAAAGAAAATTAGAACCCATAAAATATAATAATTGGCTTATAAATTTAACTGACATTATCATTCCACCGGACATCAAGACTTTTTTATCTTTAGGACAAAAATTTTGCTTTCCATACTCTAATAAAAATGAGATATCAAAATGCATACACGATAACATTTATGAATTGAAATCAAAGATTGTAAGCTTAGTGGATGCGAAGAAACGAGACAACCTTAGGGGTAAATTCACTCACATTCTACAGAATTTTAAATTTCCAACAATAAATTCGAAAATTAATAAATTAATAAAAGACACGAAACTATTCTTAAAGCAACATTCTGACATATTGGTAACTAGGGCTGATAAAGGTAATTCAACAGTCATTATGACAAAAAATGACTACATAAATAAGACAATATCTTTATTAAATGACAATGACACTTATAAAGTAGAAAGGAAAAATCCTATTAAAATACTACAAGAGAAAGTAAATTTGATTCTAATTAGATGGAAAAATAAATGTCTCATGAATGATTTGACATTTAAAAGCCTTAAAGCTGAAAATTGTAATTTGGCAAGGCAATATACTTTACCTAAAATTCACAAACAAAATGTTCCTGTCCGACCTATAGTCTCATCAATAAACAGTCCAACGCACAAGCTAGCAGACTTTATTTTATTACATTTATCGAAGATTATACCAAATTGCAAATCATATGTAAAAGACAGTTTTTCACTTAAAGATTATTTATGTAACATAACATTGCCGCAAGACTATTGCTTAGTGTCATTTGACGTGGTATCTTTATACACAAATGTTCCAGTAGAATTAGTCATAAATGGCTTACAGAAGAGAGCACATTTGTTTACTGATACGTTTCCTATAACTGAGGTGATTGAAGTTATTAAATTTATCATGTCTTCAACATATTTCACTTTTAAAAATGAAATTTATAAACAGATTTTTGGATTGCCAATGGGTTCTCCCTTAGCACCAATATTATCAAATTTAGTGATGGTTGATTTAGAGGAAACTTGTCTAAGTCAATTGAATTTTGACATTCCCATATATAAAAGATACGTAGATGATATCATTATTGCGTTGCCAGTCACCTGTATTCAATCTACTATAAATATTTTCAATAGTTATCACCCAAAATTAAAATTCACTGTTGAGGAAGAGAGTGAAGGTAGAATACCCTTTTTAGACATTTTACTAATTCACAATAAAAATTCGATAATTACAAATTGGTACAGAAAACCGACGTGGTCTGGAAGATTCATAAATTTTTTCTCACATCATCCGCTACACCAAAAAAAGGCACTGGTATACATGCTGGTTGATAGGGCTATTAAGCTTTCTCATCATTCGTTTCACAAACAAAATTTAGTCCTGATTAAAAAAACATTGATAATGAATTGTTATCCACCTCAGGTAATAGAAAAACTTATATGCAAAAGAATATCACGGATCACTGGCTCAGTGAATAAAACAAGAGAAAAGGCTGTCTTTGACACAAACAGACTTCTTAATTTGCCGTACATTCAATCCATGTATCATCGACTTTTTGCTCTATGTAAAGAATTTAATGTGTCACTGGTAACGAATAATAAACATAACATTGCCTCAATTATAGGTTCCACAAAGGATAATATAACAATAGATCTGAAATCAGGGTTGGTGTATTCTATAAGTTGTGAAGATTGTGACTCGGTATATATTGGACAAACCAAAAGATATTTAAAAACTAGAATATATGAACATAAAAATAGTTTGAAACACCTAGACACACAGCACACCGCTCTAGCAACACATGTTATGGATTATAATCATAATTTTAGATTTAATGAGGTTAAAATTTTAAATTTAGAACAGAATTTATACAAAAGATTAATTTTAGAAATGATTCAAATTAAAAAACATGAGAAATCTGTGAATTTTAGGACTGATATAGACAATTTAAGTGTTATTTATAATTCAGTAATCTAAAGTTTAAAAAATGGCTTAACGAGCATCCACATAATTATACTGACAATACTTATTTGAAACAATACAGAATAATGTTTTCGTAACAGCAGTTGTGTTTGAGATCGGAATGTCATATTATAATATCACAATATATAACGGTCTTCGTTCGTCTTTTGAAGGTGTCTCTTTAGTCAGTTCTCGTCTGGTGAGCTACGAACATGTAGCCACTAGAAATTCACGGTTACATTTAACTCTGACCAAAGAAGATTTCACTTAAGTTTGGATTGCAATGCTTTAATTAATATTTAAATTTTATTATTTATGATGAGGAATGGTAATTATCTTTTATAAGAAAAACGAAATTCTATCATTAATGTTATTGACTTTATTGATTTTAATATTATGTTTTTTTGGACATTGACCAACAGATTGACATATGCCTACCAACTATGTGAACATTTCACTTCGTAATTGACTTCATAAATATTACTCATTTACTTAATGACAATTAAACATCTGTCATAATGAAGAGGTTTTAAATAAATTGATAAATCGTGTGAAACAAATGTTAAGTGTCTCTGAGGACTAAGGGGAAAAAATGGAACTACTGACATAGGTTTGTTGTTGTCTTAGTTAGTAATAGTTGTAATTATAGGAATTTATAGGTATTTTAAAAATGGAAAAAATTTACATTCGAAAGATATATGTTTTAATATCTAATTCATATTAATTTCTTTGTGTTTTTTCAATTTCTGACATATTATGTACTATGAATTTACAGTTCAATAAAATTTTCTGAAGAGGGTCTGCAGCTTGGACCGAAACGTTAAATATGAGTTTTATTGCTCCAATTGTTATGGAGATAGCCGAAGCATAGCCGCACACTCAAATACCAAGGTTATGTCGTAATCCCCAAACGACACACCCCTAAGCGGGTTTACACCGAACTGTGCTGACAGTCGGCCCGGGAGGAGTCCTTGTCGGTCGGCGGGAATTCGTCCCGACGGCGAAAGCTCTGACAACGCCTTGCGCGTCCTGAACGCTATGTCCCCTACTGCAGCACCTAATCCGGCCGCGGAGTCTACACCCTTGCCAGCTAGCGTAGTATCCAACGAGTTTCCCCTACTTTTCGGTCTCGCGTTGCTATTACCCGGAATGTAGATACCTTCGCGGTTGGCTTACTTAAGTATTCGCACAAAATCTCAAAAAAGAAATGTATATTTTCCCCAAATATTCTTTTTTATATATATATTATAACTGTATTTTCCAGTTATTATTAATTTTTTAGCTTCTGGGAGGAAAATTCGGGCTCGAACACAATAATAATTAATTCACACTTCTAAGGTAGGTAAAAGTAGGGTTTATTTAACAAGGTTATAAAGAAAGTGTTGGTGTTCGGTTTATTGGCACCGTTTACCAGTACAATTAATTTCCGATATGCTGATATAACAGGTGGGCTGAAAAGTTCGTAGGCTAACATAGAAAAAATCTTTTTTTTTATAAAATCTGATTTTATTATTCAATATAGTTGCCTTCGAGGGCGATACAACGATTATAGCGGTCATACAATTTTTCGATACCATTTTTATAGTACGATTTGTCTTTAGCCTCAAAATAGGCTTTAGTTTCGGCGATTACCTCTTCATCGGCGCTAAATTTCTTTCCAGCGAGCATTCTCTTGAGGTCTGAGAACAGCAAAAAGTCGCTGGGGGTCAGATCTGGAGAATACGGTGGATGCTGAAGCAATTCGAAGCCCAATTCATGCAATTTTGCCATCGTTTTCATTGATTTGTGACACGGTGCATTGTCTTGATGAAACAGCTTTTTCTTCTTCTTCAAATGGGGCCGTTTTTCCGCGATTTCGTCCTTTAAACGCTCCAATAACGTTACGTAATAGTCACTGTTGATAGTTTTTCCTTTTTCCAGATAGTCGATGAATATTATACCATGCGCATCCCAAAATACTGATGCCATAACCTTGCCAGCCGACTGCTGCGTCTTTCCACGCTTTGGAGTCGGTTCATCACATGCAGGCCACTCGGCTGACTGTCGATTGGACTCCGGTGTGAAATGATGGAGCCATGTTTCATCCATTGTCACATATCGACGCAAAAATTCGGGTTTATTACGATAGAACAGCTCCAAACACTGCTCAGAATCATCAATCCGTTGTTGTTTGATTGTGAGCTCGCGCGGCACCCACTTTGAACAGAGCTTTCGCATACCCAAATATTCTTTCACGATATGTCCAACATGTTCCTTTGATATCTTTAGGGTTTCAGCTATCTCGAATAACTTCACTTTACGGTTATCAAAAATTATTTTGTGGACTTTTTTTTTATGTTTTCATCGGTAACAGCCTCTTTGGGGCGTCCACTGCGTGCATCGTCCTCGGTGCTCATTTCGCCTCGTTTAAATTTAGCAAACCACTTCTCAACGGTTGATTTTCCTGGTGCAGAGTCCAAATAATGTTTATCAAGCCAAGCCTTGGCTTCAACAGTATTTTTCTTCGCCAAAAAGCAATGCTTTATTAACACACGAAATTCCTTTTTATTCATTTTTTCAAACTAACAAAAGTTGCTTCACTCAAAATGCTATATCTCACAAACTAATGGTGCGACAGCTGTTAAATTTATACACGTGTCTTATGAAGGTTAGGGCTAACTAAAAATCATATGGATTTAATACTAGTAGCGCCATCAGTGTGTCAGCATACGAACTTTTCAGCTCACCTGATATGCAGTTGTTCAACGATCTTCTTTATCTCTCGTGATAGTGGACTTTCTACTCTACCGCTCTCTCGACCGGTGGCGGACTCGAGAACCAAGCGGTAATCGGGTGCCTCCGTCTTATTTGGTATCCTCACAGGCCGCTGATCGCGCCTTCTGCTACGCTTAGAGACTTATTGCTGGCTCACCTGTCAGATGTAGTGCACGCTGGATCCGCGCTCGCATCACCTTGACTTTGGAAAAATTGAAAAAATGGGTGTTTCCGCGTTGTTTTTTTCTATGTGTTCTTTTCCCAAGGTGTCCGTGCCGTCCTCGGTTATCGTCTATGTATGTTTTCGTGGCGATGGGATCTGCGCGTGATGAGTGACGTCCTTTTGATTTGGTGAAGTGTACCCTGACGAGTGTTTTCCAATGTATCTCTATTTTATTTATTTATTTGTAGATACAGATCTGTGGGTGCGTTGGACAGCTCGACAACTCTGGATGGACCTGATTTGAATTTTTCACTCAGGTGAGTAATTTGTACTTTGTTTCCCTTCTTCTATATTTCCCTGGAGAGCTATATTGCTTTAGCTCGATGTGTTTGGCGGAGCTTGTAGACTAGACTTTCTCACTTCTGTTGTTTTTCTGGCTTTTAGTTCTTTTATTTTTCTTTCATTGGATCTTATTTAAAACGTCAAATTTCTCCCACCTACTTGTCGTCCTTTAACGTTTTTGTCCAAGTTTACTCTCAAAGTATCTCTTGCCTGTGCGTCGCAAATACTTCTTTCTATATTATAGGGTCCACAGTATCCTAATTATTTCTGGAATTGTTCTTGAATGTCGCAGATCTTCTTTGCTTTCTTTTCTGCGATACGCTCCTGTGTCTTTGGACATATTTTGGATCTGCATCTCCTCCGATCTAGTAGATGGTCTGACGCATTGACCGCTACACCAGTCTGATTAATTCTTAAATCTCTATTATCCTAGTTAATCTTTAATTATTCTACTTAATTATCTCACGGGTCTTCTTTAGTCACTTGGACTGCATCTAGGCCGCTGCCTAATGTTCCCTGCTTACCATATAGTCCTTAATTTTCTTTTTACTATTATTATAATATTAATTCCTTAATTTAATACTATTTCTTATTTGATTTATAGTCCTTAAATTGTCCAAATTATTTGCTTACTTCAACTCTATTTCTTAACTGGTTTGAGCTGACTTGAGCAGTTTGCTTGACAATTCACACCCACTTTTATCCTAACTCCTATCGCTTCTTTAAACTTGATTTGCTATCTTGCATCAGGCTGCTTTCGCATAGCAGTCGAGATCTGTTTCGTGTAAAAGTTTTCGCCGGAGACAGCTTCCTGTTCTTCTGCACCGCCTTTTATAATCGTCGCCCCCCTTCATTCCACTGTCTCTGATATTCTGTTTTAAATTTCAAATTTCCATGATTTTAACATAATTTTTAACGATTTTAATGAAGGAGGAATAATGTTGCAACAAATAATGTAATTTGAAGATTAATATGGGGCACAACAGAATCGTCTTACGTAAATTTGGCCGAGTTGTCCACATATAAAAGAAATACATCTAAATATATATCCGAAATATAGAACGTTGCGTCGGTTTACAAATCAGAAATACGAGTTAAGTATATTTTGGATACATTTAAGCTATATATTTCATATATCTGCATATATTATATACTTTATTTCCGTGGGGGTACATTTTTTAGTTCTTGGAGGATGGCAGAATTTTTTCTCTCGATTTTAAAGCTAATTGCAAGTTTTTTATGGCGTAGAAGTTGGCAATGCAGTCAGGATATGTTAATCAATCTTTTTATTGCTAACATATAAATTTTAAAAAGATTTCCAATATTTACTATATTTCAATAGTGAAAGCATGAATAAAATACAGGCAAGGACATTCGTTATCATATTCAATGGGGCTTTTCTTCTCTGAAAATTTTTCAGTCAGAAAATCATATCCTTTGACTGATATTTTTTTCGGCTTCACGGCACTTAACATGTATGCACACTATAATCTCAAAGTCTATGTTTTTTGCGTTGTAACACTTTCTGTCTTCACATATTTTATATTGTAACGGTAATTTTTTTTATCGTTAACAATAATTTTATTTATCGTGGGAATTCGGGCTCAAACACAGGACTAATTAATGTTAGACTTCGAGGTGAGTGAGAGTAAGATTTATTAACAAAAGAAATAATTTTATAACGAGTTATTGTACAGTTTTTGGCCTCTAATATCTAGAGTGGTGCATCTAAATTTGGTAATTCCGGTATTCAAATTCTCGGTATTCTCGGGCTCGAATCGCTGATACGTGTCAATGCGTTGGTATTGACCTAGTAACTTCAAACACGCACACACACACCCACTCGTATCACACTCACTCCTTGACAGAATGTATCAACTCTGTTTACAATGCTTTCTCTGTCACTCCTGTTTCACTTTCTCTCTTTCTCTCTTCCATTCACATAATCGGGCAATTCCTGTTTATACTGCCGGTTTAAAATCCACACTATTTCATTTTATTTCCTTAAATACTACTCGCTTAATCCGATGCACTTAATTTCCTATACCTAGATTAATTCACTTAATCCTATTCTTTTTACACCTGTGTACTTCTTGATCTATTACACTTTAAATCAATCGCCTGGTTATTATTTTCTTATTTCTTTAAATATCTCCCCCGTCTAACTCTCCTTCTTCAAACCTCGTTGTCACTGTTGAATTTATTTCCTTAATTCCAAAACCACGGACTTTCTGAGATGTGATTTCTACTCGTTCCTTGAATTTTTCAATGCTAATAATAATCACTGCGTACTTTACTGCAGCGACTCGTACCAACATATATTTGTTCGAGAAAACTTGTACTAAGAGGCCGCTTCCCTGCGGTGCAGGCTCTTTTATAGACTCTCCCCCCAACCTGGTCGCCTCTACGTCATTAGTAGCTTCAATTTTCAAATCCGCCAAGTCTCATGATTTTTCGAGCTACCGTTGTCGTGCCCCCCCCCCCCCCTCTATCCCTCCCTGGTCGCCGAGCAAGGCCAGCTGGTCGCCGACCTGCTGTTTTCGTCGACGAGCGAATTCCAGAGGAGTGACGTCATTAGTTTTTATGCTAGGTCCGGGTTCGGTGGCCTAGCATCTGCTGTATTCGTCGCTTCGAAATATACTACCGGGCTCTCATAGCCGTTCGATATAGAAAAATAGGCTAACAGTGGTAATTATACTAGTATTACAATATAGTATTACAATATATGAAGAAAATTCGAAAAACATGTATTCGCGGGAAGGGGGAGTGAGATGTAATGCTGATATTAGAAAAAAAATCAGATAGCTCAAGGCTCTGATGCGGTCAGGAGAAAAGAATATACCATGTAGATGGAGACCGTTTTTTAGTTGCGAAAAGTTTTTAGACGAGGAAGTCCGTCTCGAATTATTGTGAAAATGTCTTCGACCATATTTTATTGGGATTTTTGTTGTTGTGTCGCGGAATATTCTACTTCACGTATTCTCAGGAATATTCCTTAGCTGACACAGCTAGATATATAGTAGAATAAAAGATAGAACTCGTACAAGACAGGATGCGAGAATAACGCTGACATGGCATGAGGCGACTCGCTAGGCGATCTACTATAGGCTAAAGCTAAAGCTGCTAACTAAGGGATTTTAGCAAACGCAGGTGCTAACTGCTTTACTAAAATCAGAATTGAATTAGACACAACAGAGAACGGTTGGTTCCTCGACAAATGCTCGAAACTACGAATTATTGTACATTCCTTTATTGACTTTTAAATAGATAACGGAAAGTTACCGTTGCCTATAATAAATACTTCCTTTTATACAATATAAATTCGCGTTTTCATCAATTACTCGAGATCCATCTCCTAATCGGTAAACGATCCCAACAAATAATAACTTTTTAATATTATACCGAATACCGAATAATCCAATTACGCGGTACCGGCATAACATTTGGTGGCAGCGGTGGGATCTGCCAAAGTTAAGTGATACGTGATTTATTTGGACAAAAAGTGTTTTGGACAAAGTAAATAAGAGTCACTCTGAAGTGACGACTACGACTCGTGCAAGGGACGCCAGTGTAGTTCGTGAATACCCGACTAAGCTAACGCGAAAGCGCGAAGTGTACGTCGGTGCGGTGTGACATATCGGTCTACCGTTTAAAATCTCGATTGACGGTGTTACGTCAAGTCGCGGAAAAAACGCACAAAGTGTGCAACCAAGTGCTCGAAGCAGCTACTTTCACTACTGTGGACAACTAGAGAGATTACGCCAATCAATTGGAAGAAAACGGCCCGAATCATTTAATAGGAAAGGTGTTGTTTTCCATCATGACAACGCCCGACCACACACTTCTTTGATGACCCGTCAAAAATTGCAAGAGCTTGATTGGGAAGTTCTGATGCATCCACCGTATAGTCCAGACTCCGCATCGCGTCCGATCGCATTCCGATCTCCGCAGAACTCTCTCAATGGAATGAAGCTGCTTTCAAAAGAAGCCTGTGAAAACCACTTGATTCAGTTTTTCAACCAGAAACCACAGAAGTTCTTCACCGATGGCATCATGGCTCTACCCGAAAAACAGCGAAACATTGTCGATAATAATAGAGCATATTTGGTTTAAATAAATTCATTTTCACACTATAAGAAAACCAGTTGAATTTTACAAAAAAAAACGCCACAAACTTTTTCCCAGACCCAATATTTAGCGATCGTGATGTAAAGGTAAGATCCGTCCTGTACTAAGTTATCGAGTTTCGCTGATGAATGTCATATTGTTTTCATCTAATTTCAAGGCACTCGGCCATGAGCAAATTCATCAAATTTCGTCGACAAATATTATTTAGTTTTCATGACACATATTATCTGTATGTCAAGGTGTGCGTATGCACATACAGGGTGCGCCATCTCAATCTGGTCGATGGAAGTATTGAATAACTCTGACAGATTTTAACCGACCAGCGTCGTATAACACGTTTCGTATAGGTTATTTCAGTACAATTTCAACCATGTGTCGCTATACGCCGAAAGAACGCGCCGAAATAGTTTCGCTTTACATTGAAAATAATCGGATTTTTGGGAGCGAATTCTGATGACCGACGAGGCTCATTTCACCCTCTCTGGCGCTGTCAACAAACAAAACTGTCGTATGTGGGGCACCGATAATCCTCATATTATTCACGAAACTCCATTGCACGATGAGAAAGTGACAGTTTGGGCCGGTGTTTGCTCAAAAACCACCATTGGACCATTTTTCTTCAGAGCTGGTGAAACTGACAATGGGGATCGATATCGGTGGATGTTGGCACACTTTGTTTTACCACAAATGCGTGAAAAAGGTCTTAAGGAATTTTGGTTCCAACAAGATGGTGCGACATGTCACACTGCGCGCTCAACAATGGACTATTTGCGTCGGAAGTTCCCAGGACGTGTGATATCAAAGAAAGGTGATATTGACTGGCCACCAAGATCGCCGGATTTGACTGCACCGGACTTCTTCTTGTGGGGATTTTTGAAAAGTAAAGTCTATGCCAACAAGCCGAAGACCATAGAGGAGCTAAAAAACAACATTCGAGCCGAAATCGCAGCGATATCGCCCGAGACGCTGGCAAATACAATGGAAAATGCCGAAAAAAGAGCTTATTTTTGTCTCAGTAATAAAGGCGGACATTTGATCGATGTGGTTTTTGGAAACTAATCAAAATAAATTGTAACGAATCAAATTTAATAAAAAAATACGACTTTGTGAAATCTGTTGAAAATTCTCTAAGTTATTCAATACTTCCATCAACCAGATTGAGATGGCGCACCCTGTACGTATGCGAGAGTATGCTAGAGCTTTGGTATATATTTGTTGCCGTTGTTACTAGGCTGTTAAAGAGAATGCGACAAATAGCAGAGCGTATTGGTGAGCAATTTTCAGTCGTATGATTTGCGGTATCAAAAGAAGAGGCGATACAATTAGATAGTGGGGGTAATTTGTATAAAACGGAGTATGAACACCACCGACGATTCATTCGATAAATTACAGTCTTATATAGCGAACCCCGTTATGTACGGTTTAAATAAAACATTTGGTAAAATAATCGTCGCCGGGCTCGAGTTGAACTCTACGTGTCTTACACCAGTGGTAAAAATATTGTCGAATACTTTTACCGGAATTACACTCAGTGCGGACAAGTGACGAGTGTTTAAAAGTGATTGTTCTCGCGTACAACGATATTTCAAAGCTCATGAGGCTGACTCCAAGAAAATGTGTAATACCCGCATAGAGCACACAGCGTATTACAGACTTATAACCTCGTGTTACCAGCACAGAGCTGTTTCATTTGGTAAAATAAGCGATAGTGCTAATGAGGAATACTATAATCAAGAGGAATCTGGAAAATCAAAACGGAAACGCTTCCGAAAATATTCTCCAAACATTGTTCTGCAGCGGCCGATATTTGATATGCTCGTCGAAATAAGTAGAAGAATTGATATTCATACTGTTCAGTTTTCGCACCTACCAAGCACACACTCAACTCATGCACACGCTACACTCACAATCATCTGACGCCTCGCGTCATATGGTATAGCTCGCAGGTATACTATATCGATTTATCGACCGCGCACTCAAGCACATTGTCCATCAGCTCACGTCCTCCATCGAAGCTCACTTAAGCGGCCAACGCTGCTAGCGTGGCCCCAGCGGCAAGACCACTCGCAAGGCTCACTTTCCATCGTTGGCGGCGAAGCACAACTCAACCAAGCTGTGACGCAGTTCCGCCCTCTTGATACTCTGCCTCGTGGTCGACGGATGTGGCCATTGTTCTCACTAGAGTCGCTCGCGCTACACGTTTCCGCGTAAACTCACAGAGATATTCATTCGTTCCACTCACTTTTGTGTGCATTTAGTATTATAGTGTATTACATTCTTGGTCAAATCACCCGTGTATCAAATCAGTATCAGTACAAATCACAGCAAACCAACAGGACTAGCGCAGCACTCACATAAACGTCAACGGCGTGGTTCGTTCGTTGGCAGCAGAGACGCCATTCTGCCTCGCACCGTTCATTGGCGTCAGAACACTCACCAGCCTGCCGTGTGGCTTTACTAGAGCTCTCCAATCAGACTTTATCACCAGGATCAACCACACGGAATCAACAAGTCAACTCAGAGGCCTGAGAACCTACTTACCGCCAGTACATCAACACACAGGCCAGACGAATCACCGTATATATTTGTTGTAGTCACCAGGTATTTTTTTATGCAATCACTGTTATATAATTTAAATAAACATTGAATTTATTATTGTTAATTACTGAGTGCATTTAATTATTTATACTTGTCACCAGGATCCTTAATCTTACTATTCGCATCTGTCATTCGACATGCTACATGTGAATGCATCGACTTGCTATCTGTCGACAGATTAAAAAATATTTCAAACTCAGTCTCACAATCATTATCATAAATTTTTTGGTCCTTCGAGCCGGATCTAATTTACTCACACTCATTATCATAACATTTTTTGGTCCTTCGAGCCGGATCCTGGTCAAGTATATAAATTTATGCCTCGATACTCACATAAATCACCAATCAACACATGTAATACACTACAGATTGCGCAACTCAGTATGCATCGATACAAGACAATGCTCAACAATAATATAATACTCACCCAAGTGTGCTAATCATTTATTGTAAGCCATTCAACAGGCTCAACCAGTTCAAATCATGGCTGACGATAAGAAAGCGCTGTCAGACCAAAGCAGATCCTCGCAGGAAGGCGACTCACATGTTGGTAATGCGGAAGTAACCGATGGAGCAACAAACGTTATCGATACACTCAATGTACCACCCACGGTACAGAGACCACGCACCAGATCGCCATCACCAAGCACCAATCAAGCTAACCTCATGGATTATAAGGTCGCATCACAGCATGCGAGGATAGCAATGATCAACCAACTGCACGATCACCTCCAAAACTCACCAGGCTGCGTTTTCGAAGAACTCAACGGCCATTTAGAGATTTTAAATCGCACTTGGGAGTGTTTTTGTAATGAATATAATCAAATGGGAGAAACCTGTAAACGTGCTTTTCTCACTCGCCCTTATGTTACAGATAAGGTATACGAATCAGGCTTTGACAGTTATTTCAAGGCACTCACAATCATCCTGCGAGAGAAGGCAATCGCAAAAACTCAAGAGACCACATCAAACAGAACTAATCAACAGAGTCAACCAAGTCAGCACAGATCAACATTTACAACTTTACAAAGTGGCCGGCATTTAGAGACTCGTTTGCTTCAATAGTTGTCGACAATAAACAAATCAGTGATGTTGAGAAACTTCACTATTTAAATATCAGCCTCAAAGGATCTGCCGCTCAACTGATCTCCAGTGTGCCGATCAACAATGATTCATTCAACTCATCGTGGCAAATAATCAAAGACAGATTTAACAACAAGGAAAGGCTCATCCTGTCTTATGTTGAGAAACTCCTTAGCAACACTCGACCAGTGGCGAAAACGGCAGCAGCACTCAACAAGTTGATCAGTTCAACCAAAGAAATACTCAACGCGCTAAATGTTCTCGGAGTTGACACTGAATCATGGAACTACGTACTAATATTCGTAGTAGCTCGACGCCTGGACATGTCCATGCGTGAAGCATGGGAGTATAAGAGAAACGCGCACAAACAACCAACATGATTCCAAGACTTGATGGGATTCATCGAATCTAGAGCGAGAGCCCTAGAAGTCATTCCGATCAACCCAGATCAATCGGCTGACAGGGCCAGCGCCACATCATCAAGACAACCGCCACGTTCAACACCTTTGCCAGCAAGAACGGCTCACCATGCGTCCACTCAACCGAGGCCACACCAATATCCATGCGACCACTGTGGTGGTTCGCATTATATTGTGAGCTGCGCTAAGTTCAGAGATCTTCAACCTACAGATCGCCACAAAGTTGTGACTGAACACCGACTGTGCTTCAATTGCTTTGGTCATCACAACCTCCACTCGTGCCAATCAACCATCAACTGTAAAACATGCGGTACAAAACACCACATGATGATTCATTTGCCATCCACGACACGAACTACACCAAAGTCAAATCAACCAGGCACATCAACTATACCTGCCACAGCTCATCCAAGCACCAGATCACGTCAATGAGAAATTGACGTGCCATTTTGCCAACTCATCAACTCACACGGTAGAACAGCAGTTCTACTAGCAACGTGTCAAGCATTACTCATCACATCTTTCGGCACTCACCAAGTCAGATTACTCATTGATCCAGGATCAGAGCTCACCTTCGTCTCAGAACACCTCGTATAAGATCATGGGCTTACTCGTCAACACTCATCAATTCCAGTCATTGGCATTGGAAACACGAGATCAACGCAAACAAGAGGTACCACCACATTAACATTACAATCAATTCATTCATCACAAGGTGTTACCATCGCAGCTCACATACTCACTAACAATAAGTTGACGAGTACATTGCCTCCAGTACACACACAACCACAGGAGTGGCCACACATCACATTACTGCAATTGGCAGACCCTCACTTCTTAACACCACGACTAGTAGATATCATCATCGGGGCTGATTCGTATGGGCTAATCATCCAGCCTGGCATCAAGAAACACTCAGACGTCTTACCGATTTCACAATCAACAATCTTTGGGTGGATTATTCTTGGTCCAGTCCCAGAGAATTATTCAACACCAAGCAACTCATACCACATAGCAGTAGAATCATCAAACAAGGAAATTCAAGATCTTCTCACGCAGTTCTGGGTTCAAGAAGAAACACCATCGATAACGGATCACAAGCTCACCCCAGATGAAGAAGCGTGTGAAAAGCATTTTCAAACGGCTCACACTCGAGACGAAGAAGGACGATACATCGTGCGAATCCCGCTCAAATCATCACCATCGAGTCTAGGAGACTCAAAACTCACTGCTCAACGATGTCTGCAACGACTCATGAAGAAACTCTCAACAAATAACTTATACACCAATTTATACAACTCATTCATGAAAGAGTATGAAGAGTGTGGTCACATGATACGTGTACCATCCTACCATCAGTCAACTCAAATGAGCGAATCTGTTCATGACTATTGTGAAACCGAGACGACCTTGGCACATGATGCTGTAGCATCAGGAGGGTTGAGGGTCTCGGAAGATCAGTTGTCAGAACAAACTCATGCTCATCCTCCATATTATCTTCCTCATCATGGTGTACTGAAAGAAGATCGAATCACTACAAAGTTGAGAGTTGTCTTCAACGGATCTAGCCCAACGACGTCGCAAGTATCACTCAACGACATCCAGCATGTTGGAGCAAAATGTCAACGTGACATCTCAGACGTGCTCATATGGATCCGACAGCACAAACCCATCTTTTCAACAGACATCACAAAGATGTACAGATAAATCAAAGTCCATCCGGACGATTGGGATTTGCAACGAATCATATGGCGAGATGACCAACTCAATATGGTGCTATATTACCTAACAACAGTGACGTATGGAACTCGCTCAGCACCATTCTTAGCAATCAGATCATTGCTTGAACTAGTTGAAGACGAAGGTCATCGCTTCCCGCTCGCAATCGAACCACTCATGAAAGGCAGATATGTTGACGACATATTTGGAGGAGCTAATCAGCTTGACACACTCATCGAAATATTAAATCAAGTCACCCAGCTCTGCATGGCGGGCGGGTTGCCTCTAGCAAAATGGCACAACAACACCGAGCAATTCATCGAGCATATCGACCACCACTCACCATCAAACTCACACTCGTTCGAAGATAGCAGTACCAAGTTACTCGGCCTGTCATGGATACCTCGTGAAGACGTATTCAAGTTTCACGCAAAGCCTCCATCCTCAAGTTCCAAGCTCACACAGAGAATCATCTTGTCTGAAACAGCACAACTCTACGATCCACTCGGGTTTCTCTCACCATTCATCATCAAGGCCTAATCATTATTACAAGAATTATGGCTGGAGAAACTCAGCTGGGACGATCAAGTTTCAGATCAGATACACACCAAGTGGACGTTGCTCAGACAAGAGCTCACTCAAATCGATCAAATCTCAATTCCACGATGGATTCAACTCACAAGCTCAACACTTGTGGCGTTGCACGGATTCTCCGACGCATCTCAAATAGCAATGGCGGCTGCTATCTATATCAAAACAACAACTCCAGGGGAAGAAACCAAGGTTACACTCATCTGCGCGAAATCGAAAGCAACACCATGTAACAGTCTAGTTATTATTCACCAGTCGCGCCATGCTATCTTTTGCGTGATGGGTCGTCACCGCCGCCCCACCTGTCTGATAATGGCATGGAGACTCGGTGAACGAGGGTATGTGTACCCCGAGGGGAAAAAGACAGTTAGTTGGTAGCAAGGAAGACTGCTGGACGGTGGATGGCAAGTAAGAGCCATATCCGTGATATTGGTCATTCTAATCTTTTCCATTGAAAGTTGTATTCACCAAGTGTTACTCGAATAATCGAATAGGGTTTATAAAAAGAATAACCATCTTTATCAAAAAGAAGAACTTCTCATCACTCTCATAGCCCGCTCATGGAAAAGAAGAACAGCATCCATTTCAAGGAATGAACGACTTTGTTAAATTTCGAAAAGAGCTTGCCTGTCACGGAAGGACTCGACTGGAAGGAGGTTCGCTGGGTAGGAAATTACTATACTGTCCATCGATTTCCATTACTAAGGTGAGCGAGAATTCTATCGCTAAGAGAGGCAAGGAAATTCGCTCAGGAATGCGAACTAAAGATGGGTGAGCTCCACCACACAGTATTCAACATAAAAACGATCCATCCATAGCGAACGATGTTCGAGAAGACCTGAATAAGACGATAACAAGTTCTTATATAATCCTTTCACAGTATTGATGTCGTACTGGGTCTTGTCGAGACTCTTAAATACCAACAGAGGCAAAGTCCGAGCGGTTGATGAGCGAGATCCGTTGGTCGCTAGAAAAACTGTATAAAGCTGTCTAATAATAATGTGGCGAATCTATTATTGCAAACTCGGTACTGTATGAAATACGATCATTAATGCGCGTCGTTGTGTCGCAACGTTAAGATAAACCTGTCTCACACTATGATGATATGCCAAAGATATCAATGTCTATGTTGCGTGGAATACAAGTATTATCATATTTCTCTTTGATTATATTGAATGCAATTATTATTGTCTTCATCGATGAATAATTGAATGCAATTATTATTATATTTATCGACGATTAATTGAATGCCATTATTATTGTATTTATCGATGAATAATTGAATGCAATTATTATTATATTTAACGATGATTAATTGAATGCCATTATTATTGTATTTATCGATGATTATATTGAATTCAAACATTATTATATTTTTATGTGATTATATTGAATTCAATTATTATTGTATTTATTGGTGATTCTGTTGATCGTATTTAGCTGTGAATATATGGAATACAATCATGATCGAATTGAAATAGTAATAGACGGTCACGATTAAGCTGTCGAGTTCGTATCAATGTATGAGAAATTTAACAGGCGAGATCCTGATAAACAAAAACAGGGATAGTGTGTGGATAAATCTCTAACTAGAGAGGGTCGTCAATAGTCAATTATCGTCCATGGACCCAAAGAATAAAGAAGAATTCTATATTAACCTACTGGTTCTGTCTTATTTCCTTTAGAAATAAAGAAAAACATTACAACCCTTCAAGCGACTCTCCATCCCTCGACTCGAGCTCACAGCAGCACTGATCTTAGCAAAGCTCATGAAGTATGTGCAAACAACCTTGGAACTCACCAACACTCAAACGTTCCTGTGGACTGATTCCTCAATAACGCTCACCTGGATTAACTCACACCCATCACGGTGGAAGGACTTTGTCAGGAACCGAGTGTCAGCAATTCAAGAACTAACTCCAAACAGCGTATGGAAATTCGTTCCTGGCAAAGACAATCCAGCCGATTGTGTTTCAAGGGGCATCAGCATCTCCCAGCTCCAGAAGCACCTCCTGTGGTGGACAGGATCACAGTGGCTCACCGGCGATCAATATTCATGGCCAACTCAACACTACCAACAAGACTCACAGACTCATCAGGAAGAGCGACCGGGGCTCGCACTCACAGTGGCAACAACTCAAGCCGTATATCATTAGGAGATGATATACAGACACTCTTCTCTCACTAGACTACTCAGAGTAACCGCAATATGCTTTCGAGTAAGTCAACTCATCAATAAATTGCCAACTCAACACTCTGTAACCCTCTCTCGCCACAAGATATTGAGAGAGCAAGAGTATTTTGGATAAAAGCAACTCAAGCAGCATATTTCTCAACAGAGCTCGAATTGATCACCATAGCTCAACTACCAACAGCTTATCCCTTCAATCGCCTGACTGCCTATATCGACACTCAAGGCATCATTCGGGTTGTAGGAAGATTGACCAACTCACAATTGGAACTTGAGGCAATTCACCCAGCAATACTCCCACGACATTCTCACTTCACCACACTCATCATAGCAGATGCACATCACAAAACCATGCATGGAGGCACTCAACTCACCCTGAACTACACAAGGCAATCGTACTGGATTATTGGTGGTAGAGCTCCAGTACGGTCGCACATACTCAGCTGCATGAAATGTGCTCGACAACGTGGCGTTAGAGCACAACAACTCATGGGTCAATTACCAACCAAGAGAGTCACCCGAGCACGACCATTCTTTTACTCAGGTGTGGACTACGCTGGTCCACTGACCATCAAAACCTCGAAAGGTAGAGGTGCCAAACAACATAAAGGATGGCTGTGTATTTTCGTGTGCTTCGTCACCTCGGTCTTGCATCTGGAGGCCATGAGTGACTACTCAACTGACTCATTCATCGCTGCATTCAGACGGTTCACTGGACGCAGAGGCATCTGTAACACTCTCTATAGTGATTGCGGCACAAACTTCATAGGAGCAGATGCCACACTCACCAAACTCTTCACTCAAGGTACAACAGAATCACTCTCACAGCATTGCTCACTCACCAGCGATGGAACTACGTGGAAGTTCAACCCACCAGCAGCTCCACATATGGGAGGACAATGGGAAGCAGCAGTCAAATCAGTAAAATATCACCTGAACCGAACAGTAGGAAAAATCGCACTCACGTTCGAGGAATTAACCACGTTGCTCATCCAGATCAAAGCAACGCTCAACTCACGACCATTTGAAACACTCACAGAAGACCCTGAAGATACTTTAGCACTCACACCAGCTCACTTTCTCATAGGAGAGCCGCTCACAGCCATACCAGAGCCATCACTCACAGATCTGAACGTTACTAGACTATCACGATGGCAACTAATACAACAAAGGCTTTAATATTTTTGGTCCAAATGGTCAACTCAATATCTCCAGCGCCAACTTTTTACATCAAAATGGCATCATCCATCGAACACCATCAAGGTCGGTTCATTAGTACTGATCACTGATGAGAGGTCTCCACCATCAAAATGGCCTCTCGCCAGAGTCACTCAACTCCATCCAGGAAAGGATGGATTGACCAGGGTAGTGTCACTCAAAACTGCAACAACAACACTTGTCCGACCAATCACCAAGCTCGCCATCTTACCAGCTCAAACTGAATGAAGAGCAGATCACACTCAATCATCAACACCGTTGCTGATGGCGGGCGGAATGTTCAGTTTTCGCACCTACCAAGCACACACTCAACTCATGCACACGCTACACTCACAATCATCTGACGCCTCGCGTCATATGGTATAGCTCGCAGGTATGCTATATCGATTTATCGACCGCGCACTCAAGCACATTGTCCATCAGCTCACATCCTCGATCGAAGCTCACTCAAGCGGCCAACGCTGCTAGCGTGGCCCCAGCGGCAAGACCACTCACAAGGCTCACTTTCCATCGTTGGCGGCGAATCACAACTCAATCAAGCTGTGACATACGTCCGCCCTCTTGATACTCTGCCTCGTGGTCGACGGATGTGGCCATTGTTCTCACTAGAGTCGCTCGCGCTACACGTTCCCGCGTAATCTCACAGAGATATTCATTCGTTCCACTCACTTTTGTGTGCATTCAGTATTATAGTGTATTACATTCTTGGTCAAATCACCCGTGTATCAAATCAGTGTCAGTACAAATCACAGCAAACCAACAGGACTAGTGCAGCACTCACATAAACGTCAACGGCGTGGTTCGTTCGTTGGCAGCAGAGACGCCATTCTGCCTCGCACCGTTCATTGGCGTCAGAACACTCACCAGCCTGCCGTGTGGCTTTACTAGAGCTCTACAATCAGACTTTATCACCAGGATCAACCACACGGAATCAACAAGTCAACTCAGAGGCCTGAGAACCTACTCACCGCCAGTACATCAACACACAGGCCAGACAAATCACCGTATATATTTGTTGTAGTCACCAGGTATTTATGCAATCACTGTTATATAATTAAAATAAACATTGAATTTATTATTGTTAATTACTGAGTGCATTTAACTATTTATACTTGTCACCAGGATCCTTAATCTTACTATTCGCATCTGTCATTCAACATGCTACATGTGAATGCATCGACTTGCTATCTGTCGACAGATTAAAAAATATTTCAAACTCAGCCTCACAATCATTATCATACATTTTTTGGACCTTCGAATCAGATCTAATTTACTCACACTCATTATCATAACACATACGCAGCCTCTAGAGAACAAAAGTAAAAGGATTCAAGGGTGTATGAACGAGGTGGTATCATATGGCCGTGAAAAGATAGTTGTCAGTGAAACGCCTCGTGCAGCAGCGTATGAGATCATCGGTTTCAAGGAATTCTTTGAAGAAGCGCTCGAGCACATCACGACCTTGCTAGCGCCGGAGGATACGGAGCTTCTGAAAATTATTTTTTCCGAATAATTGTGCCGTACCGTGGTCATCGAGAGAGAGAGAGAGAGAGAGAGAGAGAGAGAGAGAGAGAGAGAGAGATTGATTGATTGATTGATTGGCTTATTATGCCTTGGCAAGCCTTTGGCAAAACAATACATACAAAAGTAAGTTAAGAATAAAGTAAGATTAAATATATAATATAAAATAACTATATTTAGAATACAAAATAAAATGAAAATATAAACTAAGAATACGCAATAAAAACAATCTAATCTACGGATGTTCCAAAAAAGAAAAAATAAAAGCAAAAATTAAAATAAGTTCAGGAGAATAGCAACTCAGCTCTTAGTGGCAATATAAAATACATTGAACTTATGAAATATTTTTGACGCCAACATGTATCTCCAAGGTTGAATTAATGAGCATAGATACGATTCGTAAAAACATCTAAACTCGGCGAAGTAGTACGTAATATGGGATGGTAATGAGTTCCAGAAATTAATGCCAGATAGTGAAAACCCTTCATGGTAAGTCACAGTACGGTGTGTAGGGATGACAAAGCTTGATCGAGGCTGCCTTGAGGGTCGTTCAACTGGAGTTGTTACTCGAATAAATAATTCTTGAATGTAAGCTGGTGTACTTTCATGGACAACCTTAAACATAACAATACCGAGAAAGTAAAGACGTCTTGCTTTCACAGTGATGCAGCCAAGTTGACGCCTAAAGGTTGAGATGTGAGTGTCCCGTCACAAGTCAAAGATAAAACGAATACAACAGTTAACAAGGCGTTTCAATTTTGTATTTAGCACATCCGATAAGTTGTGGTAGACTAGGCAGCAATAATCTAGTTGAGGGAAAATAAGAGAAGTAATAAGTAACTTCCTTACTTCCATGGAAAGAGCATTGCGATGAAATTTCAACTTGTGAATAATAAAATGCAGTTTTTGTGATATATGCTGTACATGAGATTTCCAAGACAAATTACACTCCATAGTGACACCCAGATTGCGGGCTTCATTAACGAATGGAAGAATAACACCATTTAATGAGATCGGTAATATTTCAGAGAAATCCAGCTGACGGGTGTAGGAATTACTACCTAGTATAAGAACCTTAGACTTAGAAATATTTAGCTTAAGACCATTTGTTACCACAAAGTTAGCTATAGCATGGACATCTTCAGATATCAACCTAATGCCTTGGTTGAGTTGTGACGGACAACAATCAAGATAAATTTGGGTGTCATCGGCAAATATCATATGCTGTGAATTTTGTAGTACAGAACCGATGTCATTGATGATGTACAGCGAGAACAAGAGAGATTCAAGGACAGAACCCTGCGGAACTCCTGACGTCGTAGGTAGCCAGGTAGAGCAGTCACCGTGATCATCGATAACTGCTTGAGTCCTTCCTGTCAGATATGAGAAAGTTCAGTCAAGAACCGAATGAGAAAGTCCGATCTTCTTTAGTTTCAAAAGAAGTTGCAGGTGCGGAACTGTATCAAATGCTTTACTAAAATCAAACAAAATTAGGATAGTCATGCGTCTAGTATCTATATTACGCCTAACATCTTCGCAAATACGCAGAAGGACGGACTGAGTGCTGAACCCGCTACGGTATCCTGATTGACGTGAATCATATATCTTATTGCTATCAATCCAATCAGTCAATTGTCTATGAACAAGCCGCTCAAGTACTTTTGACACTTCAGACAGATTAGCTATTGGTCGCGTGTCTGATGGCGAGAGAGGCTTTTTTATTTTAGACAAAGGCCGAAGAAAGGCTCTTTTCCAGTACTGAGGAAACTCTGAAGATACAAGAGAGAGGTCAAACATAGCCGTCAGGATAAGGCAAGATACCGTAGGCGATTCAAATAAAGAAAACATGGAAATACCATCGGGACCAGCTGCATACGATGTTGAATTGGAGTTGCCAGAGATAAAAAGATGCACTTGAGAGCATGTAATTTCGGAAAAACTAAACCTTGGACGAACTGGCTGGAAATTGGAACTCAGCCTACAAAACTCATCATGCGAACACGGTGGCAGTTGACTGGATATTTCCGAATAGAACGCATTGAGTTCGTGCGGTATAAAAAATTGAACGGGAGTTGGAAAAGATGACTTGACAAGGCCGAGTTTCGTTAATTCCTTCCATAATCTACTAGGATCTGTGATGTTAGATAGCCTCTGAAGTGGAAATCATTTTTTGCTTGTCTGAGATCCTTCTTAAGCGTGTCTCTATACTCTCTAAATATCGCCATGTCGAGTACATTACTAGATTTTTTGGCAATCGTATATAAGGCATTACGTTGGGCCATACGATTTTTCAATTCCAGTGTGAGCCACGATGCTGGCGGCTGACATATACGAAATGAACGGAATGGAGCATGATAATCTAATGACGTGAGATTCGCTTTGGATACTGTTTCAACGATCGAGTTAACATCTAATGGCATATTATCTATGAAACCGGAGTTACAACTAAATCTAGTACTAAAATCGAATAATTCAGTAATATTAAATATACGAGATAAAGATTCGCAAAAGCTATCAGGAGTACAAATTGAAAATGCGGGATTTTTTTCTATTTTTGAACGTTTATTCTGAAAAAATGGTAACAAATGAATTATTCAAAGTATTGTCCATCGCTAGCCACAACTTTTTCCCATCTTTCTGGCAATTTACGGATACCGTCGCGAAAAAATTCGGCCGGCTTGGCTGCTATCCAGTCATCGACCCATTTTTGGGCTTCTTCGTAAGAATGGAAGCGCTGGTCAGCTAGGCCATGTGTCATCGATCGGAAAAGGTGGTAATCGGAAGGAGCAATATCTGGGCTATACGGCGGGTGGGGTAAGACTTCCCATTTCAGCGTTTGTAGGTATGTTTTGACCGGCGCTGCAACATGTGGCCGAGCGTTGTCATGTTGCAAAATTACTTTGTCGTGTCTTTGCTCGTATTGTGGCCGTTTTTCTTTGAGTGCGCGGCTCAAACGCATCAATTGAGTTCGGTATAGTGCTCCTGTGATGGTTTCGTTCGATTTCAATAGCTCATAATACACCACACCCAGCTGGTCCCACCAAATACAGAGCATGAGCTTGGCGCCGTGAATATTTGGTTTGGCCGTCGATGATGATGCATGGCCGGGGTAACCATATGATTTTTTGCGCTTCGGGTTATCGTAATGGATCCACTTTTCATCACCAGTGACAATGCGATGCAAAAAACCCTTCCGTTTTTGCCGTTCGAGCAGCAGTTCGCATGCAAAAAAACGGCGCTCGACGTCTCTCGGCTTCAGCTCATACGGCACCCAATGTCCTTGCTTTTGGATCATTCCGAGGGCTTTTATACGATGGGAAATGGCTTGTTGTGTCACTCCCAATGAATCTGCGAGCTCTTGTTGAGTTTGACACGAGTCTTCATTGAGTATTGCCTCCAATTCAGCATTCTCAAACTTTTTCACTTGGCCCGGCCGCTCTTTGTCCTCAACGTCAAAATCACCACTTCTAAACCGCACAAACCATCTCTCGCACGTTGAAACCGATGGAACATGACTCGGATAAGCCTCGGAGACCAATCGATGTGCTTCAGCAGCACTTTTCTTCAAATTAAAGAAGTAAATTAAAACTTCCCGCAAATGCTGTTTTGTTGGCACGAAACTCGACATATTGAGAGCTCAAAAAAACTATGAATTTGACACTGCGACAAATTGACACATACTGAAAATTAAAGCTATAAGACGTAGCTTTGACATGAACATAGTCACAGTACTGCCTGATGCGTATAGCGTTAGTAACGCCATCTGTTATCAAACCCGCATTTTCAATTTGTACCCCTGATAGTTTCATTAAAATGACGGTACGCTCGCCGTGAAATAATACGTTCTTCAGGAGGCTCAACGTCGAGACGGTAAACGAGTTCAAGAAGATCATGACCCGCTATGAATGGGGCTTCTGATTTGACAAAGGAATGTTCTTTTTCCTCATTGTCAATAATGAAAACATCAATCCATGAATCTGAGTCGGTTAGGTGATGAGTAGGTGCAGAATCAACAATATGAAATAAGAGAGAGAAAGCTAATTGGCGCAAGTATGACGATTGATAATTAATGCTACTTAGGTCGCAATTAAGATCTCCTGCAATAATTATATTCTCATAAACATGTGAAAAATTAGATAATACTTGAATGAAGTCATCAATAATAAGTCCTTTTTATCGCCTATATACTGAAGCAAAAAGAAGCATCTTCGGATTAGAGCTGGTAATTTCAACGATCAAATATTCTGGCGCATTGGAAAACTGATTTGGAGAAGACGCTATTACTTTTGCTTTAAGGGAATTATGGATGTAGCAAGCAACCCCACCCCATTCTTTGCCTTCTCGATCGTTGCGAATTAGAAAATATTCGTTGATGCTTACTAGGTCGTCAGCAACATAAGAATGAAGCTATGTTTCGCTTATCGAAACTATGTGGTAGCTATGTTCAATTATGGTCGATTGAATAAGTTCAATGTGACCACGAACAGAATTTGCATTGAATTGGGCAACCATTAAAAGTGACGAAGATGGTGAGGGAAGCGATAGAACCGGATTTGACTATAGTAGTCAAACTAATTTTTGTAAGTCAGTTTCCTTGGTAATGATAACTGGCGCTTGCCCATCTCCTTTACGAACATGAATCTTGCCAGAGCGAACCCATACATATTTATAATTGCATTCAGAAGCTCGAGTTTTAGTGAGGCGTAGAAGCTTATAGAGTGCTGCAGGAAGAAACTCATTGATAAATACCACTCCTTTACTGTCCAAACCAAAAACTTCTCTGAGGGACAGATTCTTTTTTGTTCGCTTTATATCGATTATATAATTTTTAATCTGGTGAAATTTTAAAGTCAGTATCAAAGACTTCGATGTTCTCTGGTTTAGCGCTGATGAGGAAGATTCACTATTAGTTTGCACAATAGTCGAAAAATTCCTCTTATTGTTGAAACAACGAATGTCTAAAACATCACCGAGAAAGTTTGAGATTCCAAGGGCACGGAAAACTATTCCAACTATTATCTCGTTAGAATCGTCGATAGAGAGAGGCACCCCGGAAAGAGTTATCTCAGCAGAGAGAGACACGGTGTAATCGCCGAAACTGAGTAGTTAGTCCTAATCATCGCGAGTTCAGATGATAGGTTAGCATTCTGCTGAGGTATCTGAACATTGTTTGCTTCGAGGCGTGAAATTCTTAACTCATGTGCTTCGAGTAATTTTGTATGGTTTTGGATGCAATTTAGCTAATCTGTGTGATCTTTGTTGACATTTGTCTGCTGAGTAATGAAAGCACAGAGATTGGCATGCATGGTCATGAGGAGTTCTCTATCTGACATGTTGAGCGCATGTTGTTAACTCGTAGGTGAACACTGCCGAGCAACGTTCGCAACATTACCAGGCGAACCGATTAAATCTTCGGACGTATCTAGTGTACGTCGATGATCTACGTGAGATGATTGCTGTATGTTCGAAGATATCATTGAACTAAAAGCAGAACGTTTATGGGATGACGGCGGTGATCGCTGCAAGTTAGGCATATTGGATACATGCAAGACCCAGCAAGTATTAGCTGATTTAGACGAGAGATACGCTTTTCCGCAACCAGAGTGAAAAGATTTCAAACAAATTGAGCACTGGCACGAGGCACTGTCATTTCCAATGTGTTTGTTGCACTTATCACACTTAAGATTAGACATACAGAATACTAGATAACCAGATTACAAATAATAAAATATTGCTCCGCACAATGCCTCCTACAAGGTTGGCTCGACAAAGCTACGACGCGTGTATACCAGGTGTATGCATAAGTTTTTTCCGGTTTAACTAAGAGATGGCGCCAGCGAAAAGTACGCAGCGTATTAATTTGACACATACGTCATTTTGTTCGTCTGACATTAACCTACAAACACACATAAGTTGAGTCCGCCAAAAACTAGCGTCTTTGTTTTATCGTTCAGTGATCATGTCGAGTTTTGTGCCTGAAAAAGAACATTTGCGGCACGCATTGCTTTTCTTATTTAATCAAAAGAAAAAGGCTGCTGAAAGTCAACGTTTGCTGGTAGAAACATATGGTGAACACGCTCCATCGATTAGAACATGTGAGACATGGTTTCGACAATTTAAAAGTGGTGATTTCAATGTCAAAGACAGTGAGCGCTCTGGTAGACCACAAAAATGCGGAGACGAGCAATTGCAGGAGTTATTGGATGATGACCCAACTCAAACTCAACGGCAATTGGCAGAAGCATTACATGTGCCACAAGAAACAATCAGCAGAAGTTTACGAGTAATGGGGAAGATCAATAAACTCGGTAAATGGGTCCCACACGATTTGAATGAACGTCAAATAGAAAATCGCAAAGTCACTTGTGAAGTGCTGCTTCAACGCCACGAAAGGAAATCATTTTTGCATCGAATTGTGACGGGTGACGAAAAATGCATTTATTTTGAAAACCCGAAGCGGAAAAAATCGTGGCTTTCACCTGGCGAAGCCGGTCCTTCAACACCAAGGCCAAATCGTTTCGGCAAGAAGACCATGCTCTGTGTCTGGTGGGACCAGAGCGGTATTGTGTATTATGAACTCTTGAAGCCCCCCGAAACCGTTAATACACAACGCTATCGCCAACAAATTATTAATTTAAACCACGCATTAAACGAAAGACGACCGGAATGGGCCAGAAGACATGGCAAAGTGATTTTGTTACACGACAATGCGCCGTCTCACACAGCAAAAGCAGTGAAAGACACCTTGAAATCGCTTGGATGGGACATTCTTCCGCACCCGCCGTATTCGCCAGACCTGGCGCCATCTGACTATCACCTCTTCGCATCAATGGGGCACGCGCTCCCAGAGCAGCACTTCAGCAATTTCGAGGAAGTTGGAAAATGGCTCGACAAATGGTTTGCCGCAAAAGACAAGCAGTTTTTCTGGCATGGTATTCATAAGTTACCTGAAAGATGGGGGAAATGTGTAGAAGCCGATGGCCAATATTTTGAATAAAACAAAAATTAATTTCCCTTGAAAATTACGTGCTTTTTTTACCAAAAAACCGGAAAAAACTTATGCATACACCTGGTATATAGAAGATAGTGTATACACGTGCTCGCACACAATCAACGTTCATAATGTAAGCAAAGATAGGCTCGTTGTCCAGATGTGTATGTATAAGGGCATATGTATGTCAGAAAATAGCTCGGCCTCTGTATAATGAGAACAATCGGGAACTGCAATGCACTTACGTAGTCCAATGTTTCAACGTAAAGGTGGATGCGTTGACCTGAGTAAGTAGGCGCGAAGTTATACGACGGAGACAATCACTTAGGAACGTGGTGCCCGTAAGTGCGATCCAATGCGGTGACAGAGAAGGTGTTAGCGATGTAGCCGCGAGAGTAGAGGTGACGTTGCTACTTGGTCGATGAAGATGCGATGGTGATCGTTTCAGAGACTGACTGTGGTGAGAACCGATGTGCCATAATATCGCGCATGCGTCGTCGAAAATTGATGTGATCCAGTGGTCAAGCTCAGCGAAGAGATTTATCCGTTGTGCAGAAGTAATCTTGTCAAACTTTTCATCCATTTACACTGCGCATGAATGTTTCCCAGTGAAGATTTATAGCTCAATGGGTGACAAGCTGAATTGTTCAAGCTTCTGTCCTGAAGCAAGATGCCCGGAGGCAGAACGCAGCAGAACCAAGCCAAAATTTAAAGACTGAAAAAGTAAGTGCTCTCTGATACTCGGAGAGAGAGTGAGTGAGTGAGAGAGAGAGAGAGAGAGAGAGAGAGAGAGAGAGAGAGAGAGAGAGAGAGAGAGAGAGAGAGAGAGATTGATTGATGTTTATTAGCTTTCTCAACTATTTGATGTACATAATTTACATGTTTATCTTACGTTTCTATTGAACTTATTTAATTTCGCTTATAATAAATGCTTTTAACATACTCTTGTATTGAACTAGTTTTACACAGCCTTTAACCTCTACTGGCAACGCATTATACATTTTCACTCCTTCGTAGAACATACTCTTTTGCGCATTTCTCGTTCTTCTAAATTGAATTACAATATTTTCCGCTTGACGCGTTTCCAGACTCATTCTAGATTTAACAACTTGGAATTTACTCGTCAGTTCCTTCGGCAATAATTTCTTAACAGCCTTGAAAATAAATATACACACATTATAATACAGTCTCTGTCTCACACTCATAAACTGAACCGCTTGTAACATATCGTCTACCTTCGTATACCGGCTGCATTGCAATATGACTCTCATCGCTCTGTTCTGCGCTATCTGCAGTTTATTCAACTCTGTCTCACCCATATCCACTAGCAGTGTTGCGCAATACTCAAAGTGCGGTGCTATGATTGCCTTATATACGACACATCTGTCGTCGTTTTTTTACCTATTTTTTTCAACATATACTCACAGTGGTCTTTAAATCGTAGCTTATCATCTATCATTACACCTAAATATTTAATTACCTCCACTCGCTCTAACTCGGTTCCATCCCTGCATTTCAATACAATATTCCCTCTCAATTCTATTCTTACACTCCTCACAATCATATATTTGGTTTTTTCCGCATTCATTTTCAGTTTGTTCCTATTCATCCATCTTTCCACTATGTTTAATGCCCCATTCATCTTTCTTTCCACCTCCGCACTACTGTCTCCAGTAACATATACTAGTGTATCATCAGCAAACATTTTTATTTCACAGTCTTCTGGACATATTTCAATTATATCATTTATATATATAATGAACAGCAGAGGCCCTAATACGGATTCTTGTGGTACCCCGTATTTCGTTGTAATAATTTCAGAAAATTCCTCATTAAACCTGACTCTTTGTGTTCTATTGTTTAAGTATGACCTAAACCAATCTAACACTTTACCTCTAATTCCATATTGAGACATTTTTTCTATTAACAATTCTCTATCCACTGTCTCAAATGCTCGTTTTAAGTCCATGAACATTACTCCTACTATTTTTCCTTCGCTTATGTTTAATTTCCATTCGTCTATCACGGTTTGAATCGCCGTTTCACACGGAAATTGTTTTCTAAAACCCGACTGATGCTCTGTTATAACCTCATTTGATTCCAAATACTTTTCGATAGCGAGAGAGAGAGAGAGAGAGAGAGAGAGAGAGAGAGAGCGATTGATAGTCGTTTATTAGCTTCAATACCTACATAATAACTTTGCTTATACTGAAACGTTTCGCGATTTTATGCACTTTATTTTTTCGCTACGATGCGCGTCTGTTAGGCGGCGAAGTGAAATCGCGTGGTTTTTATTTTTATTTCGAGCGTGAGTTATCCTAAACCATCGGTGAGGACTCGTGGCTCGAGGTAGGTTCGTAAAGAGTGATGTTTATCGATTTATGAGTGTGTGTGGTAGATTCTATTGTGGTTCATTCTTTTGATTGTTCTGTGTAAGAGACCTCAGGTTGGATTTTTTTAATGAGTTGCATCGTCCATGGTGGACATGCGGTTCGTTACACTCTCATCATCGGTCTTTTATCTTTGTAGGGTAATTCCCTGTTTCTTTTCTTTTTGTTGTGCTTAAGGCGTTAGTTGTTTGCAATATTTTGTGAGGAGACTGGAATGGATATTGATGGTTCAGGATGACGATCTCGTGTCGTTCTAACGGATATTCCTAAGAATCGCGTCCTAGCGCTATTCTACTCGCCACCGTAATTCCAGAGATAGAATAAATTCCAGTGTTTCGGTTTGGACTCTAATATTTGTATGACGAAGAGGTCTCGTGCATACGGAGCTCAACACTCAATTTATGTAATTTCGGGTTATCGCTTTTCTATGTGATAATTAAAATTACGTATGCGGATTTAGTTCCGGTTATTTAGGGATGTGACTCTATTATTCGTAAAGCGATGAGATATCGCATTTACGGAGCTTAACACTCAATTTATCTCATTCTTGGGTCATCGCTTTTGCGAATGCGCGATTTTCCTAAAACTACGTATGTGGAGTAATTCCAAGTTACTTCGGGTTTTGACTTGATTGTTCGTAAAGTGATAAGATATCACCTTTACTGGTGCTGGCCCTGACGTGGTCCCACCCACGCAGGTACACCCTACTAATCTAGTGCGCGGTGCACTTAGTCGGGATGCCACTCCCTTGACCTTGTGTCACTAGTGCTTCTTCACACTCCAAGAGACGGATAGCCACGACGCCATACGTCGGGACCCGTTAGTGGAGTGTGCCCTGACGCTGTGAGTAGGGGCGGCCAAGCGCAGTGCAGGGGAGCCTTACTCCTCACAGAGTATCCTGATGAGTCCGTTCGCTCAACTGACGGCCAAGCGCTGTGCAGGGGAATCAGTTGAGAGAAAGAACACTGGTTCCACTATGCGGTGTCCCAAACTGTTAATTATTGCTGTTTAACAGGTTCGTTCGATCAAACGACGGCCAAGCGCAATGCAGGGAAATCGACTTGATCGAACGAACACGTGTGGATTTTCCGAGTGATGTTATCTATTGTAGTTTATTAGGTTCGTTCGATCAAACGATGGCCAAGCGCAATGCAGGGGAATCGACTTGATCGAAAGAACACGTGTCTATTCCATGTGGATTTTCCGAGTGATTTTATCTATTGGGTAGGCTGTCAAGCAGCACTTCGTCTTGACTTATGAATTTCGACAAGAGCCCTGAGGCTTGTCCCGTCGCGGTTTATATAAGTTGGCGGATGTACACCGGGGGGGGGGGGGGGGTGTTTTGCGGTGGGTCACGTGATGTTTGTCGCACTTCAATCACTAGGTGAGAGAGGTGCGGGGTGACGTATAGGTGTACTGTTATTTCTTGAATTTCTATTCTTAGCCGAGCTTTGTCCTTCTAGGGTTTGAGACGAGGTTTCAGCGAGGTTGAATTTCGTCAGACAACGTTATATTCCTGCCTGCTGGAGGTTCAAACTTTTTACAGGTGGTTTTTGTGGTTTGGTCATGGTTTTTCTATGCTTTAGGCCCATATGGGTCCTTCCCTCCTTCGTATGCCGTTGCCTGTCTGTTTTATTCATAATTATTTGCCAAGGATAATTAATTATTGTTAATTATGTCTTTTTTTGTGAGTTTTTTTACAGATTTCTCGCTGATTTTTACGTTATTCTTGTTTCCGTGTATTCTCCTGTGTAAGGATTGTCTTTTCCTATATTTGTTTCTTAGTTTTCGTAAAAGATAGGTTTGTTTTATGTGTTTTTCTTAATATTAATGTTTTATCTGTGAGTGGGGATACGTGGAGAAGTTTCATGCGAAGGTACACTTTTGATCTGTCTCGGTGTTTCGTAGAATCTCGAGAGTTCCATAAATTATTTTCTCTTTTCGCCGTGCTGTGGCGTGCTCGGTGTTCTCGCCTTTCGAGTAGTATGGCCTATTTGGGTGGTGCCGACTGCGTTTAGGCTTGGCCCGGTCTTCGTATAGGGCGGGGGCTATTGCGCTGGTCTAGTGGGCCCGGCGTGTGCTTGCTGTTCCGCCTCCTGTCTAGTTGGCTTCGCTCGGGGGAGGTTCCCCTTGCGTGCTCTGTTTTGTTTACATGGCCGTCTTCAGGCTAGGCGGGCCTTTTATTTACGCCATTGTTTTTAAGGTGTGTACTTACGAGTCTACGTGCGTACCTACTTGTCCCTTCTGTTCTCCTTGTCCGGTGAGTGCTTCTTTTGAGATGTTATGGAGTGTTTTATCTTCTGATAACTACTTGTTGACTTTGTCTGGTTTTGGTATGTTATGTGTCTTGTTTTAGTTTGTGTGGGTTGGTTTGTTAGATTGAATTAAGGTTGTTAGTTATAGTAGCGGATCGCCTTAATTGCGTTCCGTTACAATACATTACATATTAATATCTGATACATATAAATACATATTGTAACATAGTTACACGCAAGAGCGTAGGAATAGATGCAGCGATTATGATCGTGTAGTATAATCGAGTTATACTCTCGAATCCACGTTATTAGGTCGAACGATTATAAGAGCCGGTATAGTTTTCGAGGCATAAAAACACCTGAGCGACAGACTCGGTACAAATGTACCGAGGTTCGCGGGCAATAGGCCATCGAACTCGTGTGAAAAACATGCTACGTCACGCCATCGGAATTCCCTCGCTGACATAACAGCAGGACAGCGACCAACTGATTTTGCTAGGAGGTGAGGGGAAGGCGGTGAGCGCGGCGACGGTAGATCACGAAAACGAAAAAGACGCGTTAGAATTTGAATATGATGACGTAGATTTCAGGGGAACGAGGGGAAGCGTATAAAAGGCCGGTGCGGGGACAGGGAAGCTCTCTTGTCTTTTAGGCAGTTTAGCGAAAATTAACAAGGTATGAAAATTGTGAGACAAATTAATCGAGTGAAAAGCTCATGAGAGCATAAAAATATCTGCGAAACAAGTGAAGATCATTATATGATTACACATTAGGACGTTAGTAGAGATAATCGAGTGGATTTATAGATAAATTAATACATAGAATTCGGTAGCTGATAAGTATTAACAATCTAGAATAGTGCATAGAAATAAGGAAACCGGTTATATAAGTATAAATTGAACAGTGCGGTTTTTAAACGAGCGGAAATCAAGGGACCGAATCCTCTGTGTGAGTGGAAGTGAGAAAGAGCGAGAACAGAATAAGAGCGAAAGGGAAAGAATTATAAACAGAGTTCATACACTCTGTACACTGAGAATCTGAGGTGTGTGTGTGAGAAGTGAAACACCGAAGCGTAGCGACGCAACCGGAGCCCGAGCACCGAAATTCCGCGAATTTATGTGAAAATAAGTGGAAATCATAATAACTAAAATCGAGGGAATTCCCTGATTTTCGAGTCCAAGAAGATAGAATTAAGTAACGTAGTGGATAGGCTAATTTTAATTAAATCTAGGATAAGTAGCATTAAACATAGAACAGATAAGACGAGTGAGTGAGTGGGAGAAGCGTGAAAGATAAAGAATTGTACATAGAGTTCATACACTCTATCGAAAGAGCGAATGCGAAGCGTAATAACGACGAGTGTAGAATATCTGTGCACCGAGCGTACCATAACACGAAGGTGCACGAACAATGATAAGCCTATGAGAGTCCTGAGAGAGGTAAACAGAAAATAATTCATAATCGTCGAAATAATCGCTGAAATTCCGAAATTAGACGAACATCATATAAGAATCGAGTGCCCGAAATTAAAAAGTGCCGTTTTCACGAAATTGTTTTTCCTGGAATAAAAGCCTATTGTCAACCACTAAGAAGTCTAAATTAATTAGTCCTGTGATCGAGCCCGAATTCCCACGAAAAATAAAAATATATGCTAACGTGAGAAATAAACGTTACAATATAAATACATATAAATACATATAAATACATATAAATACATATAAATACATATAAATACATATAAATACATATAAATACATATAAATTTGATTACATATTACATATTATATATTTGCTCTCCTCTCTCTAGTCTGAATATGTTTCGTTAACATTCTTCTGAAATTTGGCAATCTGTCTTCTCTTTTTATTTCGTTTGGTAACGCATTGTACATTTTAAGTCCCTCATACCATAACATTTTCTGTTCCTCCGTAGTTCTACATCTGTTGATATAAATATTTCCTTTTTGCCGTGTACTTACACCTTCTCCATATTACACTAATTCTACATTATTTTGCAAATATATGGGACATAACCCATTTACAGTTTTATATAGAAGTACACATGTATTGTACTCGATCCTTTCTTTTATCGACATAAAATGTAGTGCTTTTAACATATCACTCTTCTGTTGCATATTAATATTATTCTCATCCGGATGTGGCAGCGGGTATTATAGAGGCCCTCGGTGATGAGATAGATATCGGCTACGATATCGATGCCGGGTGGACCTGGGCTTTGACGAGGACGTAGCAAGAAATTAAAGGCACGGTGATGTGTGTGTGCGTGTGTGTGTGCGTGACAACAGCTGTGGTCGTGATTACATAATTTTATTCATTTTTCCAAGTATGTGTACATCTTTGCTCCATCCTACTCTTTCTTATCTCTCCTCTTCCTTGTTCACCAGAGTACCCACACCACCTCACTTTACACCACATCACTTTACGATCTCCACGTTACCGACACTGTTTAAGCAGAATGGGTAGCGTGGCGGTGGAATAGTGCGGTGGTGGAGGTAGCCGCGTGGTGGGGGAAGGAGTGGGGATTGGAGTCGGATGGAGCAAAGGTGTACACATACTACTAATGACATAAGTGCCAATCTTAAATTCTCCGAATACATGATTTTTGCTGATGACACGCAAATATACTTACGCTCTCTTCCCTCAGAGATAAATATAAGTATAATCAATATTGGTCAATATGTAGAGATTATTGCTAACTACGCATATGACAATGGGCTTACTTAATTTGAGAAAGTCGAAAGTCCTCATACAAAGTAGCAAAAGATTTATTAGTCAGATAAATATTCTAAACATGCCTCCTATAATCGTCAATGGTGTCACTCTTATGTGCAACCATTTCGAAATCTAGGCGTCATCATGACAGCTAATCTTTCGTGGCAAAAGCATGACTATCTCTCGCCAAGTCCACATACTTGTTCCACAGAAGTGCTCTGTCGAGGAAACTCAGACAAATCTTGTTAAGTCCCTCATCTTGCCGCACCTCAATTATTGCTGCTTCGTATATAATGATTTAACAGAGGAGCAAAATACTAGGCATCAAATGCTTGTAAATTGTGCCATAAGATTTATTTATGATTTAAGGAAGGATAAGCATATATCACCTTACTGTCGAAAACTTAGATGGCTTACAGTTAGCGATAGGCGGCTGTATTTTTTGGATATCACTATATAATAAAAAAAATACTGCAAGGACAGTTAGAAAAATAAATTATTTAATCATTTTTATGAGCAAGATAATAACTCCGAGTTAGGATTTATACCTGTTTATTTTACATTATTTTATATTTGAGTTTATTTTTATTTCATAGTAGTATAATTATTATTATTTACTCTAGTACGTTCTATTATTTTGTCTCTATTCGTTATGTCTTTTACCTGTTTTATATTATACTATTTTATATTATTAATTAACATGCTTGTTATATTATTTTTCTTTATTCTTCATGATTTTTCACCTGGTTTATCTTATATTATTTTATATGACTTTTATCGCGTTCTTTATTATGTCTATTTTACTTTATTATATTATCATCTAACATGCTTGTATTATTAATTTTGTTTACTATTAAACTTATATTATTAATATGTTGACCTCAAGGTTACTCAAGGCCTAATAAAAACCAATGAATCAATCAATCTCTTCCGTGCCCCTCTCCCCCGACCCGTTAATAGGCTTCGTTCGGTGAAGATTTTTTATAGTCCTAAGACGTTGTCGTAACCGATCAGCAACAAAGGTATCAAAATACCTACATGTCCAGGGAACCCGCAGAACGACGCTTTCAAGCAGGGGGTGTAGTGTACCAGGTCTATAAATATGAAACCGGAATTTTTGTATAGAAAATACACGTTTATTGTATGAAAATGATAAAAAATATTTCATTCGAAGTATTGCCCATCACTAGCTATACATTTTTCCCACCTGTCTGACAATTTGTGGATGCCACGCCAAAAAAACTGTTGCTTTTTAAGGCAAACTAGTCATCGAGCCATTTTCGTACATTTTCGTAAGAAGTAAAGTGCTGCTCAGCAAGTGCGTGTCCCATCGATGCAAATAAGTAGTAATCGGACGGAACCAAGTCTAGTGAGTAAGCCGCATGCGAAAGTATTTCCCAACTAAACGCCTCAATCGTTTCCTTGACCAGTTTTGATGTGTGTGATGGTGCATTATCATGAAGCAAAATCACTTTGTGTGGCCTTTTTGATATTCTGGTCGTTTTTCTCGCAAAGCTTGATTCAAATCGATCATTTGTCGTCGGTAGCGTTCAGTATTAACGGTTTTGCCAGGTTTTAGCAGCTCATAATAGATGAGACACACCCTTCTGATCCCACCAAACACAGAGCATTGTCTTCCGTCCATAGCGATTAGGCCTTGCAGTCGATGTCGATGGTTCACCTGGAGTTACCCATGATCTTTTACGATTAGGATTCTCAAAATATATCCACTTTTCATCGCCAGTCACAATTCGATGGAGAAATGACTTTCTTTTGTACCTGGCAAGCAGCATTTCGCAAGTGGTTTTTCGGTTTTCTTGCTGTCTTTCATTCCGTTCATGTGGAACCCATTTTCCCATCTACTGGATCTTTCCCATGGCTTTCAAACGTATGGAGACGGCTTCTTGTGTCAAATTTAATTGATCCGCGAGTTTTTGTTCGTTTCAGCGTTGTCCTCATTCAACAATGCTTGCAATTTGCTGTCTTCAAACTTTTTCGGTGGTCTTCCACGTTCTTCGTTTCTCACGTCAAAATCGCCACTTTTGAATTTTTTAAACCACTCAAAGCACTGTGATTTACCAAGAGCATGCTCACCGTAAGCTTCGACAAGCATTCGATGCGATTCTGCAGCAGTTTTCTTCAATTGGTAACAGAAAATCAATGCTGTCCGCAAATCGTAGTTTCCAGGCACAACATTCGACATGGTCAATGCTATTACAAACTATGCTGTTGTATGAAACTTGTAGTGTTGTGAGTTGTAAATCTTTGTCAGAGATGTCAACAAGGAAATAGCGCCAATGACGCGGTTTGACGGTAACTACATTGACAGCTAGGGCCATCTATGGGCGAATTCCGGTTTCATGTTTATAGACCTGGTACACTAAATCCTATGCAATTTCAAAAATAAACAGAGCTGAAACCCGCACATGCACTATCAAGATTGCTAAGGGTACTTCGCCAAACCTTACCGCGAAGTACTGCGAACCATCGCCGGCTCACTGTTCATCTAACCCGATCACGATGAACTCCCACCACACGTCTACCAGACTCTCGTCTGCCAAGGATACTTTGCTAAACCTTACAGTAAAGTCCTTCGAGCGATCGCCGGCTCACCGTTCATCTAATCTCACGATGAACTCCCACCTCATACCTACCAGACCCTCGTCTGCCAAGGATACTTTTCCAAACCTTACAGCAAAGTCCTTAGAGTCATCGCCGGCTCACCAAGTGTCTGCCCTCACAACGATCCACACCATGTATCCTTAAGGGATTGAAAATAACGAAACAGAACAATGACGTGCCGCTTCAAAAATACCAAACCCAAAGGTATCCACAGACCAAGTTGTGAATGAAGTACGATCTATGATAAACTCATAACCAGCCCCGAAGTTCCCAACAAGATTGAGAGACCAACAACCAAGGAGACCAGCCCAGCAGTCTACGGACCAGGGAAAACTAAGATCTCTGCCTACCAAATTGGGCCGGAAGGCCCCTCATCTGGAAGAACGAAGATCCGCCAATGAAACCCGATACAACTTACACCCAAGGAAAACAACAGTACACACCTACACTTCATATTAACCCCTAATTATTGTAAAAACGAATGTGAAATATCTTGCTGGGGAGGGGGGGGGCTTGTTGTACGCTAAGGCTGCATCACAGAGCTCTCCAGCGGTCCCCTTTCATATCCGTTCACAACCTCACATACATACACAGCACTACAGACACACAGCTCCAACCATACTCGCCTCACCGATATACCTATAAAATGCGATCGATATTTACACTACTCAATACACTCGGAGCTTTCCTCGGCCTACCTATGTATCCCGTAAAGCTAAGAGTCAGCCGCGAGATGGCTACCTGTTTCTTGCAAGCCCTATGGGCACCTCCTTTGAATATAAAGCGCTCAAACGTGAGTGAAAATTAGTCGGTTCTGAGGAATAAACCCCTCAGCCGTACTCACACTGTCAACCGACTACCATCATGTAAAGGTCTCCAACGTAACTCTCTCCTCACCTCTCCCCCTTCTCTTACTCTTTGTGGTAGCTGTTGGTTCGCCCTTCCTGTTCCACCTTTCTCTTACTCTTCGTGGTAGCTGTTGGTTTGCCCTTCGTGCTCCACTCTATTCTTCCTCTTCGTGGTAGCTGTTGGCTCGCCCTTCCTGATCCACCCTTCTCTTATTCACTGTGGTAGCGTTGGTTCGCCCTTCCTGATCCACCCTTCTCTTATTCACTGTGGTACCTGTTGGTTCGCCCTTCCTGATCCACCCTTCTCTTATTCACTGTGGTAGCGTTGGTTCGCCCTTCCTGATCCACCCTTCTCTTATTCACTGTGGTAGCTGTTGGTTCGCCCTTCCTGATCCACCCTTCTCTTATTCACCGTGGTAGCTGTTGGATCGCCCTTCCTGCTCCATCCTACTCTCAACTAAATCCTCCTTTCTCCCCTTTCGTCCTAAATACCCTGATATACTATTAACGCCACTACCAAACTCGCGAGTGATCGTTATCACCACACCTCTCACCACGTCAAAGTTTGCCCCTTTCACCATGTGGAAAGATAGCAGCTGTAATTACTGTGATGTCATCTCTGAATATAAATCTTTTAGTGGCAAAAATTGTATGGAATTGCTCATGATTGAATTAAAAAAAATAGCTGTTGATGTAAATGCGCGCTAACGCCATATTGTGAAAATCGAGTATCTCGATAATAATATGAAACGTGAGTTTCACTGGGCGACAGTGTGCCGAGTGATATTTACGAGAATTTGTTCCGTCTAGAGAATATTAAATTTCGAGATCACTGTCATTTTACGGGTTAGTTTCGTGGTGCTGCTCTCCAAGGATGTAATTTGAATTACAAGAAGTCACATGTCATACCGATAGTATTCTATAATTTATCAGGTTATGATTTGTACATTCTGATAAGAGCTTTGGCTACATCATTCGAGGGGTCAATGCAGTTATTGTGCATAAACAAAGAGAGATACAAATCATTCTCGAAGATTGTAAAGGGAACAATTGTACAATTCAGATTTTTAGACTCTTTTAGATTCATGTTGAATCGCTTGTCGTGCCGAATCGTTATTGACAAATTAGCATCGTATCTGGCAAATAGTGAAAAAAATATGATGCGAAAACGATATAGTAGTACAGCGGGGTTCGATACGTTAGTCAAAAGAGGTATACTACTGTGTTCAAAAAGTAAGGTGAACTTTGTCTTAAAATAATTTTTTTTTATTTATTCTTCCAAATCAATTTCGTCCCCCTCAAAATAATCCCCCCTAGCTACAATACACTTATGCCAACGTTTTTTCCAATCTTTGAAGCATGCTAAAAAGTCGTCCTCAGGTATAGCCTTCAATGCGCGTAGCGATTCACGTTTGATCTCTACAATCGACTCAAAACGATTTCCCCGGAGTGGTTTCTTGAGGTTTGGGAACAGCCAGAAGTCACACGGTGCTAAATCAGGCGAATACGGTGGCTGTGGAGCGACATGAGTGGAGTTTTTGGCAAAAAACTCACGAAGAACCAGTGCTGTGTGCGACGGTGCATTATCGTGGTGCAAAATCCAAGTGTTGTGTTTTCATAATTCTGGACTTTTCTTACGAATAGCTTCACGCAAACGACGCATAACACTTAAATAATATTCCTTGTTGACAGTTTGGCCAGTGGGAAGGAATTCGTAATGCACCACACCACGATAATCGAAGAAAACTGTCAACATGACCTTGATTTTTGAGCGACTTTGGCATGGATTTTTCGGTCTCGGTTCACCTTTGGCACGATATTCGCTCGATTGATCGGTTGTTTCTGAATCATAGGCATAAATCCAAGTCTCATCGCCCGTAATAATTTGTTTGTAGACGTCCTGATAGTCAGAAATCATTGATTCACATGCTTGAACGCGACGCACTTTTTCGAAAAAATTGAGAAATTTTGGCACCAAACGCGATTTGACTCTTCTGAGGCACAAATGATCCTTCAAAATTGCTTGCACTGATCCAATTGATATTGCAAGCATGTCGGCAAGGTCTCGAATTGTTAATCGACGATTTTCGAGCACCAATTCCTTGATTTTCTTGATGTGTTGCTCATCAATTGACGTCGATGGTCGTCCAGAGCCTTCCAAATCATCAACACGTTCTCTGTCTTCTTTGAAGTCTTTGTACCACTTGTAAACATTTTTCTGTGACATAGTCTTGTCACCGAAGGCCTTTTGTAACATTCGATACGTTTCAGCGGCAGAAATTTCATTCCGCAAGCAAAATTTAATAGCACTTCTTTGCTCAACAAAATTCGACATCGTAAACATCGCCAAATTCACTTTTCTTTGTTCACAAAACCAAGCGTAAACTAAAAACTAATGATGATATTGACATGTTATTTGTCACAGATGTCACTAACAGTCCTACCAACTTGAAAAAAAAATTCATTTGTCCGATTCGGTTAACGCGGGAAGTTTAAATTAAAAATTCACCTTACTTTTTGAACACAGTAGTATTCCCCTATGATGATCTCGATAGTTGGGAAAAACTAGATGAGACAGAATTGCCAACGAGAGAAGATTTTTTTCGTAATTAAATGGTGAAGAAATCAGTGTCGATGACTATACTCATGCGCACAACGTCTGGAAAGAGTTCAAGATCAAAATTCTTAGTGATTATTCAGATTTGTACTTAAAAAGAGATGTGCTGCTGTAGAGTGATATATTTGAAAATTTTCGTCATCACTGCTTCCCTACATACAGTTTAGATCCGCTGCATTACTACACTGCACCGGAACTTGCGTTTGATTCAATGCTGAAGTGTACCAGGGAAGAGCTTGATCGGGTCGTGGTTGCTAACATGCTATTACTCATGGAAAAAGGCATTCGAGGTAGTATTGCGCAATGCACAAATAGGTATGCTAAAGCGAATAATCGATACATAAGCAGATATTGTGATAAATCCGCAGAAGAATCATATTTTATGTATTATGATGTAAATGGTGCTGCTATGAGCCAATATTTGCCTTGCAATTCTTTCGAGTGTGTGAAAAATCATTCGGAATTAGACATTCAAAATATTCTAGATAATTTGCTTATGGGTTATATGCTTGAAGTTGATTTAAAATATCCGAAGGAGCTTCACGAAGAGTACAAAGAATTGCCGCTATGTGCTGAACACTTTATTCCACCGATCGTTGGTTGTAACAAGTCAAAATGAATGACAACATTATTTCCAAATGAAAAATAAGTAATTCATTATCACAATTTGAAACAATACTTGAGTTTAAGTTCATAATTAACTAAGATTCATAGAATATTTAAATTTAAACAAACGTCATGGTTGAAACAATACATTGATTTGAATACAGAGCTAAGAAAACAATCGAATAATGATTTCCAGAAAAATTTTTCCAAATTAATAAATAATGCAGTTTTCGATAAAACGATGGAGAATGTTAGAAACCATCGAGATGTGTGACAAAGTGGGATGGGCGGTATGGAGCGAGAACGCTTATTGCGACGACCTTTCACAGCTGTGCCATATAGACGCAGGTGAATAAATTTCCAACAAATATTTTTCAGATAAAAGTGACAAGTTTATTAATCAATTAATTGAATTTACAGGGTATGACTCAGCAAGCAGCGGTGATTTGGCGGCTAGGGAAAAAATAGCAGCCATGGAATACAACGAATCTTTCGAATATTAGATAATAATGGAACAATTTATTTTCTTATAATAAGATATTATCATATTATGTAATTATCTATTTTGTTTAATAATAAAAAATGTTAATAAATACATAATATATCTCCTTATTGAATAGATTACATGAACATGATTATAAATCCGACTTCTTATTCCAACTGTTGTGAGAACTATCAAATCCTAGCCACTTTACGTAAAGTTTGCCAGATCGTTTTTACAATATTTTCTCAACTAGATATATATCTGGAGTAGTACACCTTTGCTCCATCCCACTCCTATCCCCACACCTTCCCCCAGCACACAGCTACCCCCACCGTCCTATTTTTCCACCGCCGCGCTACCCACTCTGCTTAACCAGTGTCGGTCACGTGGAGACGATAAAGTGAGGTGGTGCGGGTACTCTTGTGAATAAGGAAGAGTAGAGATAAGAGAAGGATAGAGCAAAGGTGGACACATACTTGAAAAAAGGAATAAAATTAGGTACTTACCTCTGTTGTTGTTGGCGTCCACCTTCCCTCGACGGCGATTTTAACTCCTATCTCTCACTATCTCACTCACACAAACACACGCACACACGCGCGCATGGACACTCTCATAACCGAGCTTCATCTGCTTCAGGAAGCTCGGGGTCCTAGAAGCCCTCGTCCACGTCGCCGCTATCGAACCCGATGTCTATTTCGGCGTCGAGGACTCCGAATACCCGCTAGCGTCGTAACGAAGTCAAAGACATACTGAATGCTCAGGATACTGCTGGTTAGTATCACAGGGTGTGAAGAAAACAAACCCCCCTCTGAATCATAACTAGGTATCCAGCGCTCTGAATGCAGCGACAGCGGTTTTGCACGTGCGTAGCGTTTTGCGCTGCGCTCTTCGCGAAGCGCTTGCTCTGCGGTAAGAGGCGCAGAATATGATACCGTGCCCCGAGGAACCTCGATTATAATTTATATATAATTATAAAATATGAGACACAGTAAGACGATTTATTTGTTTTTAATTAATCAATATTTTATTTAAATAATTTTACACACATTTAACGTCGCATGCAACATCCCTGCAAACACGGTAATCTTCGCTCGGAGATTCCTCCACCGTTTAATTTATTTTTATCACTGTCCGATCGTCGAGAGGTAAAAGCATTGTAATATTCACGTACTATTCGATCGTTCTTTATTATATTATTGCTAAAGTGATTATTAAATCGCGACAAGGTGAATCCGCACGACATAAGATGCAGGAATACGATACAAAATTGTCCACACAGATCCGATGTATTACTCTGTTGCTGCTGGAGGCCGTACCGATAAACTTGCAGTTTCTTCGTAGCCGGGCGAGATGTTGCGGTATAATCGGTGGTAGCCCATAGCTATCAAAGTACATTCCTTTTCCATGAAGGTTAACGTACATGGCGATTCAATGCTTTTCCGGTCCGTCGTGGTTATCCGTGTTAACTACGAGTCCGGCCGGTAACGATCATACAGGAGGAATTCTGTCAGCTGGGTATACTCCAACGGTTGAAAGTGGTAGATACTGCAGACTCTCATAGATATGTCTAGTGTTTATGCTGAACACATAGTCAATGATTAAATGACGACATATACGCTTTCATAGACGTATATATGCAAAATTTATTTCACAGCATCGTCGATCGTGTCACGACTACATGGTGAAGATTTCTCCTCTTCCTTATTCCCTTCCTCTTCGTCTGCCGACCAAACATACATGTATGATTCTCCTTTAAACGGGTGCTCACGAAGCCAATTTTTTATTTGGAAAGCCTGGCGCATTGCACACTGCGAAGACGCTGTATCGTTTATCATAGAGGGTCTGAAGCATTTTCGCAAAGATTTCGGCATAAATAAGTACGATGGAGCGCCCTCCTCATCCTCCGGGTCGGGAATTTTACGACTCGTAATATGGCAAAGAAGTATATAGCCTTCTCGTGACCGCGTGTGTAGATACGTCTTAATTTTCGTGAAATTTCGAGAAAAACACATCGCCCTCGTACCATTCAAGGCCGTGAAGACCGTGCGACGATCCAATAAGCAGAGTGCGGTCTGTCCACTGCTACCACGGCAATTTCTTTCAGGATAAATTCCGAGACTTTACCACGCATTCCCTGTATATCCACGACGATATCCATTTTCACGTCTAATCTGTACAGATTCAAGTTCGACTGATTAGTTACAAACAAAGACGCTTCTACGTCTCTTAACAGGAAACAATTTTATTCCGACATCAGCACATTTTTCGCTTATCCGGTAAAATCCACCATTACCTGCCGAGAGGCATCGATTTCAAGGACATTATCATATTCCGCGTAGACTACACAATTTACCGTTGAAGCAAGCGCATCCTCAAATCGTACCTGCATTCCCACACTACCGTGTTTTATTAAATTCCAATATGAATTGCTGTTTGCCGAAAGATCGGGTATTAAATCAAAAGCAAATAGACAGTGTCCTTCGCGATAATTATCGCGATCGATCGAATTACCATAGTTCAAGAAATGTATTCCAGTTCCCGAAAACAACGTTTCAAAAGCATCCACATACAGATGATTTTTCGTGAAATCAGGCTGTAACGGTTTCAAAGGCCTTTGAGCATCATCCACATACAATGAGAGATAATTTATCGTATAATTTTGGAAATTGAAGGGATTCATACTGAAGTCGCCGTTAAACGCTTTGTTAACGATAATTATATGCTTCGGCAATTGATCTAACACGATATTATTGATAGTCTCTCCATGAACACCGAAGTGTATGGAAATGGCCTTTACCTCGATTCTCGTATGAGGATATTTAGCCCTACATTTTGCCAGAGTTGTAGCATACGAGAGCAGCTCACCAGGAACTATTTGTGTTCTACGAACGAGAAGCAATGCCTCAAGAATCTTTAAGTCGCATTGGTCTATCTTTATATCGCCCACAAGACAAAATGAATGTCTCGACCACACCAGCCGTAGTCTCATCTCGACACCGTTTGATAGGAACCGCTCCTGATTAAATATATCGCAATGCAGATGGCCGAGCAAGTCTACAGTTTTTCCGAAATTAAAAAATTGTTTTCTCTTTACAAGACCCGCATTTCCAGATGTAATATCATCCATTTTCCCAGGGGTATCATCGTAACAGAGAACACTCGTGAAATGCAAAATTTTGTCAGCTGGACAGTGATTCAAAAGTGTTTCTATGTATGCTCGATAAGCGTAGGACCTATTTGAAGGTGAAACTAGTTTTTGATTCAGGTATACATCCACCTGTTTGAACATAGAATGCAAGAGATTGTTTACAGAGCCGGTACGTACTTTCTGCGCTGCACCCGCGGCAATTTTAGTAGAAGGAGATGTTATTCTCACTCTCAGACTCAGCATAGTATGCGCGATATCGATATACTCATAACCCTGTACAGGAATAACAAATTCAATAGCTGAATAATCTGCTAGCGAAGGAATTGGCTTATATTACACCTAATTGGAGCCTTCGATAGTAGTTTGCGTCGGTGGGAGTGAAAATAATTCAAGCTCCGCTTTAAGCACTCGCACTCGTGCGCATCTAGAAAAGCCATCTTGTTTCAGCTATCCAAAAATATCTGCAACCGTTCGTTGACGAGTCTTCTTCTTCTTATTGTTCTGATTATTCTTCTTTTTCTTTATTACACTTTTCTTCTTACGGGAGATACATCGTGGTTTACGTTCGTTCGATGAATGAGGAGCTCTCGAAATTTTGGGCTTTAATAACCAGACCCCGCATGAGAGTGTCAATTTTTTCCGAGGCTTTGCGTTCGAGATTACTGCCTGATTCTCGCCATCTGTCGCGAATAGCATCTTTTACAGCTATATTTCTATCGAGGATATCACCGGCTACTTTTACTCCAGGTCGCAATGCCTCTTTTCCCACTGCTTTAGCGCCCTTCTTTAAAAGTGGTAATACTCGACGAAACAGGCCCCCGAGAAAGCTGCCGATACCGTGCCCTCGTTGATAAGGTGTTCCGATATAAACATGGCTAATACCGCCGTACCCGCTACGGCCCCATCCGTGTTGCACAATATCAATATCATCCATAGTGCTATAATCAATCGTGGGACCTTTTGAAATGTAGTGTCACGGTGAACGTTCCCTGTTCGAATGGTATAGGATCCCGAAATTCGTCTCTTATATCGATCTCGATAGTGTGTAAATGATTGCGCAAGAGAGGTATATATGGTGGCGTTGAAAACGATTTAATTTTTATCGAACCATACTGACAGTCATCAATGTCAATGGGAACAACTCGTAAGAGTGGTGTTTGTACATCGCCTGTAATATAGCTCTCGCAGATATCTGTGTATCGAAACATGCTACCTGGTATAGCACCGGCGAGAGATGCAGGCCTCGACCCTATGTATTTGCAATGCGGTTCTATCATTACTGACCTACAGGCCTCTTCCGAGAATCCTAGTAGCCTTGCGATAGCGAGCGATACGCGAAAGTCGTGGTAGCGTAGATCGTCGCATACGCGCGCCACTTCGACCTGTCCGCTCGGAAGTGATTTAAAGCGCAAATGTCCGGCCACGTGAGGTAACTTATTTATACTCTCCAAAAGAGTGTCTATAGAGCGATATACACCAGGTGCAACTTGGTCTCCATCAGCGCGTCTCCGTATTAAAAGATTTAAACCCGATGAATCATAATCACCATCCTCAAAAGTTACGAGATTTCCTACAGTAGGAACATGTAAAAGAGTCATCGGATAAGCAATTCCTACAAGAGAAACACACCATTCTCCGTGCAAGCGTATCTGACGCGGTAGTTTTGTAATAAATTTCGTCGTCGTATTATTCGGAAAATACTGCATACTACTGTTGCTCGGTAGTACGACAAAAAAAGAGCTATCCTTGGAGCTCATATTTATCAGGGATGATGATTCCGAGCGTTCTTCCTCTTTGTCCTCTTTTTCTCTTTCGTCTTCTCAGATGACGGAGGCACTCGTACTCGTGATAATTCTGCCTCGTAGAAAATACCGCCGATAGTCTCATTATTCAGATCGTATAAAATATACACGAATGGTTCTCGATTTACTGATATTCCTTGAATCTTGAATAATTCGTTACTCCAACCACGCTCATATCCTTTCACGAAAGTTGCTTTAGCTGTACTGATACGTACCAAGTCACCGACGCTGTATTTAGGCTTTTTAATTTTTTTCGCGTTACGCTCGTAACGCCTTGCTAAATTATCTCGGGCTATAGAGGCATTTTCGAGGGTTACTTCGCTCGGAGGAATACGCGTTCCGCTGTGTCTAGTGTGATTATAAGCGTATAAAAAAATTTGTGAAACATCGATGTAACGCTTATTTCGCGTGTATGTAAAGTAGCACCACATTCGCTCTTTTATTGTTCGATTAAAGCGTTCGGCAATCGAGGCTTTTATATCAGGGTTACGAGGAGCGCAAAAATCGATATTCTTTTTCTTGAGAAATTGCTGAAACGGAGCGCCGATAAATTCTTTGCCTCGATTAGTTTGCAATTGCTGCGGACGACGATTGTTACTGCGTGCGAGTATGCGTGTGAGACCGCGGGCCACGTTTGCGCTCGTTTTGTCACGCAAAGCCTCGACCCACACGTATTTGCTCAACACATCGATAACAACAAGCAGATACACGCGTACCCATCGTTGTACGTGGCTATCGAGCGAAGATCAGCTAAATCAGCCTCCCATACATCGTCTATATTACTCACGCTGTACGTACAACGGGGAAATCATCGTCGCACGAGACGGTGCATGTTATATGAATCCTGTGTCTCGAGCCATGGTAAAACTTTTTTTCGTGCTACTTTCCGATCCACCAGGGCAAAATTTTTTGCTCGAGAATAGGATGCAGGATAGAGAAGAGAAGAAGAGGACAAAGAGGAAGAACGTTCGGAATCATCGTCCCTGATAAATATGAGCTCCAAGGATAGCTCTTTCTTTGTCGTACTACCGAGCAACAGTAGTATGCAGTATTTTCCGAATAATACGACGACAAAATTTATTACAAAACTACCGCTTCAGATACGCTTGCACGGAGAATGGTCTGTTTCTCTTGTGGAAATTGCTTATCCGATGACTCTTTTACATGTTCTTACTGTAGGAAGTCTCGTAACTTTTGAGCATGATGATTATGATTTATCGGGTTTAAATCTTTTAACACGGAGACGCGCTGATAGAGACCAAGTTGCACCTGGTGTAGAAAGTATAATAAGAGAGTATAAATAAGTTACCTCACGTGGCCGGACATTTGCGCTTTAAATCGCTTCCAAGCGGACAGGTCGAAGTGGCGCGCGTATGCGACGATATACGCTACCACGACTTTCGCGTATCGCTCGCTATCGCAAGGCTACTAGAACTCTCGGAAGAGGCCTGCAGGTCAGTAATGATAGAACCGCATTGCGAATACACAGAGTCGAGGCCTGCATCTCTCACCGGTGCTACACCAGGTAGCTTTCTATACACAGATATCTGTGAGAGCTATATTACAGGCGATGTACAAACACCACTCTTACGAGTTGTTCCCATTGATACTGATGACTGTCAGTATGGTTCGATAAAAATTAAATCGTTTTCAACGCCACGATATATACCTTTCTTGCGCAATCATTTACACACTATCGAGATCGATATAAGAGACGAATTTCGGGATCCTATACCATTCGAGCAGGGAACGTTGACTGTGACACTACATTTCAAAAGGTGCCACGATTCATTACACCACTATGGATGATATTGACAGTGTGCAGCACGGATGGGGCCGTCGCGGGTACGGCGGTATTAGCCATGTTTTTATCGGAACACCTAATCAACGAGGACACGGTATCGGCAGCTTTCTCGGGGGCCTGTTTTGTCGAGTGTTACCACTTTTAAAGAAGGGCGCTAAAGCAGTTGGAAAAGTAGCGTTGCGCGCTGGTGTAAACGTAGCCGGTGATATCTTCGATAGAAATATAGCTGTGAAAGATGCTATTCGCGAGACAGCGAGAGAATCAGGCAGTAATCTCAAACGCAAACCCTCTGAAAAAATTGACACTCTCATGTGGGGGTATGGTTATAAAAAGCGCAAAATTTTGCGAACTCCTCATTCATTGGACGAACGTAAACCACGACGTATCTCCCGTAAAAATAAAAGTGTAATAAAGAGAAAAGTAATAAAGAAGAAGAAGAATAATAAGAACAATAAGAAGAAGACTCGTCAACGAACAGTTGCAGATATTTTTGGATAGCTGAAACAAGATGGCTTTTCTACATGCGCACTCGTGCGAGTGTCTTAAATCGGAACTTGAATTATTTTCACTCCCAACGACGCAAACTACTATCGAAGGCTCTAATTGGGTGTATTGCAAGCTAATATCTTCGCTAACAGATGATTCACCGATTGAATTTGTTGTTCCTGGACAGGGTGATGAGTATATCGATCTCGCGCATACTATGCTTAGTCTGAGAGTGAAAATAACATCTCCTACTACTACGGAAATAGCCGCGGGTACATCGTCGAAAGTAAGTGCCGGCCCTGTAAACAATCTCTTGCATTCTATGTTTAATCACGTGGATGTATACCTGAATCAAAAACTAGTTTCACCTCCAAATAATGCCTACGCTTATCGAGCGTACATAGAAACACTTTTGAATTACGGTCCAGCAGCAAAAAATTCGCATCTCACGAGCGTTCTCTGGTACGACGATACCCCTGGAAAAATGGATGATATAACATCGGAAAATATGGGTCTTGTAAAAAGAAAACAATTTTTAAATGTCGAAAAAACTGTAGGCTTGCTCGGTCATCTGCATTGCGATATATTTAATCAGGAGCGGTTCCTATTAAACGGCGTCGAGATGCGACTATGGTTGGTGCGGTCTAGATATTCATTTTGTCTTGTGGGGGATACAAAGAATGGTCAATGCGGCTTAAAGATTCTCGAGGCATCGCTTCTCGTTCGTAGAACAAAAATAGCTCCTGGTGTTCTGCTCTCGCATGCCAGAACTCTGGCAAAATCTACGGCTAAATATCCTCTTACGAGAGTCGAGGTAAAAGCCGTTTCAATACACTCTGGTGTTCATTGAGAGACTATCGATAATATCGTGTTAGGTCAATTGCCGAAGCGTATAATTATCGGTTTTGTCGATAACAAGGCGTTTAACGGCGACTTCAGTATGAATCCATTCAATTTCCAAAATTACAAGATAAATTATCTCTCGTTGTATGTAGATGGTGCTCAAATACCTTCAAAACCGTTACAACCTGATTTCACGAAAAATCATCTATATGTGGATGCTTTTCAAACGTTGTTTTCGGGAACTGGAATACATTTTTTGAACGACGGTAATTCGATCGATCGCGATAATTATCACGATGGATACTGTTTGTTTGCTTTTGATTTGACACCCGATCTTTCGGCGAACAGCAATACACATTGGAATTTAATAAAGCACAGTAGTGTGAGAATAGAGGTACGATTTGAGGATGCGCTTGCTTCAACGATAAATTGTGTAGTCTACGCGGAATATGATAATGTCCTTGAAATTGATGCCTCACGGCAAGTAATGGTGGATTTTACCGGATAAACGAAAAATGTGCTGATGTCGGAGTAAAATTGATTAGTGTTAAGAGACGAAGAAGCGTCTTTGTGATTAACGAATCAGTCGAACTCGAGCATCTGTACGGATTAGACATGAAAATGGATATCGTCGTGGATATACAGGGAATGCGTGATAAAGACTCGGAGTTTATTCCGAAAGAAATTGCCGTGGTAGCAGTGAATAGACCGTACTCTGCTCATTGGATCATCCCACCACTGTGTCACTTTGCCGAATTACCACAGCATTCGAGAAACCAGAATAATTTTCTCTCGAAATATTTTCACGGTCTGGAATGGTACGGGGGCGATGTGAGCTGTAAACAAGCATACGCTAACTTGCGTGAAATTTCGCGAAAATCAAGACGCATCTATACACGCGGTCACGAGAAGGCTATACTTCTTTGCGATGTCACGAGTCGTGAAATTTCCAATCTGGAGGATGAGGAGGGCGCCCCATCGTACACATTTATGCCGAAATCTTTGCGAAAATGCTTTAGACACGCTATGATAAACGATACAGCGTCTTCCTATTGTGCAATGCGCCAGGCTTTCCAAATAAAAAATTGGCTTCGCGAGCACTCATTTAAAGGAGAATCATACATGGATGTTTGGTCAGCAAACGAAGAGGAAGAGAATAAGAAAGAGGAGAAATCTTCACCATGTAGTGGTGACACGATCGACGATGCTGTGGAATAAATTTTGCATATATACGTCTATCAAAGCGTTTATGTTATCATTAAATCATTGACTATCTGTTCAGCATTAACACTAGACAAATCTACGAGAGCTGCAGTATCTACCACTTTCAACCGTTGGAGTATACCCAGCTGACAGAATTCCTCGTGTATGGTCGTTACCGGTCGGACTCGTAGTTAACACGGATAACCACGACGGACCTGGAGAGCATTGGATCGCCATGTACGTTAACCATCATGGAAAAGGAATGTACTTTGATAGCTACGGGCTACCACCGATTATCCCGCAACATCTCGCCCGGCTACGAAAAAACCGCAAGTTCTATCGGTACGGCCTCAACCAGCCACAGAGTAATACATCGGATCTGTCTGGACAATTTTGTATCGTATTCCTGCATATTATGTCGTGCGGATCCACCATGTCGCGATTTAATAATCTCTTTAGGCATAATGTAATAAAAAAACGATAGAATAGTACGTGAATCTGACAATGCTTTTACGTCTCGACGAACGGACAGTGATAAAAATAAATTAAACGATGGAGGAATCTCCGAGCGAAGATTAGGGTGTTTGCAGGGATGTTGCATGCGACTTTAAAGGTGTGTAAAATTATTTAAATAACATATTGTTTAATTAAAAACAAATAAATCGTCTTACTGTGTCTCATATCTTATAATTATATATAAATTATAATCGAGGTTCCTCACGGCACGGTATCATATTCTGCGCCTTTTACTGCAGAGCAAGCGCTTCGCGAGGAGTACAGCGCAAAACGGTACGCACGTGCAAAACCGCTGTCGCTGCATTCAGAGCGCTGGATACCTAGTTATGATTCAGAGGGGTTTGTTTTCTTCAAACCCTGTGATACTAACCAGCAGCATCCTGAGCATTCCGTACGATTTAACTTCGTGCTCGCGCAGTCAAAAACGTATTTTTCGCAATGTATCCTTGTTACGACGCTAGCGGGTATTCGGAGTTCTCGACTATACATCCGAAATATACATCGGGTACGATGGCGGCGACGTGGACGAGGACTTCGAAGACCCCCAGCTTCCTGAAGCAGACGATGCTCGGTTATGAAAGTATCCACGCGCGCGCGTGCGTGTGTGTGTGTGTTTGTGTGAGTGAGATAGTGAGAGATAGGAATTGAAAATCGCCGTCGAAGGAAGGTGGACGCCAACAACACCAGAAATAAGTACCTGATTTTATTCCTTTTTTAAGTATGGGTACACCTTTGCTCCATCCTGCTCTCATCTCTTCTCTTCCTTGTTCACCAAGGTACCCACACCACCTCACTTTACCATCTCCACGTTCCCGACACTGGTTAAGCAGAGTGGATATCGCGGCGGTGGAAAAGTGGGGTGGTGGCGGTTGCCGCGTGGTAGGGGAAGGAGTGGGGATATTAGTGGGATGGGGCAAAGGTGTACACGTACTACTATCTGGATATTTGACCGCGAGACACTCTTGTTCATAGTAACCGTCAGAGATTGGTTTATTCTGACAGTATTTTAACGTGTACGTCTTAGGAATAGTATTTTTTATCAATTAGGTGTTGTCCAATTAGGTGTATAACCTTTGGCGAAACATTTTTTATATTTGCTTATTCGACCTTTTTGTACTACTTTTAATTTTGGCATCCTAACATACTTCATTTGAGGTCTGTGGAATACGCGATGTAACGAACTTTTCTCATTTTTAATGCAAACATCTTTGGGCTTCATCCTAATCGTATTATGTACAGTACTGTTATACATGGAATCCAAATTATCCAAAATATCTGTCCACTTATAACGTCCGCGAAGACTACACTGCTTCCACATTTGATTTTTACTGTACGAATGAAGCGTTTACAAATCGATGCCTTTAAGTTGCTAAATGTCGAGTATAAATGAACATTGTATTGCTTCATAAGAGAATGGAAGTTGGAATTGTAAAATTCCCCCACATTATCAACATGTAATTGCAACGGGACGCGTCCTTACATAAGTACAGATTTCATTGCAACTGTTGTATCTTTACCCGTCTTCATTGGTACAACTCAGGCGAATTTGGAGAATATATCATTGGCGGTAAGTCTATACTTATATTTGCTGCTTTTACTTGCATAAGCCGACATATCCACAAGCTCAACTTGCCAAGTCTCATCCAGACCTCGAATGTTCACATGGCGACATGTATAATTGCGTCGAGCTGGTTTATGTAGTTTCACTTCTAACGATTCCTTGTGCACGCTCATTATTGCGAACGTTTAGTCTACTATACAGATTAGAAATAGCCTTAGAATTTTAAATCGCCAAGTTTTCTATTGCCTTGAGGTTTGCATTTAGAGTTTTAAAGATTCTGTATCGTCACCTCACGACCTTGAACCAATAGTAGATTACTATCACTCATTGCTTTACGTAACATTTTAACAGTATTTTGCAATTTACGATGTAAAATATTGAGGGTGGCTGCGTCGTTCTGCTGTTGCGGACGAGCAACGTTGCATAATCTCTTGTTCTCCAAATCATAATACCCATCCACAGTTATTTTGAATCCGATACCAGAATTACCAGGAGGTCCACGATTTTTCACAATTTGACTCTTATCTAACTGTCGTCCAAACACGTCAGTAGAATAGGCCCAAGATCGCGAAACTTGTGGGCGTGGCCTCCCCTAGCCCTGCCGACTTGAGCTCCCCTCCCCACCTCCTTGCTCCTATTGCGGCCCTGCACCTGTTTATTCGCCCCACCCTAAGCCGCCGACTGACGCGCCACCTGGGCGGTACGTGCGCCATTAGTTGGATGCTGGACCGTATGTTGTTACCGATGCGCCATCTATTGCAAATTAACCACAGGAGGTATATTACCAACAGCAGGTAAAACAAAGCGAATATTCGACGATCGGTAGTGTAGATTCGGGGCAGCTATCGATAAGTAGGTTCAGCTCTGCAGGTGATACTACAGATTGGGTCCTACCATCGAAAAATAAGTTTATAGCCTGTCGCCGGTAAAAACATTTGCGTCCGATCATGTCCTATCACCGATAATCAGATTTCGGTCCTACACATCCGAGGTTTTGCTTTTCACTATTTGCCACTAATTAAAAATAAAATGTTTCTAATCATTTAAAGCAGGTATTGATATTAATAGTAATAACAATAGTTGGTAAAAATACGTTTGAAGAACAAACACGTTTATTAATATTAGCATTATGTGTACAGTTTTTATAACTCTAATTTAGATTAAGCCAAATATGGGATAACGACAAGACGGGGCAGCACATAATTAATACAAAGTCACACAATAATTATATTATCATCTTGTTGGATAATCAGCTGGCGCACGGCGATCGATGTTCGCCGTACGTCGACCTGTTGCTGCTGGGTAGCGTGCTGCGCTCGGTTATGCCGGAGATAGCCGAGGCAGTGCCTCGCGAGTATGCTGCTTGAAGCAAGAGGCTCGCGCTCTCTCGTTTGACTTCGGCATAGCTCACTATATCTCACTCATTTGACTTCAGCGCATAACGACGCTTTTGTAAAGAGCAGCCATATTGCAAAATCAAACACTTTCGTGAAAACCCGCTCGAACAGAGCACACATCTCAGCATCGCTCTGACTTTTTCACTGCTTCCACTGGATCTATTCAGCTTTTCGTGCTCACCAAGACTCAAAATCAGGTACGAGTACACCGGTATAATTTATTATAATTTAATTTCGGTGACGAGGAAAACTAATCGGTGCAACCTCATAATTGTCTCACTTTGTGGCGTGCTCTGCAGCACGGGCTGTACCACGTTTTCCTCATCACATTTCGCCCGCTTGATTAACATAAATTTAACATGAAGTTAAAAATTAACAGTGAATAATACACGTGTGCCTATTATTCACTGTACGTTCTCCCAATAAGCTTGCTGGGAAAGTACTGTGAATATTTTCTAATCATTTGTGCATCCTCAAAATCTCACTTTGCCGTGCTCTGCAGGGCTGACTGCATCACGTTCTTTCATATTACACATCCAGCACTCAAGCAATATAATTGCAAGTGCTTTCACTTACTCTCAGTATTTTCTCTCATATAAACCTATAGAGAATTTGTTGAGAGTAAGTGACATATTCTACGCTCTCAGACTTCTCATTCCGTGGCGTGCTCTGCAGCGCTGGTTGCACCACGTACACTACACTCAAGAAAAGACAGCACACAATTAATACAATTGTGTGCTGGCACTCAAACCTGTGTTAAAATCTTTTACTATATTTTTTTTGCATTTTTAATGTATATTTTTGTAATTGACAAGCGGATGGTAAAAATAAAACCACTTTCTCTATCAAACATCTGTCAGTCTGGTTTCTTGTTCCCTGTCGTGAGTGAAAACTCATAATTTTTAATATATTCCTGATTCACTCAACTACACCAAGAAGGAATTCTCAACACATCTACAGTTAGTAAAATGAATTATTATCTTCATACCCATGTGTTATTATGTGGATCATTAAATACTACTTTTCAACTAGTTTATACACTCGTTCTCCGATTATTATTCGATCGGATTTAAAGCTACTAGAGAAATGTCAGTAAGTAATTTTTTCACTTCATGTGTTATGAATGGAATACAAAATATCTTCGACTCAAGGAAGAGTATATCGAAATGATAAATGAATGAAGGATCGACTCGATGGCGTCAGATTAGAGCTATTCTGTGTTAAGAGTAATCTAACGCGCACTTGATCCACATTTTCGGCTAGCTCTTTAGCGGGAATATGAATATATTCAGCACATAGAATTTCGATGCCGTTTTTCACATAAATGGTTTAGCGTTGGAGCCGTCTCAAGTGCTCCTCGACATACGCCGTTACCGCGCATAGCCCATCAAATGATTTCTTTTACATTACTATAGCCGGTGAATAGATTTTCTTCTTCTTTGCCGGCGGTTGTTCCACTTGACTCTCTTCGTCCTGGTCGAACTGTCTTCAGTGGTTGTCTCATCAATGCACTTGATCGGTGTGTGTTTGGGATGTGGTCGGTGGTCCTCCTATCATAATTCCTACAGTCCTTGAAATATTGTATGATCCTATTTCAGATAGTGCATCTTGTAGTTCACCCCAGGTCGTGGTTTCTAGGATGATTCATCCCGATGAGTTATTATTCTGAAGCTTCATGATTGGTACGACATCGCCGTTTACACGCGGTTGAAGTCCCACACTTATCTTCTTTGTTTGTGAATAATTCAGATTGTATGTTGTACTTATATTCACTGTCTTTTAGACAGGTTATGTAGGTGTATACATACATTAAAATTAGGGATACTCGGTCTGACATTACAGGCTGCTACCAATAATGAAGGAGTACAAGAGCTCGTATTTCCTGTTATGTAAACAATTTCACGATCTTGTTGACAGGTAGTGCAGGTGTATACATAAATAAAAATTAGGGATGCTTGTTCTAACACTACAGGTTGCTTTCGAAAATGTAAAATTACGAGAGTTCGTATTTACTGTTATATAAACAGATACTGCAGATGTATATATAAATTAAGGATGCTCGGTTTAACAATATAGTTTGCTTCTGAGAGTACAGGTATGGTAGGGTTGTATATACTACACGAAAAGGCGAAAAGTCAAAATGTATTTATAGATAGAGAAGAGGGGGCTATGGTCAAAATATAAAAGCGAACGAGATCAAAAATTTCGTTTAATTAGGTGTTGAAACGCAGCTGTGGAACCACAGTCTTAATTTGCTCTTGCATTTTTCAATTCATCTCTCTTTTTCAAAATGGTTTTTTCTCGCCATCCGCTTTTGGAAGTTGTGCATGCATTGGCGTGTGCGGTGGTTGACGAATATCGCGAACTTTACGTTTGATCGGTTGTCCGCAGAGTTTACCAGAGTGCTTCGTGAAGGTCGTGTTGAAAGCATTATAACAGCCTTCAACAGGGATGTCTTCTGTGGATCGGAGTTGGCACAACGCTTGGTTGTGCAGCATCTAGCGAATCATGGAGGACTGCTTCACCCGCCACTGCGAGACCTCATAATGAGAGTTGAAAATTTTATCTGTGAGTACTGAATATGTTTTGAATTGTACCTTATACACTAACCATGTTTTGAATCGTATATTATTAAATACGACATTTAGAAATAATGTTTCTAATACACAATAGATTCGTGTCTGGAGGTGTCATCGATGCACACTGACACAACGGCAGATGAGATGGATGCCAATGAAATAGCGTCATCCGACATTGATGATACCGACTGCATCGACGTTGACAACGATAATGCAGCCGGAGTGGACGATGCCTGCATGGACCATAACGACGACGAAGATGATGATGGCGTACCCGTAGTCGTCGATGAAAATACTGACAACGACGACGACAGCGTGGAGGACACAAACGATGATAGCGTTGACGACGACGACGACGACAGGGAGGCCGCTGAGCTGATGGAGAATCATATTATTCAACGGGTGTTCAATCGTCGTTCACGGCTTGTGAGGACAACGACGACGATGCTCCAGACAATGGTAAGTTGAAAACTGTTCTTTTACTTTTGTATCATATATATATGTAATTTTTATATATAATTCATATGAATAATATACAATATATATATATATATATATTGGGTCTGGGAAAAAGTTCGTGGCGTTTTTGCCGATAGATGGCATCAATTGCAAATAAGTCAGGAAACACAGATCGCAGCGACACCACTGAACGCTCGTTGGAAAGGTGACACTTCGAGCCTTACTTCGCGTTTATAAACATCGAAATTGGTGCAGTGGTTGGAAAGTTGTTTGCATTTGAATATGGAGTAATGAAAAATTGCGCTATATTTTGCAATATTATTATGACAAATGGAAGAACGCTGCGCAGGCTTGTGAAAAAATTTGTGCTGTGTACGGTAAAGGTACTTTATCAAAATCTGCTGCGGAGAAATGGTTCGCTCGCTTTCGTTCTGGTAATTTTTATGTGAAAGATGAGTCACGCTCTGGTCGTCCAATCACTGCAAAAGCTGATGGAATTCTTAAAAAAGTCCAGCAAGATAAGCATATCAGCCATGTCGATATTAGTATGGACCTAGGCATTGACCACAAAACTATTTTGAACCATTTACACAAAGCTGGCTACAAAAAGAAGCTCGATGTATGGGTTCCTCATGAGTTGAATGCGAAAAACATGATAGACCGAATAAACATCTGTGATGCGTTGCTGAAACGCAATGAAATCGAGCCATTTCTGAAACGTGTCATAACCGGTGATGAAAAATGGATCACGTACGACAATCGGAAGCATCAAAGATCGTGGACAAGGGATGGTGATCCGTCACAAGCGTTCGCGAAGCCAGGATTGACGGTGAAAAACGTGATGCTGTGTGTATGGTGGGACTGGATGGGAATCGTCCACTATGAGCTACTTCCAGTTGGTCAGACGATTGATTCTCAACTCTACTGTGGACAACTAAAGAGATTATGCCAAGCAATTGAAAGAATATGGCCCGAATTGATTAATAGGAAATGTGTTATCTTCCATCATGACAATGCCCGACCACACACTTCTTTAATGACCCGTCAAAAATTGCGAGAGCTTGGTTGGGAAGTTTTTATGCATCCACCGTAGAGTCCAGACATAGCACCCTCTGACTTATTCCGATCTCTGCAGAACTCTCTCAATGGAATTAAGCTGCTTTCAAAAGACGCCTGCAAAAACCACTTGATTCAGTTTTTCAACCACGAACCACATAAGTTCTTCACCGATGGCATCATGGCTCTACCTGAAAAATGGCGAAACATTATCGATAACAATGGAGCATATTTGGTTTGAATAAATTCATTTTCACACTATAAGAAAACCAGTCGAATTTTACTAAAAAAAAAAAACGCCAGGAACTTTTTTCCAGACGAAAAATATATATGTGGGGGGTAAAAGTAGGGTTTGCTCAAAGAAACAGAAAATAATTATCGTTATACAAGAAGATTGATATAGAATTAACCGTTTCCTACTCGGTCACCCTTTCCTCGTAATTTAGGGTATCACGCGCCTTACAAATCGTTATTCCTGGGCTCTTGCATGCTTCTATAATCGTGTATACAGAAAAGAACTTAAATATGCAATATTATGTGGTTTGCTTTTGAGTGAATTTATCGGTATGCGTAGATAATTCGTTTGACCTTTCGCGTTCACCTGATACTTATCCTACGATATCTTTCTATCCGCTCATATTTGATGTAGTAAATTACCGGTGCGCTGCCGTAAGCCTATCCCTACATTCTGATTTACTATCGCGGATCCATGGTCTTCCTTCTTGCGTCACTACTCTCAGTGGTGGGAGTGGAGCTCCCGCTTGAGATCCCCGTGAAGGCCTACCCGCTCGCTCACCTGACCGCGGCTGCAAGCTGGCGTCAGCGTTATGCACTCGAGGTGCATTCTCATTGGAAGTATATATCAGGGCCATATCAATTATTATTCTTTATCCTTTTGTATATTTTTTCCGGCTATCGCGAATGATCCCTGCTACTTATTTTTCGCTATTCACATGCTATTATTTGGTATACCTCGGTGGCAATTTAATAGATTCGGGCTGATGTATCTCTTTGCTTTCGTAGTGGTAATATCTATCCGGATCGGTTATCCACAGCTACCGGTGTGAGTCCGCTTTGTTGTTGTTAGGATTTCGTGGCCATCTAGCTCAGACGCAGCATAGGCTAAGCTGCTATCCATCTAGTGTGAATCTGACGTCACAGCTGGGGCTCGTGTATACCAGTTCGGCTGAAGACTGTCGATGGCTCATCTGGTCTTCCTTCCTGGTAGCTGGACTTCTGCATCGGCGAGATCGGCGAGTGAACAAAAGTGTTTCCCGAATACAAATTTCCCGTGGTTTTATACTAGCATCCCCTCCGTTCACCCCATATTTTTGATATCACTATATTTGGTGGTGCTCCTTTAGTTAATCTCTTATAGCTCATCTCCTGTAGCCTATCTCCTACAACCCAGCGATAGCCTTTTTAAAATTCGTCGTTTGTCTTAACAATGGTTTTTAATTCTCAACTGGTTTCAGATGGTTTTCTGACCAGAGAATGACATGACTTGGCCCTCAACTGGCCGACCTACATGGTGTCACGCGCGGTAGCGGTGCTTAGTTGTGTGCACCGCGCGCCATGAGATGACAAGTAAAGGGTGATTTTTTTGAGGTTAGGATTTTCATGCATTAGTATTTGACAGATCACGCGGGATTTCAGACAAGGTGTCAAAGAGAAAGATGCTCAGTATGCTTTGACATTTCATAATGAATAGACTTACTAACGAGCAACGCTTGCAAATAATTGAATTTTATTACAAAAATCAGTGTTCGGTTCGAAAAGTGTTTCGCGATTTACGTCCGATTTATGGTCTACATAATCGACCAAGTGAGCAAACAATTAATGCGATTGTGACCAAGTTTCGCACTCAGTTTACTTTATTGGACATTAAACCAACCACACGAATGCGTACAGTGCGTACAGAAGAGAATATTGCGTCTGTTTCTGAGAGTGTTGCTGAAGACCGTGAAATGTCGATTCGTCGCCGTTCGCAGCAATTGGGTTTGTGTTATTCGACGACATGGAAGATTTTACGCAAAGATCTTGGTGTAAAACCGTATAAAATACAGCTCCTGCAACAACTGAAGCCGAACGATCTGCCACAACGTCGAATTTTCAGTGAATGGGCCCTAGAAAAGTTGGCAGAAAATCCGCTTTTTTATCGACAAATTTTGTTCAGCGATGAGGCTCATTTCTGGTTGAATGGCTACGTAAATAGGCAAAATTGCCGCATTTGGAGTGAAGAGCAACCAGAAGCCGTTCAAGAACTGCCCATGCATCCCGAAAAATGCACTGTTTGGTGTGGTTTGTACGCTGGTGGAATCATTGGACCGTATTTTTTCAAAGATGCTGTTGGACGCAACGTTACGGTGAATGGCGATCGCTATCGTTCGATGCTAACAAACTTTTTGTTGCCAAAAATGGAAGAACTGAACTTAGTTGACATGTGGTTTCAACAAGATGGCGCTACATGCCACACAGCTCGCGATTCTATGGCCATTTTGAGCGAAAACTTCGGAGAACAATTCATCTCAAGAAATGGCCCGGTAAGTTGGCCACCAAGATCATGCGATTTGACGCCTTTAGACTATTTTTTGTGGGGCTACGTCAAGTCTAAAGTCTACAGAAATAAGCCAGCAACTATTCCAGTTTTGGAAGACAACATTTCCGAAGAAATTCGGGCTATTCCGGCCGAAATGCTCGAAAAAGTTGCCCAAAATTGGACTTTCCGAATGGACCACCTAAGACGCAGCCGCGGTCAACATTTAAATGAAATTATCTTCAAAAAGTAAATGTCATGGACCAATCTAACGTTTCAAATAAAGAACCGATGAGATTTTGCAAATTTTATGCGTTTTTTTTAAAAAAAAAGTTCTCAAGCTCTTAAAAAATCACCCTTTATAAGCTGGTCTATACGGTGTAAGTGACGCGCGGTAGCGGTGCTCAGTTGTGTGCACCGCGCGGCATGAGACAACCAGTCCGTCTCAATATGAATATTGTTATATATTAATCCATCAATATATATATATATATTAGCTGACCCGGCAAACGTTGTTCTGCCATATAAATTATTTCTCTCAATATTTTGGTTGTTAAATAAAAAATAACGCATGTATTGTAAGTGTGTGGGGATGGGATCTATGACAGAAAGAGGAATGGAGCGCTGCAGACGATGACCGCCGATAAAAACAAAAAAACACCAACCATTCATTTTCTCAATTCAATGTATTTCATTAACGTAATGGACATATTCATTGCTTATCTCTTAAAAGTTAAATGTAAAGTGAAAACAAGTAATATATTTTTTATCCTAAAGTAGGAAAATGAAATAAAGAAAATCAATATTAATTTCGAAGAGCAATTCAGTGTACGATATTTTTTGTCAGTCCGTTTTTAGCCAACACAAATAAGTTCCATGGTTTGCCCACGCGAGAACATGCCACGTATAATTGTCCGTGTGAAGAACATAGTGTGCCCAAATCTAAGCCGCAAACAGACATCGTTTGGCCTTGCGACTTATTGATTGTCATTGCGAATGTCAATCTAATAGTATATTGAACGCGTTTGAATTCAATTGGCACGTCTGTGGGAATCATTGGAATTCGTGACAGCAAAACATTTTCGGCTTGGAATTTGCCGTTCAAAATGGTGGCTGCGATAATGTTTTTCATCCATTTTTTAATGACCAATCGCGTGCCATTGCACAGCCGTGGTGGGTTCAAATTCCGAAGTGAAATAACCGGTAATCCAACTTTCAGTTGTAGAAGGTGTGGTGGCATGCCTAGCAAATCCAGTGAGTTCAAAAACTCTGTTGAACAATTTACAGCTTTGTTGGCATCGCAAACTGTATAGATCGATTTGTATGATACCAAGTCGCCTGGCAACGACTGCTGTATATTGAAGTTCAAATCGTCAACGTCCACATGTGTGCTGCCAAAATGGCTCTTTCTGCCAGCCACGCATGATTTATGTATTGTGTGCGTACATCGGGAAATATGCGGTCAATGAGAGCATTTTGCGAATCAACGATTGTGCAGAAATTAGTGGGCAATTTTATGCATCCAGTATTTTCATAGACAGCAACTTTTCCATCGCCGATATCTAACAATTGGTTCGAGAATGTGTCAGCGGATGGATTTTGTAGCATTTGGACGCGCATGTTTATTTTTAGCTGGACTTTTTCAACATTACGTCACAGTGGCGATAATTTCAAGCAAGCGTTGATCTCATCAGCGTACGTTGAATGCGGAATGACGGGAACTGTTTGTCTGAAATCACCTCAAAGGAGTAACAGTGTGCCGCCGAATAGTTTGTCGTTGTTTTTTATATCTTTGAGTGTTCTGTTCAACGCCTCAAGAGAATGTTTGTGTGCCATAGTGCATTCATCCCAGATAATAATTTTGCATCGTTTCAGCACTGTGGCCATGGACGATTGTTTTTTTATGTTGCACACTGCGTCTGGGTTATTTTGAACATTCAGTGGCAGCTTAAATGCTGAATGAGCTGTTCTGCCTCCATCCTCCATCCTCTGGCCAATGCAATGCCATTATTTGATCGTATTTCGGCGAGAATTAGCGAAATGAGAAATATTTTGCCAGTTCCACCTGGTGCATCCAAAAAAAAGAATCCACCTTGTCCCGCCGAAACTGCCAGCATAATGCGGTCGTTAATGATTTTTTGTTCATGAGTCAGTAGTGGGACATTGCGAGTAACAATCGCTGCCATTTCTGCAGTATCGTACTGCAGTTCACGATTCATTTCGGTGTCCATTAAATCAGATGCACTTACATTTGGCGAACTCATACTGAAATGACTGAGTCGTAAATTGGCAATGACAACGCAAAGATCCTCGATAGCAATCAATGCTTCATTGTACATAGCGCCGCTGAATGTAATCGTTAGATCGTTGCACCGTGTACGAATTCGATGCAATATATCTTCAGTCATTGAATCTTTGTGCTTATCCCAAAACGTATCTGCTCGTCCCGGGAAACATGTAGTCAACACTATAGCGAATAGTAGATGAATTTCTGGTACTGTACAGCCCAATGCTGCTTCAGCAAGCATATCGTCCCAGTGATTGTTGTCTTCGAGCAAGCCGAGTGCAAGGCATGCATCTTTATATGTTGGATACTGTTGTCCATTCACTTTGCGTATACCTTGAAATGACAATGGGCCGGTGACATTAACCAACAACAGTCGCAGATAGAAGCACTCAATCTGCTTTGGAGTGACTGTATATACTCGGCCCAAAATGTTTGATTTGAATAGGCCGGGGCACGCATCAATTGGTGTGCCTTGCTTGCGGGGCATCAATTTTTTTGTTTGATTCCATGTGAAATAGCGTGGTACTTTGGAATAGAGTAGTGTTCGTGCAAAGGCACCGAAAGTATCCTCACGATTACACAATTCGAAAAATTCGGTGAGTTTAGTTTTTAGTGGATTTATGGTATGCTCAATTGCTGTTTCGTTGGTGAAAAATACACGCTGGCCGTTTTCAAGATGGACGGCTAAATGTATAACTGCTGGGTCCCGTTCATGAATTAGGAAAACAAAGATACGCCAGACAGCTTCATTGGAGCTGATGTACCGGCCAATTTGATAGCGCATTATTTCGTCGTTGTCATTCAATCGAGGAGCATTCACATTGGTATTTTGAATTTGAAACACAGCCATATCGCTGCCTTTATTCACATACTTGCAAATGTATTTGATGCTCTTCACCGAACTGCATAACTCAACATTAATATGAGCATTGAATGTTTTGCTCAGCAGAGGCGAATATGGTACCACCCAACGATTGTCAATATCAATGTCTGCGTTGTTGATATTTTGCGTAAATGATTGTCCGCCATTATCAGTATTTCTTCGACGATATATTGGATATCCGTCGACATTTGTGATCGTGTCGTTGGTGAAATCTTTAGGAAAACGCTTTGTACATTTTCCATCTGCCATGCAAGGCGATAAACGATTCAGATCACCGCATGGGCCATGAATCATGTTTATGGTAACAATATCGAACAGTAGTTGATCAGTAGATCAGTAGACTATCGATTTCCTCAGGGCGTATTTTGTCGACTAACCAAATCAAAATGTATGCATGAGATAATCCTCGCTTTTGCCATTCAACTGAATACATCCAGCAACATGTGGGACCGAATACGTGTAATTTTGTAATGAAGCTTATTAAAGACTTCAATTTTTGTTTGAACACACGTGCTGTAATGTCATGACGATGTATTGCATTTTGGCTTGGCAATAACAAAGATGTAATCTCCTGCCACTTTGGATTACATAAACGTGATAAATAAACACGGTCGTTCGTACTCGCGCACGAAAGTCATAGCATCCTGTATATATTCTTGCATATGACGTGGACTGCCTACGTACGATGATATTAGAATGATAGAGTTACCAATTTCGGCAGTGTCGGCGTCGCTCATGATAGCGTCTCGCAAGTGAATGTATTCTTCCGCACGCAGCTTCTGTTGATTGTGTCGTAGGAATCGCAGTCGTTCGCTCTCTACCTTCGCGTACATGTCGACAATGAATTGTTGGCACAGCTCACGACATCACAGAATGACGTTGTCCTGACCGCGTCGAATCATCATACGATACGCATAAAAATCCATCGAGCTCACTTTATTGTTTGTTTCGGCTCCTGTAATAACATATTCATAAATATTAATTCAAAATGAGTAATGATGTTCATAATGAATGAATTACCTGTGGTGGGATCTCGTTGTTTAATTATTAAGCAATATCCGTCTTGTCCCTTCCAGAAAATTAGCGGATATTGGAGAGCGTCGTATGAACGGTGTGTGTCGGCGATGAGCTCCAGATTATTGTTTCTTCTTCGAATCACGATTTCTCGCATCGATGTGCGGTCGCCAACCATGATTCCAGCAACGTCGTCAACAACAGGCGCATTGAATCTACGCACGTGCTCTCCAGCTGGTGTTGTATCAGGATTGATGACAATAGCGTGATTGTCACTTTGCAATTCGTGCATGTGTGATTTGAAGAATTTCAATAATTCATTGTGCTCCGTTCCAATTATTGATGTTGATTTCGTTCAGCTCGTGCCTCTTGTGATTGAGATGCGCGCAATTGCGACATGCTCACACGCACATTTACGTTATCTTGTTGGATTTGTTCGTCTGTTCTTTCTGCTCTACTATTTCGCATGTTTGTTGCTTTATTCGTTCGACGGCCCAAATGGGCCCCTTTGCATCTTGCTGGCATTGTTCACTGTAATACACACACACAAATAAATAAAATTGTTGTACTTACTGATGAAAAACGATATACCGATAATGTATTTGTTCTTTTAGTATTTTACCAACATTTTTACAATCATAAAACACGTATATATTTCATATCAATTAAAATAAATCGTACAAATTTTTGCACGCACTGCGTTGTAATACATAACAAATGCAGAATGAAATGTCAAAATGACGTGACGCTTCTCGTGAATGACTTGCGCATATGTGGATGAAAGTTCGATGAGGCGGACGTAGCGTCATCTGTCATTCAACAACATAAATAATTTCGTTCTGTTTGAAATACGAACGACGGTTAAATTATTTGGATATTGTTCATACAAAAATACTAAAATCGCGATTAAAAATGGGAGGGTGGAGGTAGGAAGAAACAATTTTTCTGGATAGGAACACCCTAATCACCTAGGGGTATGAAATATACTTTACGACCTATTTTCATACCTACCAAATATACATAAAAAATTTCATAAAAATCGGTCGAGCTGTTTCGGAGGAGTACGACCACAAACACCGTGACACGGGATTTATAAATATATACGGACGGATTACCGGACAGCTCTCAGTCACCCCCACTGCATGAAAGGGGTATTCTTATCCCTAATGATGAGAATGTGGCTCGCTTTGTTACTGACCGTATTTTAACGCCGATGGAGATGTCGGTGTTAAATCCGACCCCTAAGACGAAGATGATGATCTTATAGCCGTGCCTTTGTACGAGGCCTGTGCTGGACAGTCTGAACAGTAATGAAATTGCTCAAATTTCAGCTCGTACGCCTCTGGTTGTATCGCTACCTTCGCTGGTCATAGTATCCTCGTCATCATCATCAACATCGTCATCGTCGTCGTCTTCGTCATCAGCACCGTCGTCATCGTGTTCATCATCATCATCATCAGCGTGTCTTTCATCTGCGGAGGATTCCTCAAAAGCGGGATCTCTTGTGGAGCTCGCACACGTCTCACTATGACTTCTATCAGGTAGGTGGTAGTGGTATTCGCAGGAGCGCTGATAGCAGTACACTGTGCAACGCTGTAGCAGACGGTAATAATCGTAGTCGTTACAGTAACAGTATTCAAAGCGTTGACAGGGATAATGAGATCATCGGTGAATCTCACTCAGACGATGTTAACATGACCTTACCACCGGGAACTCGTTTTGCACTCGTTAACGCGGAAAGAAAACAATATTTAAGGCATTTCGGAGTTTCAGCGCGGCAAGTTGATCTGAACCGCATGGCCGTCGAGCGCAATAGCGCAACAGCATACATAGGCTGCGACGCAGTGATCATTGTCCCACCGTGAGAGCTGATTTATCAACACAATGACTTAGCGGGGTTGCAAGAAACAGGCGCAAAAATTGCAAATGATGAAAATGCCGAAGGCTTCATTGCCCTTGAGGCTGAGGTAACAGAGTCGTGCCCTGAGCCTCTATAGGTATTATAAATGAGTAGTGAAAAAGCGCGTATACTGGTATTCGAGAAACGCGAAGATCTGCTGCTTGACCGAAAAACCCCAAGGAGTCTTCTCCTGCAGCTTATGCGAGGCGTTCCAAGTGAAGGACGAGTATCTGCCTGTATAAATAGGGCTCTACCCGATCAGCTTTTTGTCTGCACCGATGTTCGTGTACCGTATATGGCATGTGATACACAGACAGTGCTACTCAAGATTGTAAATTTAAATGCAAAAAACTACACGTATGGTACAACACAAGTAAAATGTTTCTCATAGTCAAATTACATAGTTTTACTCAACAATTGATTCAGGACGATCGAGGTGGATATAAGAGATCATCTGGGTAATCGTATTGCATTCGAGTATGGAACGTTAACGCTCGCGTTTCTATTAGACAATATCGGTATTCATTATACGACATATTATGAGAATCAAATATGGGGTGAAAACGGTTATATAGGTAAAGTGTTTGCGGGCTCCCTGCATCAGCTTGATCACGGTATCGATAGTTTTCTCGGTGGTCCATTTCGAAGTGTTTTACCACTGTTGACTAGGTGCTAAAGTTATAGGGAAAGAAGCCATTCGTACGGGTTTACCCGTTATCGAGGATATAAGCGGACATTAAATACCATTATGGGAGTCATTGCGTCGACGTGCAGGCAAATTTGGAGATAATTTACAAGGAAAAGCTAACGAAAAAAATTCGTTCTTCACGAATGGTTCAGGATATAACGCTGTAGGCACAGCGCGCATGGTACAGTCGTCATCAGGATGGTCACTTACGCGGACGACGAAGAGACAAACTGCTATTTAAAAGAAATCGCTAGTAATAAAGGTAAAGAGAAAGTCAACGAGACGTAGACATATTGCAGCAAAGAAACATCGCGGTAGCCCGAAAAATAAAAAGAAGAGGATAATAAAGAGATAGAGAGGTGTAGGAAGCAGCAGGCTCAAACTCGCAAAGACCAACGATATTTTTGGAAGCGTCTAACAATATCGTTCTTACACTCACACTCATGCGAATGTATGCAGTTGAAGCTCGACTTATTTATTATACCTCCAACGCAGACGGCTATAGGAGCATCACAATGGATACACTAAAAGCCTGTGTCATCCCTCATGGATGACAGACCCCTGGAATATGTCATACCTGGCCATGGTGAAGAATACCTGGATCTGGCTCATACAATGTTTACTGTGAATGATAAGGTTATGCCAACAGGCAAATCACAATACAATGTAGCGCCTGTTAATAACTTTCTGCATAGCCTTTTTAATCAGGCAGACGTATATTTTAACGAAAAACTCGTGGCACCGCCAAACAATGCATATCCCTTGTAACGTAGTTACACCCTCTAGCCTCTTTTATTATTTCGAACGATTATAAGAACCGAGATTATGTCCGAATGTACCGAGGTTTGCGGGCACTAGGCCACCGAACCCGGAGATGTGACAAAAACTAGCTACATCACACCTCCGGAATTCCCTCGCTGTCGTAAACAGCAGGTCAGCGACCAGCTGGCCTCGCTTGTTGGCGAGGGGAAGACGGGTAGCGCAGTAACGGCAATCCGAGAAATTAATAAATCGCGGTAAATTAAAAAATTGCAACCGAAGATAAGAAGGAGGGGAACGAGGCAAGGGGGAGGCTATAAAAGAGCCTGCGCGGAAAGAGGAGCTCTTTGAGCGCTGATAGCCCAAGCGTCGAAGTACAAGGAAATTAAAACATTCAGATTGCGGGTTAATTTTCAAGAGCCATTTTCGATTGCGTATTGTCAAATCCGTACTTATGTGAGAAAAAAAACAACGAGTGAGTGATAAACGAAGACCAGCGAAAGAGGAAAGACAGGCGAGCTATTTCTATAATATAAACAAATTAGAGGATTATTATAGAAATTGTCATCAATCGGGATTTAGATAGGTTTTAAGTGAATAGAATTAGGTGCATATAATTATTTGGATAGAATTAATGAAATAGAGTTAAGAAAATAGAATTAAGTGGATAGAGTTAAGTGTAGATAATTGATTCAATAGAATTAGGTCAGTCATATTCAAGAAAATAGACGTAGGTCACATAGCATTTAAACAGGTAGGACAGACACGAAATCTATAAGCATGTGAGAAGGAAAGAGATCGAAAAGAAGTAAACTGTGTGAGAGATAGTGACGGATAGAGATAAAGGGTGGTTACATTTTAAGGGCCGATGTTGATTTTGAATAAAACATAAATTATTTAGGAAATTATTGTCAATTCTTTTTATTATGATAATATGGTATGGTTCAATTATGTATGGAACAAAATATCGGCCAAATGGCCGCCGCGACCTCGGCGGCACACCTCCATCCGATGGTCCAAATTTTCGATGACGCTTAGGCATAATTGAGGTTCTATGCCGTTAATGTGCCGAATTATCTCATCCTTTAGCTCTTCAATTGTTGCTGGCTTATCGACGTACACCTTTTCTTTCAAATAACCCCAAAGAAAGAAGTCCAACGGTGTCAAATCACATGATCTTGGCGGCCAATTGACATCGCCACCACGTGAGATAACACGGCCATTGAATTTGTCGCGCAAAAGAGCCATTGTTTCGTTAGCTGTGTGGCAAGTGGCACCGTCCTGTTGAAACCACATATCGCCCACATCCATATCTTCCAATTCGGGCCATAAAAAGTTCGTTATCATCTCACGATAGCGAACACCATTCACAGTAACTGCCTGACCGGCCTCATTTTGAGGTGGACGGCTCTTCAGCCACACTATCGCGAACAGCAGCAATATTTTCTGCAGTACGAGCTGTACGAGCATGCACTGGTGTTTTAATATCTCCTACAGACCCGGTTTGCTCAAATTTTTGCACAATTTTTCCGATTGTACGCACATTTGGACGATTAAATTGACCGAAAAAATCACGAAGTGCACGATATGCATTTTGATTTGAACGCCCATTTTCATAATAAGCCTGAATAACTTTAACGCGTTGCTCGATTGTGTATCTTTCCATGATTCAAATTGAGTTAGTCTGAAATTGAGAAATGTCAAATGAAATGCAGAAAAAAACTTGACGTTTAGGTGTGGTTCACACTCAACATCGGCCCTTACAATTTAACCACCCTTTATAAGCGAGATATCGGCTCGAAGACCGAGTCAGACGTGTCTAGCGATGTGTGTGTGCATCGAGCGTAGAGCTCAATACCAGCGTACAAAACAATAACAGATCTTCAAGCCGGGTGTACCGAGAATCTATGTAAACGAAATATACGATAAGAATTGTGAAAATAATCGTCCGAATTACCGAATTTCAATGCATAGTACGGGTTATCGGTGGCAAGAAACCGAATACTGACATTTTTATTGAAATTGCTTTTGTTCATAAACCCTATTCTTACCTACATCGAAGTCTAATATCAATTAATCCTGTGATCGAACTCGAATTTCCCACGAAAAATAAACACTATTGTTAACGATAAGAAATTACCGTTATACCCTACGGAGCATATATTTAGACGTTACTCATTGATGGACCGGCTGCTAAAAATTCGCACTTTACGACCACACTATGGTACGCTCACATACCCGGTATGTTTGACACTCTACCAGGTGCATCCAATAGCCCCAATATTGGTCTAAATAATCGTGAAAAGTTCATAAAGAATGGCTGGACTCTAGATATCATTGACAATTTACACTGCGATGTTTTTAATCAGGATACGTTTCTGCTGAACGGTATGGAGGTATGGTTACGACTTGTACGCTCAAAAGACAATTTTTGTCTTATGGAGATTCCTACGGATGGTGTGACACATACCAGGTGTACAAGTATGAAATGCGGATTTTTTGTCTAAAAAAACATGTTTAATTCGGAAGAATGATAAAAAATGCTTTATTCATAGTATGCTCCATCGCTTGTTATATATTTTTCCCAACTTTCGGGCAATTTGTGAATACGACGCCAGTAAAAATTTTTCCTTTTTGCTGCGGACCATTCATCGAGCCATTTTTTGACGTCTTCGTACGAACCAAAGCACTGCTCAGCAAGTGCGTGACCCATCGATGCAAATAAGTGGTAATCGGAAGGAGCCAAGTCTGGTGAGTAAGCCGTATGGGGTAGAACTTCCCAGCTGAGTGCTTCCAACGTGTCGCGAACCGGTTTTGCCATATGTGATGGAGCATTGTCATGAAGAAAAATGACTTTGTGTTGCCTCTTCCGGTATTCTGGCCTTTTTTCAAGCAGCGAACGGTTCAAATCGGTCAATTGTTGTTGGTAACGTTTAGTATTAACCGTTCCCCCAGGTTTTAACATCTTACAATAGACCACGCCCCTCTGGTCCCACCAAACACAGATCATCTCTCAAAATAAATCCACTTTTCATCCCCTGTAACAATACGTTGCAAAAAGGACTTCCTTTTGTACCCAGCGAACGAAATGTCACATGTGTTTTTGCGCTTTTTACATTTGCCTGTCGTTCACGTCATGTAGTACTCATCTACCGGTCTTCTGAATCTTTCCCATCTCTCGTAGCCGATTGGAAGCAGCTTGTTGACTAACGCCCAATTAATCGGCGAGTTGTTTTTGTGTTTACGAATCATCTTTGTCCAACAATGCTTGCAATTCCACATCTTTGTATTTTTGGCGGCCTTCCATGTTCCTTGCTGCAACATCGAAGTCACCACTTTTGAAACGTCGAAACTATCGTTCACACGTATATTCTCGAAGTAATCGGTATGATTCAGGAGCAGTTTTCTTCAAATAAAAACAAAAAATAATGCTGTCCGCGAATGCTCTTTGTTTGGTATACATTTCGACATATTGAACATAACAACACTATGCACACACTTTTCCAATTTATCACTCATGCGCGTCTGACGCTTATTGATGACACAACAAAATGGCGCAGTGTCAGATCTTTATAGCACAAACTGCATTCGTGCCCCATCTATTGTCTGAAATCCGCATTTCATACTTGTACACCTGATAAACTACAAATCACCGAGGCTACATTACTCGTCCGTCCAGGAAAAATGCACCAGGCGTGCTGATAGCTCATGCCAAAATGCTTGCAAAAACAATCGCAAAGTATCCTATAACAAGGATTGAGGTTAAAGCTTTTACGATGCATCGCGGGATCATTGGCGATACTCTGGATAACGTTATTCTAGTTCAATTGCCCTAATGAATAATTCGTCGTTAAACCCGTTTAACTTTAATAATCATTTCATAAATTTCCTGTCTCTCTACGTCGATGGTTAACAAATATCTAGCAAACCTCTTCAACCGGCGTTTGGTGGTAACGAAAACTGAGTAGATACTTATCATACGCTCTTGAGCGGTACCGGTATACACTTAGAGAATAAGGGTCTAGATATTACCAGGGGCGATCATCCAAAACGCTACTGTATGTATTTGTCTCTCTACTTATCCCTACTTGTCAACCCAACACAGTCCACATACATTTTTTAATTCAGCATGATGGCATTTCGGTATTCACATGATCAATGTATACATGCTTGAGATTCATATCATCCTCCTTAAATAATACTAACAGATTCGTATTATCACGCACAGGACGTTTGGGTATACGGGCAGATGTCTGACAGAGCTAGAAACAATCAACATTTTAATGCCTCCCCATTGATAAATAAGCTCGAATAGTATCTTGATTTTCACAGGCTACAGCATCGAAAACAATAATCGAGTTCGGTCGAGCTTCGCTTGGTGTCGCCACTTGTTCGTATTGATTGAAGGGGAAATACTCAACACCATCCACCGACTCGAGCAATTGCTCTAGTAACTTATACTTTGACTGCTTATGAGACTTTGTGTAGATGTCAACGTTTTCGAAGCGCAATCTGTTAGGATTCGTTATGAGAGTAAGCAGAGTATTTGTCTTGCCACAATTCGATGGTCCCCAAAATGCAGCCGGGACACGGTTTGGTAATAAATTACCATGTTTTTTTCCACCATCTTTTTGTTGTATATACTGATCGAAGTTTATGACCGGCAGGTCAACAGATTGTTTCTTGATCCTCCTGTTGAACATGACCAACATGAAAAGATATTTAAAGTGGTATATGAACAAAGTCTCTCTCAGTAACAATTCGATCTTCTTGTGGATATGATCATGCAGAATCGCACTGAAAAGCGCGGTAAAGGCTTGCTTCATAGTCTTATTAACAAGCTCCCCATTGAATTGCGTCTACCCGGTTATCAGTACAGTGGACCTGGTATGAAATTAGCGAAACGTCTTGCGCGATGTGATCCAGGGATTAATCCACTCGACGCAGCTTGTAAGGAACACGATATTGCATATTCGAAAAATCGAGAAAATCTTACCCCTCGAGGCGCTGCAGACAAAGTATTGGCTCAGCGTGCTTGGGAACGTGTATCCGCCAGCGACGCTATCATATGTGAGAAGGCAGCCGCCTAGTGTGTGAGAAACACAATGAAGACTAAAAGGAAATTTGGTATGGGAGTCATGAAACCGAACAATCGTGAACTCAATTAGATCATAAGAGCCACAACGAAAGCAATTATTCGAAGCGCTGATCGAAATGTAGTCATTAAATCAGCTTTAAAGGGTACACGGGAAGCTCTCAAAAAATGAATCGCAATGTAAATTGCAAACCCCCCGCATTCTACGCGTACCATGTAAAATGTAAAATAGGTGGGCTTCTACCATTCCTTGTACCCATATTTGCGGGTCTCAGTGCAGCTGGAGCATTGTCCGGTGGCGCGGCTATGTTACGTCAAACCCGCGCGGTGTTTTTACAAAAACCGACAAATTCAAGACGTGTGAGGCGTTTCGGCGTGAGTACGGAAAGTACTCTGGTCAAGGAAAATGACTTCTCCCTTTACCACACCTGACAAGAAACACCGGAGACGCAAGCCCTCTTTTGAGTCTAACCTTTCGGAAAATTACTCGGTACAGGGATGAGAATGCTCGTTGATTGTTCGCGTTAACCGTCACTCGACTCGATATACTAGATCGATAAATTAACCCGCGGAGTAAGGGGTTTTATGGGGGAAGGAATATGGCAGGTTACTTTCACTTGGGGAAAAATGTACGGAAATATCAGATAATATAAATTAGAAGAATTGCGTTTGTACTTACTTTCTGTTTTCTGGTGAAATTGTTTCGCCGGTAACCGATGCGTTGAAGGGGAAGAAATGGCAACCGTCTGTTAAAATAAAAATGCTAAACTCGATGATTCGTGAAGCTGTTAAAATTTATTCAAATAACCGAATAAGTGATACACGTACGTTCGCTATTATCGTACGCGAGCGATCGTTACTTTTCGACGCAATACACTTAACGCGATATTTATGATTCAATAAAACAGTAAAACGAAATAACCAGTGTGGACTTGTACAAAAACGGCAGAAAACAATTGCATTCAATTTCTTCTAGATTCCTTCTTTAAACTTGAGATAAATTCCGATTGATTGACATTAAAACCGAGAAAAAGTAAATTCGAACTGAATTTAGACTGTTCAACCGTTTTTCTTCTAAGTACTCACTCTGAATTTTAACTGAGTCTACAGGGTGGGGTTCCTCCGCGGTGGTAGCCTGTTTAGCTCGCCAGTTTTGATCGCGACTCGTCGAACGCTCGACACTCACCGGGCTCTAACCTCGGAGACTTGAAAGCCCTCGACTCTACTCTTCGACTAACTGCAACTCACTAACTCTCCGACTAACTGCAACTCACTAACCCTCCGACTAACTCTCCGAATAATTCTCTGACTAACTTTCCGACTAACTATCCGACTAACTCTCCGACTAACTGTCCGACTAACTCTCCAACTAACTGTCCGACTAACTCTCCGACTAACTCTCCGACTAACTCTCCGACTAACTCTCCGACTAACTCTCCGACTAACTCTCCGACTAACTCTCCGACTAACTCTCCGACTAACTCTCCGACTAACTCTCCGACTAACTCTCCGACTAACTCTCCGACTAACTCTCCGACTAACTCTCCGACTAACTCTCCGACTAACTCTCCGACTAACTCTCCGACTAACTCTCCGACTAACTCTCCGACTAACTCTCCGACTAACTCTCCGACTAACTCTCCGACTAACTCTCCGACTAACTCTCCGACTAACTCTCCGACTAACTCTCCGACTAACTCTCCGACTAACTCTCCGACTAACTCTCCGACTAACTCTCCGACTAACTCTCCGACTAACTCTCCGACTAACTCTCCGACTAACTATCCGACTAACTCTCCGACTAACTCTCCGACTAACTCTCCGACTAACTCTCCGACTAACTCTCCGACTAACTCTCCGACTAACTCTCCGACTAACTCTCTGACTAACTCTCCGACTAACTCTCCGACTAACTCTCCGACTAACTCTCCGACTAACTCTCCGACTAACTTTTCGAGCATTTTCCCGTCCTTATATAGATCTTGGATGGTCTAATTTTCTATGTGGGGGATTCTGAGAATTACAATAGAACTCGGACTTTGGGGGGGCTCATCGCGATGACTTATTCATCTTCTAGCCATCCCGTCATTCTATTCTCGTTCCGAGTTGCTTGGGGTGAGCTGACACATCCCAGGTAAAATGAAGCTACGTCGAAAAAGGCTTAGACTTTTAAGTAGATCCACCGAGCCTCTGGTGATTCATGCTGTCATTCTCATCTGAACCCGGTCACGTTCAACTTCTATTCTGAACTGCGGTACCACGTGTCGCGAGTATCCATTCCCTGCCCTGAAGACACGCATCGTGAGGAACAATTCCTCGCTTCGGCGACACGCTGCAGCGAGGGACCATTCCTTGCTTCGACGACACGTTGTCGCGAGGAAACATTCCCCGGTTTGACGACACGCTGCACAGTGGGGTCGATTCCCGAAAAGCTGGTCAAAAGTCGAAAACGTACTAGTAGTAGTATTTCATTCTGTTTGAAATATAGTATATAAGGGTTTTTGGGGTCGCTGATTACAAATCTGAAGTCAAAATTGTAAAAAAACAAAATGGCGGGTTAAAAATGGCGATAGTTAACCGAAAATACTCAGTTATAATACGGAATGTTTATCGAATTTGTATGAAACTTGGTTTCTGTAAGTTTTCGAGGTCGCTGACTACGAATCCGGTGTGAAAAAAACAAAATTCAAAATGGCGGATTCAATATGGCGGACGCAATTTTCGTAATCGGCCGGATTCGCTTGAAACTTGTTATTTGGGGGTTTTCGAGGTCGCTGAATACGAATCCGGTGTGAAAAAAACAAAATTCAATATGGCGGATCCAATATGGCGGACGCAATTTTTGTAATCGGCCGGATTTGCTCGAAACTTGTTACTCGGGGGTTTTTGAGGTCGCTGAACATGAATCCGAAGTGAAAAAGACAACATTCAAAATGGTGGGTCCAATATGGCGGACGCAATTTTCGAAATCAACCGGATTTGCTTGAAACGTGTTACTCGGGGGTTTTTGAGGTCGCTGAACATGAATCCGATGTGAAAAAGACAAAATTCAAAATGGCAGATCCAAAATAGCGATTATAAAAATTTATTAACTTTTTATAACTCTGTAAGTAAATTATATATTTGATAAAAAGTAATAAAACATCTTTTTTTACATCTATAATTGTATTGGTTAAAATCACTTTTGAAAAACTTATTTTATACTATTTACAAGTTACATTTCCTTTTTTTATTGAAGTGAATGTACTTCAGTTACATGCAAGTAATTTTTTCTTTGAAGCACATATTTCTTAAAATCATTTTCTGAAACAAAATAGATTTTGTGAAATAAAATTAACATGTTCAAACAGTTAATTTATAATTATTTTAGTTTAAGTATACATTTTTTAAGATTACTGTATAATAATTTGATTTACAGTTTAAAAATAAATGTATTTGGATTACAGAGTAACGATTTTCTTGTTTAAAAGAAATATTTTGTACATATTTCAGATAAGTAATTACATTTTTAATCATTTATACAAATATTGAAAAAATGTATAATTCAAATATATAAGAAAGTGTAATAAGGAACACGAAAATTGCGTCCGCCATATTGGATCCGCCATTTTGAATTTTGTTTTTTTGACACCGGATTCGTATTCAGCGACCCCAAAAACCCCCGAGTAAGAAGTTTCACAAAATTATATTCATTTGAAAAAAACGTGCAACAAGTGGTTAATATGAATTTGTAATTTTTTATATTTAAACTAGCTGATTTACCCGGCGTTGCCCGAGTGCCACATCATACGGGCAATAACAGCTTAATCGGTGTTAAAAAAAGTTGAAAAAAACCACATTACTTTCAGTGGGAGATAAAGATTGTTTTCGTTGGGGGTGGTTTTATGGGGTGAGATATATAGAGTGAGTGAGTTTCTATTTTGTTTGTGAAGTTTTGTTTAAATCGGTTAAGGCAGAAAAACTCACTATTTTTAGGGGATAAAGGCGCGATTTTAAGGGGTGAGCTATATTTATACAGTGACCTTCCATTAGAACTTATCAAAATTTGTGTAAAGTTTGGTTGAAATCAGTCAAGGGGTGTGGATTTTTATACTAAATCTTTTTTTAGGGGTTGAAGTGGGTGGATATGTTTACAGTACGACCTTTGTCGTACCCGTCTTAGACTCGCTATAATATTTGTGTAAGGTTTGGTTGAAATCAGTTGATTCGCGTGAATATTTTTGAAGAATCTTTTTTTAGGGGATGAAGGGGGTGGTTTTCAGGGGTGAGATATACTAGGTGTATGCATAAGTTTTTTCCGGTTTAACTAAGAGATGGCGCCAGCGAAAAGTACGCAGCGTATTAATTTGACACATACGTCATTTTGTTCGTCTGACATTAACCTACAAACACACACAAGTTGAGTCCGCCAAAAACTAGCGTCTTTGTTTTATCGTTCAGTGATCATGTCGAGTTTTGTGCCTGAAAAAGAACATTTGCGGCACGCATTGCTTTTCTTATTTAAACACTAGGTTTACGGGCGTTTCTTATATACCTATCTCTACGAGCACCCGTCAAATTGACTGGTATGTGAAAATACGTATTTACTTAAAAAAATTAATTTATTCAAACTAAGTCTGAGTTGAACAATATAAGGTTTCACGTAAAAATAAAATATAAATAAGTCAAAATTTTTTTTTAAGATATCACGGAAATGATAACAATAATATTAACGCTACACGGTAATCATTTTTATTGAGCACATTTTTTACATATGATTTGAATTTCTTTTGTGCATTTTCCGCATACGATCTTCTTGCAATACATACAGCAATTACTGCTTTTATTTTTATTACAGTAGCCCACTTGGCAACTTTTTCGGACTCCTAATGATGACGGTGACAGAACTGAAACGTCTGAACTTTGATGATGGTTTTTCTTGTTTTCTCCAGCTAATTCCTCGGCTAAGCAAAATATGAACGCCTTTCTGGATATTTTCGATCCGGTCCATTCTTTATACAATATCCATGCGTTTATCGCTGCCAAATCTAAAATATTATAAAAAACTTGAAGGGGCCATCAGAAACACCCCGCTTTCACGCTATATTTGCGTGCCATCTGGTCTGCGACGTCGACACCAAACTTTGTTTTATTATAAAAAGTAATAGTTTCTGGAACACATTTTCTATTGTTTTCTATATGTTTCTGTGTTTGGTGCTTAGAAGGAGGACTTTTACTTTCGGTTTACTTTTATACACAGTAAGCGTGCAGTCATCTGATTTATATAAATTTGAGGAAAATAACGTCATCTTGTCCTTTGTTTCTTTCGCTGGCTTTGGCAGTTCCGTTTTGTTCGAGCGGATGGTATCAACCAAGGTTGTCTTTAGTGCAAGCAATTTTTTAGCTAGCGGGATGCTTGTAAAGAAATTGTCTGTCGTGATATTTCTACCTCGTTCAAAATATGGTTCGGCTAATTTTAGTGTTACAAACTGGCCCAACGGATTTGAGCATCGAGTTTTATCTTTTCCCATGTACGGGAAACCATTCAAAATATATTTTGATTGAACATCAACCGCTAACCAAAACTTAATGCCAAATTTATGCGGCTTATTTGGCATATATTGTGTAAACCTGCAACGGGCTTTCGTTGGAAATAGCTGTTCATCTACTGTGATATTTTGTTGTGGCTTATAACAAGCTTGGCTGTTACTTATAAATCTGTTTACTTTGTATCACATTATCGAGCCGCTATTGAGATACAATGAGTTCGAGGCATCTCAGACTTTTCGTTCACTCTTATATTTACTATTGGAGGTATAATGTTACAAATGAAGCAAATATATAAACATTGTTTACGTAATCAGCTACCCCGTCAATTTGACGGGTTTCGTAGAGATAGGTATACAACATAAAAATTTCAAAATTTAGAAAGCTTGAGAAAATAATAATTGTGTATATAACCTCTTTTAATGAAATTATAAATTTACGATGCAAATTAGTTAAGATTAATGCTATGGTTTTTTGCGTGTTTCGTTTCAAAGTTCGAAACCCGTCAAATTGACGGGTCCCGTAAACCTAGTGTTAATCAAAAGAAAAAGGCTGCTGAAAGTCAACGTTTGCTGGTAGAAACATATGGTGAACACGCTCCATCGATTAGAACATGTGAGACATGGTTTCGACAATTTAAAAGTGGTGATTTCAATGTGAAAGACAGTAAGGGCTCTGGTAGACCACAAAAATGCGAAGACGAGCAATTGCAGGAGTTATTGGATGATGACCCAACTCAAACTCAACGGCAATTAGCAGAAGCATTACATGTGTCACAAGAAACAATCAGCAGACGTTTACGAGTAATAGGGAAGATCAATAAACTCGGTAAATGGGTCCCACACGATTTGAATGAACGTCAAATAGAAAATCGCAAAGTCACTTGTGAAGTGCTGCTTCAACGCCACGAAAGAAAATCATTTTTGCATCGAATTGTGACGGGTGACGAAAAATGGATTTATTTTGAAAACCCGAAGCGGAAAAAATCGTGGCTTTCACCTGGCGAAGACGGTCCTTCAACACCAGAGCCAAATCGCTTCGGCAAGAAGACCATGCTCTGTGTCTGGTGGGACCAGAGCGGTATTGTTTATTATGAACGCTTGAAGCCCGGCGAAACCGTTAATACACAACGCTATCACCAACAAATTATTAATTTAAACCACGCATCAATCGAAAGACGACCGGAATGGGCCAGAAGACCTGGCAAAGTGATTTTGTTACACGACAATGCGCCGTCTCAACAGCAAAAGCAGTGAAAGACACCTTGAAATCGCTTAGATGGGACATCCTTTCGCACCCGCTGTATTCGCCAGACCTGGCGCCATCTGACTATCACCTCTTCGCATCAATGGGGCACGCGCTCCCAGAGCAGCACTTCAGCAATTTCGAGGAAGTTGGAAAATGGCTCGACGAATGGTTTGCCGCAAAAGACAAGCAGTTTTTCTCGCATTTTTAATTTGTTTCGTTGCGGAACACTGCGGAACTTTTAACTTTTTCCCTGTTTTTCTAAAATGATTGCACATCATTTTTCATTTTTTTTCTACTTTAGACATTGTTTAGCTATTAATTTATATGTATCTGTTATAATTTTCGACGCATATGATAATTAACTACTTTCTTCAACCTGAAACCTCCATTTTGCAGAATTAAGAAGCACCAATTTTACGATTTTCTACGAATTTTTTAATATGACGCTTGAATATGAGCTCGAACGATCGAGCTATTACTTGCGCGAAGGTCTGTTTTGTACTGGCTTATACTTGTCAGGTATACTTCACTAGCCCTTATAAAATGTTCCATTATATTCTTTAAACATTACTCTATCCACCTATGTACTCTAAATTCTATAAAATGAAACTTCATTTTTCGACTCTTGACCAGCTTTTCGGGAATCGGCCCTACTGTGCGCTGTCGCGAAGAACCATTCCTTGCTTCGATGACACGTTGTCACGCGGAAGCTTTCCCCGTTTCGACGACACGTTGTCGCGATAGACAGTGAGGAATAAAGACAGCTCGGACACCGGTAGAGCCAATATACTTCTCTTTAGTATTATCTTTCTTTCTTTTTCTTTTTTCGTTATAACTACGACTTATTATTTTAATTAGGGTTTATATTTAGAATTTATTTAAACGCTTATTAGTTAATGTCTAAAAAGGCCTTATTGATTAAATATTACCCGATAGTTTTCCTCAAATCTTTTAAATTGGATATCGTTGGTAACAAATTGAGATGTCGGTGTGATCGGTTCTTATTCGATTGTTAAAGCCGTTTTATGAACAATAACTCTTCTTGTTCATTTTTAAGGAAATGCATTCGATATGTTTGTATTAATATTCCTGTTTATAAATTTTTTCGAGGGATTACTCCTCGCCTCGGTTGCATGCGCTGAGATAGAGAGAGGGATAGAGCGAAAAGCGCCTTGGTCGAGAAGCGAGGTGTCGAGGGATTCAAGTCACGCTGCGCTGTAGATCCGAGTTGCTTCTGCTGTCCCTTTTATGACTAATACAGAATGTAGTTCTTCGATAATGTTAAACTTATTTTAATTCTTAATAGTGTATAACGTGAAGGGGCATATATAATTACTATAGTAACTTAAATATTAATTGTTTTTATATCCTTTCAGGATGCTAATTGTTTAGTTAAACAATATAATGGCTTTTCCATTTTCATTAATGTTCAATTTTCATAATTGCAGTTATTTCTTGTATCCTTTTAGGTAAGCATTCCTTTTCTGAATTCCTATCATAATTGTAGATTAAAATTTTTCGTAAGTCCAAATGATTGTATATCAGATGGCTGCTTAGATTTACAGTGGATCGCTGCAAATCTATATGTTTTATAAACATGTATTGTTTCGAGGGAACACTCCTTGTCATATGATGTTAACACAGAGAGAGAGGGGAAATACGGCATCGACTCGGGTGCGACCTGAAAGCGTTGAGCGGCGTGTTCCTTCGCCGGCAACTGCTACCGTAGCCTCGAGCCGTCTCTGCCATCGCTCCAATGACTAATATGAGTCATCTTTTCTTATTTTATCCTATTTCGACTCTGGCTATCTGGATGATATTATTGCTAAATTCTTATATCAAAGTCGCGTATAAATATTTTATTCCCTTTAAATGATCGATTTATCTATTAGTTAAATATTCCGTCACCTGAATATTTACTTCACAAAGAGTCCAAATCTCTGCTACAATTGTGTTTCAATTGTTATTTGTCTATTCAGAAATTTTGAAGGGCTGCCTTTTGAGCTTTTGGTGTTCTGATGTCAAAAACAAATTCCAATTTTCCATCAATACCCTTAGGAAGACATATATCTTCGTGTAATATTGAATATCAATGTTCATTGCATCATTCGTCGTAGCATATAAAAACTTCCAAAGCAACGAAGACGTTGCCACGGCGGTTGGTCCACCTTCGTGACCCAGATACGTTACATGACAGGGGGAACGAAGCGAGCACCCGCCAGTCGCCAACAGAGCACGCGGGCACAAATCAACCAAAGACTTCGGTGACACGCGCCGCCAATGATATCCACAGGCCATAGAGGGAAAACTCTTGATACGAGATTCAGGTCCCTCCATGCTGACCATTAGAGTGAGGCAGTGTCCTACCAACTCTTAGTTTCTCGTTGTTCGGTATATTAGTGGTTGTTCTATTAGCTCGTTAGACGATGGCTGTTCCTCGGGTTACCCCACACCAGCACTGCTAAATCACGTCTGTTGTTCGGCGGACGTTACTACGTTACTCAAACTTGATCTACCATCCAGCTCACCACCGCCAGTTGATCTGCCGTGAATAGTTGTTATGTCACGGTCCGCTTGGAAAAACCTTGCCTTCGCCATTTAAGGGTCAATAGACAAGTTGGACCTACCCCCTTAGTGGGGTGTTACGTCCTGACGTAACGTCGCATTTATCTTTTTTTATTTCGATTACGTTAAAGTTCTTCTGTTTTAGTTTCGCTACAGTAAAAGTAACCTCTCACATTTTTCTTTTATTCTCGAACTTCTTAAGAGGAGAGGAGAGCGATTTTAGCGACGGAGATCGGAACAGGGTGAAGATGCGGCCCTACCGACCGTCTCCCAGGAGGAATTAATCTTGTAAAGATGGAATTTTTCGGCGCTCCCGGTCAAAAGGCAAACTTTCAAACCATGGGATCTACTGCGTAGACCCGGTTATCGACTGCCATTTATGGATCTATGATTCAGCGCGGCCTTACCCTCAATCCTAGACCAGGGGTTCGGCTAGTCGCCGTCGGGGCGTTGTTGGTCATAAGGGAGCGGTTGGAGGGAACGCTATCACGTGACCAAGCGACCGCACCCTTTCTTCTCGCTCTTGCCTGAAGTTTTCTCTCTCTCTCTCTCTCTTTACAAAGATGATGAAATCACGAACAATTATTAACTAAGCGAAACAATTAACAAAAGCAGAGGAACTATTGATTTAAACGAAAGAGTTATGACTATTAAAATGTTCACACGAATACTGTAGATAAAATATCAGCAGCAAAAAGAACAATTATGCTTCCATATGGAAACTACCCATGGCTGTCACTCGAAAACGAGTACAACCCACGTTGAATTAATGAGCTTACCAAGTATAGTCGGGTAATAGAAGAAAGATCAGTACATCAGGATTAATTCCCCTTTTCTCTTGGGACTACATTAATATGTCTCTCGTAAAATATTGGAATTTATAGTAAAAATACCATCATAAATATATAAAACATGTTATGCCTATATATTAACATGTCTCTCGTAAAATATTGGAATTTATAGTAAAAACACCATCATAAATATATAGAACACGTTATGCCTATATAGAAAGGATAAAGGAAATATTAGGATTAATTTATGGTAAAATAGCGAAAAATAGACAGAAAAACGAGAAAGAGATGAGACTAAAATTGAGTTGCAATGAAGCTTCTGCTGCAGGAAAGCGAGGCTGGCCGACTCTCCGCGCAACGAAAACGCCTTGCGCGAGGTCTGAACAGCGATCTAGCTGACTTGGGTACGAACGAAATGTACGAGTAACCAAGCTAGACGAGTCATTCTCAAGAGAAGAACTCTCTCGCTCTCTCTCGTTTTCATGTATAAAATTACTTGTTTTACTAGTAAATTATATATATGGAATATGTTATACATATATATATATATGATAAAATGAAATGTTAAGATTATTTTACAGCTAAATACTAAAAGTAAAACGAATCGAGAAAGAGAGAAAACGGTAACGCGTTTCAATAGAGCTTCCTCTGCAGGAAAGCGAGGCTGGGGCGACTCTCTGCGCCACGACGAACGCCTTATCGCTAGGGCTGAACGGCGATCTAGCCGACTTGCGTACGAACAAAATGTACGAGTAACCAAGTTAGACGAGTCGTTCTCAAGTAAAATCTCTATCTCTCTCTCTCTCGCTCTCGTTCCCACAGTACGAGAATAATCGTCTAACTAGCAAATCATTTAAGAAAACTTATTAACTATAAGAAATCTAACGTCTAACTAACAAATTATTTAAGAAAACTCATTAGTTATAACTAGAGTAACCACTAATTTAACGAATAACCAATGATGTTTGGAATAAGCCATAACTCAACGAAACCATTTATACTAATAAGAGATTAACGTAGAAATCAGGTTGCATACGCCAAAGTGAACTACAGAAGTTGTAACAAAATGATTATTAGTGGTTTCGTATGAAGGATTTATTTAAGTTCCGTAAAAATGCTGAAAAACTAAGCCATTACCATAGACACATCTACAGAGAAGCGAGCATAAGGATATTACCTAAACTAGGAAATTCTATTGAAAGTAGGCCAAGAAGCGGGGTGGTAAAAATCGCCTCATTTTCAGGGGAAAAACGCTTCGAACGCGTTCCCTCACCTAATCGCGTGGTCCTCTGTGTAGCACATCGCGCGGACAAATCAGAGCGCGCCATACCGATGCACTTGCATAGATCTATGGCTGTGCATGTCGAGAAGCTACTCTGCGGAGTAAGGGGAATGAATACATGTATGGTCGAGATAGACCACGGGGAAATTCTTATAATCAGGATAGGGTTTTATCCCTTCTCTTCTTTTACGCACTTGACGACAAGAATTTTCGACGCCCAGGAGCCCTATAAAAGGCCGCGAAAATCGGCCGTCGACACAGTTTCACGGGGGGTCACCTAGAGGACTAATCACTAGCCTGGCAGTCAATAAGTCCCCGGCAGTGAATTAGAATTTTTCCAAGGCAACAAGTAGTACTGTTTGCCGGGAAATAAAGCAGTCCAGAACGATAAATTTTCTCCACGGCTTAATTTTCACAAAGTATAGTTTCAAGTAGTCCAAAGTAAGAGTACAGTACTTATAATTAGTAACGCTTGTAAAATCGGGAATATGGAACGTGCAACATTCAACTACTCATGTAGTTTTATTTCAATAAATAATTATTAATACGCACCAACGCCTACGTTCGATTTTTAGTCTGTCTGACTACACTAATCTACGCCCAACCAACGTTCAACAGTAAGAACCACAGTAACAAACAACCGTAGGTATAATTTTCAATTACCGATTAAAGTTGAAACCTTGCTCCGCGTGAAATTGTCATTCAAGTCCCTCCCCATTATTCGTGAAGTGATTATCCCCAACCAAGAACAAAACGCACTCCAGCCCTATCCCGAGTAATTTTCCGCGAGGTTAGACTCAAAAACGGGCTTGCGTCTTCGGTATTTTCTCGTCGGGTGTGGTAAAGGGAGAATTTATTCTCCTTGACCAGAGCACGGAAAAGATACACCGAAACGTGAAATCTATGTTAAATTCGTGGGTTCGTAAGCTAGGCCGCGATTTTGACGTAACAGGGGGAAGTAACTCTCTTAGCCAGTCCCGGCGATCCAGCTAGGCCGGGGCCGTACCGGATCGCCCGGACTGTTACTAGCAGGGGCCACGTGGAGGTGGAGTCACCAGCTTGCGCTCGGTCCCAGCAGGATAACCCGGAAAATATCCAGGTTGTTCGGCCTAAGCGGCTTGGCTGCACCGCCTGGCCACGTACCTTTCAAACGTGACCCCTGCACCTGCCGATCACAGCCACGTTGTTCGGTACAGTGGTGAACCTGGCCGTCCATTCCTGGCACGCACTATGTGTTCCCACTGCCCTGCCTCGGTTTGGTTGCAGGTATTACCCCTCCCGCCGTCATTATACCTGGATAATCTTTGGCAACTATAGGACCCGGCCACAGTGCAGGTTTATGATCTTCTTTAAAAGAAAGAAAGATATTGGAGCATGGTTACGTAAGGACGTAACACCTCTCCCCTTAAAACGATTATTAGGAGAAACCTAATAATCGAAATAACGAACATGCAATTACTTATTTTTGTTTTTGCAATTAGTATATATTATCAGGGGTACAAATTGAAAATGCGGGTTTGATAACAGATGGCGTTACTAACGCTATACGCATCAGGCAGTACTGTGACTATGTTCATGTCAAAGCTACGTCTTATAGCTTTAATTTTCAGTATGTGTCAATTTGTCGCAGTGTCAAATTCATAGTTTTTTTGAGCTCTCAATATGTCGAGTTTCGTGCCAACAAAACAGCATTTGCGGGAAGTTTTAATTTACTTCTTTAATTTGAAGAAAAGTGCTGCTGAAGCACATCGATTGGTCTCCGAGGCTTATCCGAGTCATGTTCCATCGGTTTCAACGTGCGAGAGATGGTTTGTGCGGTTTAGAAGTGGTGATTTTGACGTTGAGGACAAAGAGCGGCCGGGCCAAGTGAAAAAGTTTGAGAATGCTGAATTGGAGGCAATACTCAATGAAGACTCGTGTCAAACTCAACAAGAGCTCGCAGATTCATTGGGAGTGACACAACAAGCCATTTCCCATCGTATAAAAGCCCTCGGAATGATCCAAAAGCAAGGACATTGGGTGCCGTATGAGCTGAAGCCGAGAGACGTCGAGCGCCGTTTTTTTGCATGCGAACTGCTGCTCGAACGGCAAAAACGGAAGGGTTTTTTGCATCGCATTGTCACTGGTGATGAAAAGTGGATCCATTACGATAACCCGAAGCGCAAAAAATCATATGGTTACCCCGGCCATGCATCATCATCGACGGCCAAACCAAATATTCACGGCGCCAAGCTCATGCTCTGTATTTGGTGGGACCAGCTGGGTGTGGTGTATTATGAGCTATTGAAATCGAACGAAACCATCACAGGAGCACTATACCGAACTCAATTGATGCGTTTGAGCCGCGCACTCAAAGAAAAACGGCCACAATACGAGCAAAGACACGACAAAGTAATTTTGCAACATGACAACGCTCGGCCACATGTTGCAGCGCCGGTCAAAACATACCTACAAACGCTGAAATGGGAAGTCTTACCCCACCCGCCGTATAGCCCAGATATTGCTCCTTCCGATTACCACCTTTTCCGATCGATGACACATGGCCTAGCTGACCAGCGCTTCCATTCTTACGAAGAAGCCCAAAAATGGGTCGATGACTGGATAGCAGCCAAGCCGGCCGAATTTTTTCGCGACGGTATCCGTAAATTGCCAGAAAGATGGGAAAAAGTTGTGGCTAGCGATGGACAATACTTTGAATAATTCATTTGTTACCATTTTTTCAGAATAAACGTTCAAAAATAGAAAAAAATCCCGCATTTTCAATTTGTACTCCTGATATTATATTTTTCACTGTACTGAATTAGAATCTATGATTGGTGGCAGCTTTCGTTGTCTCTCCCTTTTTTTTTTTTTTTTATTAAAGATTTAATGGAATTTACTTGTAGCAAAGACATGGTAGACATATATATATATATATAGTTTTCTTAATACTATTAATTACGCACTCGTAGGGATCTATTTCCCGGAATATTTTCCTTTTAGGTTAAATTAATGGATTATTTCCATTACTAGACTACTTGGTTCAGTTTCAGATTTCTTATTTGCTTACTTATTTGTTACTAAGATATTTTTGTGTTATACGTCCTTTCCTAAATATACTTACTTCTTTTAATCGTGGTGCGCTTACATTTTTAAATTACTTGATATAATATTTTTCTTTCTCAGGCACTTGATGTGGTTAACTGAATTCTAACGGTGCCGAGGTATTGATATATATTGAAACGTTTCGCGATTTTATGCACTTTAGTTTTCTGTTACGATGCGCGTCTTTTCGGCGGCGGTGTGAAATAGCGTGGTTTTACTTTTTATTTCGAGCTTGGTCGGTCCCAAACCATCGGTGAGGACTGGTGGCTCGAGGTGGGTTCGTGCTCTGGGCTGGATGTAAAGAGTGATGTTTGTTGATTTATAAGGGTGTGTGATAGATTTTATTATTGTTTATTCTTTTATTGTTTGTGTAATAGACCTCAGGTTGGATTTCTTTGAGTTGCATCGTCCGTGGAGGACATGCGGTTCGTTACCCTTTCATCATTGGTCTTTTATTTTTGTTGGGTAATTCTTTGTTTCTTTTCTTTCTTGTTGTGCTTAAGGCGTTAGTCGTATGTGATATTTAGTGAGGAGACTGGAGTGGAATTTGATGGTTCAGGACGACGATCTTGCGTCGCTCGCACGATTTTTCCTAAGAATCGCGTCCTAGCGCTCGTCTACTCTTCGCCGTACTTCCCGAGATGGAATAGATTCCAGTGCTTCAGCTTTGACTCTAATTTTCGTATGACGATGTGGCCTCGTGCATACGGAGCTTCAACGCTCAATTTTATGTAGATTCGGTTGGATTATTTTGTGGTGATAATTAAATTTACGTACGCAGATTTATTTCCGGTTGTGGTAAGGATGTGACTCTATCATTCGTAAAGCGATGAGATATCGCATTTACGGAGCTTAACACTCAATTTAGCTGATTCGGACTATCGCGTTCGCTAATGCGCAATCTTCTTAAAAACTACGTACGTGGAATGATTCCAAGTTAATTCGGTTATGACTCGATCATTCGTAAAGTGATTAGACATCACCTTTACGGAGCTTGACACTCAATTTATAAAATTCGGGTTATCGCGTCTGCTAATGCGTGATCCTTTTAAAGTTGACGTAAATGACTGGGTCGGTTAATTATGGCATCTCAGGATACATTTGTGTGGAGCTTTCCGTTCATTGGTGTGCTCATTTTCTACCTGTTTGTTTATTGTTAAATGGGTGGGGCCTGCTTGGTTACTACTGCCGGTGCTTGTCCTCATATGGGGCGTTCCGTGGTACCGTCGTAAGACGTACCGGTCAGCCTTTGTTTTGAATCATCGGACGTTTTTAATAGGTGATGTATTATTTCGATGTTCCACAAATAGGAGTAACCGTGTAGCTTGATTTTCAAGGCACCGCCCTATTGATGTTTACGCGGTGAGCTTATAGGGGACTCGCGAGTGTCGTACTGTGAGGGGTGTGTGTGTGTGTGAATTTACCTACCTATCGGGCTCGTATTTGTTATTGTTTGGGTCCCTGGCTATAACTTCGCTGTTCGCACAAGACACCGGGTTCGCAGCTACGACCAGCTAACTCTTCCTGGACCTCTGATACCCTGAAGCCTTTCTTCGCGATTAATTAAACACCTTATCGTCCCATTAAGAGGCTTACGATTTGGTATCTTAATAATTGCGATCAGCTGAGGTATCTGCAAGTGGCAGGTGGTAGCTGGTGCTGGCCCTGACGTGGTCCCACCCACGCAGGTACACCCTACGAGCCTAGTGCGCGGTGCACTCAGTCGGGATGCCACTCCCTTGACCTTGTGTCACTCGTGCTGCTTCACACTCTAAGAGACGGATAGCCACGACGCCGTGCGTGGGGACCCGTTAGTGGAGTGTGCCCTGACGCTGTGAGTAGGGGTGGCCGAGCGCAGTGCAGGGGAGCCTTACTCCTCACAGAGTATCCTGATGAGTTCGTTTACTCAACCAAGCGCAATGCAGGGGAATCAGTTGAGAAAAAGAACACTAGTTCTAGCATGGTGTTTCCCAAGCTGTTAGTAATTTGTTCCTTATCGGTTCGTTCGGTCAAACGGCCAAGCGCAATGCAGGGTAATCGATTTGATCGAAAGAACGCGTCTTGTCACATGGAGATTTTACGTGTAAATTTTATGTACTAGGTGTGCTGTCGAGCAGCACTTCGTCTTGACTTATTAGTTTTGACAAGAGCCCTGAGGCTGGTCCTGTCGCGGTTTATATACTTTTGTCGATGAGCCCCGAGGGGGTGTTTTGTGGTAGGTCACGTGATGTTTGTCGCACTTTGATCACTAGGCGAGAGAGGTGCGGGGTGACGTGTAGGTGTACCGTTCTTTCTCGAATTTCTATTCTTAGCCGGGCTTTGTCGTCCTAGGGTTTGAAACGAGGTTTCAGCGAGGTTGAATTTCGTCAGACAACGTTATATTCCTACCTGCTGTAGGTTCAAACTTTTTACCGGTGTTTTCTGTGGTTTGGTCATGGTTTTTCTATAATTTAGGCCCATATGGGTCCTTCCCTGTTTCGTATGCCGTTGCCTGTCTGTTTTGTTGACAAATATTTGCCCAAGATAATTCATTATTGTTAATTATGTCTTTGTGAGTTTTTTACAGATTTCTCGCTGACTTTTACGTTATTGTTATTTCCATGTATTCTCCTGCGTGAGGATTGTCTTTCTCTATGTTTGTTGTCAAAGATAAGTTTGTTTTATGTGTTTTTCTTAATGTTAATGTTTTATTCGTGAGTGGGAGTACGTGACGAAGTTTCATGCGAAGATACCCTGTTGATCTGTCTCGGTGTTTCGTGGAATCTCGAGAGTTCCATGACTTATTTTCTGTTTTCGCCGTGCTGTTGCGTTCTCGGTGTTCTCGCCTTTTGAGTAGTATGGCCTATTTGGGTTGTGCCGACTGCGTTTAGGCTTGGCCCAGTGTTCGTGTAGGGCGGGGGCTATTGCGCTGGTCTAGTAGGCCGGCGTGTGCTTGCTGTTCCGCCTCCTGTCTAGTTGGCTTCGTTAGAGGGAGATTCCCCTTGCGTGCTCTGTTTTGTTTACATGGTGCTCTTCAGGCTAGGCGGGCCTTCTATTTATGCCATTACTATTAAGGTGTGTACTTACGATTCTGCGTATGTACCTACTAGTCCCTTCTGTTCTTCTTGTCCGGTGGGTGTTTCTTTTGAGATGTTATGGAGTGTTTTATCTTCCGATAACTACTTGTTGACTTTGTCTGGTTTTGGTATGTTATGTGTCTTGTTTTAGTTTGTGTGGGTTGGTTTGTTAGATTGAATTAAGGTTGTTAGTTATAGTAGCGGATCGCTTTAATTGCGTTCCGTTACAATATATATATATATAAATTTTATCATACGTTTTTGGTGCATCGTTGTTGGTGAAGAAGCTCTTGAAGTTCTTGGAGTTATTGAAGTTCGTAAAGTTATTAGAATGTTTGAAGTTCTAGTAGTTATTGAAGTTCTTTTAAGTTACTGGAGCTCAGAAATTCTCGAAGTTCTTAAAGTTTGGAAATTTGTTGAGGTTCTTTGTGATATCGAAGCTCTGAAGCTCGTGAAGTTATTGAATTTCTTCGGATGATTGAAGTTTTAGAGTTCTTGAAAGTTTTCCATGGTCTCAGTGGTTTAGTCATGTGTAGTTTTTTATATATGGTCCGGGATAGGTGCAGATTTTTTTTTCTTTCTGGTGCCGCAGGAGTGTTAAGTGCTGAACTGTTTGCAATTCTAGAAGTTCTTAAAGTCCTTCAAAGTTATTACAGCTTCGAAATTCTCGAAGTTCTTGAATGTCGGAAAATATTAAAGCTCTTGAATTTTTTTCGAAATTTCGATGTTCTCGAAGTTTTTGAGGATTTTGGAGATCATGGGGTTTTCAATGTTTTAAGCACGTACGATGATCTACATGATGAACAGTATGGATCTTGCTCATCTGGTGTTGAAGGGTGTCGTCTTTTCACGTAGATGGTTGCTTTCTCATAGTTAACGGAGGAGGACTCTTTGCCCATCCAAGATGACAGCGGCCAGATCCTTCTACTCAGAGGGCACGTAGACAACTTGTTGTTATAACTAGTACTGATTGGTGCATATTTGAGTTAATGATTCGCAGAATCTTATTTCCAGTTAATAGCTAACCATTTTTCTAAGGAACATAAAATTTGGATTAATATGTGATACAGTATTATATTTCCTGCGAAAACGTATGCTATTTGCATGCGTCGGTGTGCAGGTTTTATTGATCATATTGATGGATGCAAAAATATAAATATATTTATTAGGTGCGCAACTAAGTTCCCGCTGTTTTTCAAGAGATGGCTCCAGTAGTAAGTGCTGGTCGATTGGGACATAACCAAAACGTCATGAACCAAGCTTAGACATATGGTAAACAAACCGCTTTGACACATTAGTGATTTTGTTTTTGCGTCATATACTTTTGGTTGTGTGAAAATGTCTGATTTTCTGCCAAATAATCGTCATTTGCGGGAAGTGTTGCTTTTCTTCTTTCATTCGAAGAAAACAGTGGCTGAAGCGCATCGAGAATTCCAAAAAGTTTACGGAGATGCTGCTCTAAGTGAAACAACATGCCGTGATTGGTTCCGTCGCTTCAAAGACGGTGATTTTGATGTTGACGACCGTTTGCGTGAAGGAAGGCCAAAAACCTCCGAAGACGCTGAATTGGAGGCATTGCTCGACGAGGATCCGTGCCAAACGCAAAAAGAGCTTGCTTCAGCATTAGGAGTTACCCGTCAAGCCATTTCCAAGCGATTGCATGCGTTGGGAATGATTTAAAAAGAAAGAACTTGGGTTCCTTACGATTTGAAGCCAAGAGACGTTGAGCGTCGTTTTTTCGCCTGTGAACAACTGCTCCAGCGGCAAAAAATTAAGGGTTTTCTCCATCGCATCGTTACGGGTGATAAAAAATGGATTCATTACAGCAACCCTAAGAGAACAAAATCATGGGGGGTGCCCGGTCATGCTTCTACGTCGTCGGCTCGGCCGAATATTCACGCTGCGAAGATTTTGCTGTGTATTTGGTGGGACCAGGGCGGTCTTATTTATTATGAGCTGTTGAAACCTAACGAAACCATCACTGGGGAACGGTATCGAACTCAATTGATGCGATTGAGCCGAGCACTGCGCGAAAAGCGGTCACAATACGAGCATAGGCACGAAAAAGTGATTCTACAGCGTGATAACGCTCGGCTTCACGTTGCCAAACCCGTTAAAACCTACTTAGAAACGCTCAAATGGGAAATCCTACCCCACTCGCCATATTCCCCAGATATTGCGCCGTCCGATTATTACTTGTTCCGTTCGATGGCACAGGGTCTGGCTAATCAGCAGTTCAGCTCATATGAAGACATCTCAAAATGGCTTGATTCGTGGATAGCCTCAAAAGACGAACACTTCTACCGTGACGGTATTCGAGCTCTGCCAGAAAGATGGGAAAAAGTTGTCGCTAGCGATGGGCAATATTTTGAATGTTTCGTTTGTAAACATTTTTTCACAATAAAGTTGCATTTTCATAAAAAAATAACAGCGGGAACCTAGTTGCGCACCTAATATATGTATGTTTTCGTTTCTTTTTTTTTTCTATTTATTTTATTTAGAGACGAGTACAGTTATGGATAAGGAAGATAGATTTAATGTTCTGTAACATAGTTACACGCGATAATGCGAAGTTATATTTCCGATAGGCTAGAGAAGCCGATATTATATATGTCGAGCAAGAAGTACAGCGGACGCTAGGCCGACGAACCCGGACCTGGCATAAAAACTGGTGACGTCACGTTTCAGGAATTCGCTCGTCACCGAAAACAACAGGTCAGCGACCAGATGGCCTTGCTCGGTGACGAGGGAGAGCCAGGGGGGCGTGACAACGGAATCATATAATCGAGCGAAACGGGACAAATTTTAAATCGAAATCTAAAGTGACGTAAGGGGAACTAGAGTGGGGATAGGGCTATAAAAGCGCCTGAACCGGAAGAGAAGCTCTCTTGTCTTTAAGGCAGTTCAGCAAGTTTTACAGGGTATCGATTGTGAGAGAAAGTGTCGAGTGAAAAGCTAATGAGAGCATGAAAATATCGGCGAACAGTGAGTAGCATTATATGATTCGGAACTGTTCAGATTAATAGATTTCTCATTAGAACGTTAAACAGGATAATCTAGTGGATTGATAGGTAGTCGGATATAGGAAACTCGGTAGTTGATAAGGATTATTAATATAGAATAGTGCACCGAAATAAGAGAACCAGTTATATAAACATAAATTGGACAGTGCGGTCTTTAAACGAGCGGTAATCGAGGGACCGAATCCGTTGTGCGAGTGGAAGAGCGACAGAGCGAAAGATAGACGGGTATAAGTGAGAAAGAATTGTACACAGAGTTTATACACTCTGTACAAGTAGTGAATGTGTGCGTGTGGCGGTGTAGATGCGGAAAACGAATCGAAGCCAAGGTGTGAGTGCGGACCCGAAGCTCGAGCCCGCGGATTCCCAGAATTTGTGCTCGAATAAGCCGAAATAATAACAACTAAAATCGAGGGAATTCCCTGATTTTCGAGTCCAAGAAGATAGAACTAAGTAACGTAGTGAATAGGCTAATTTTAATTAAATCTAGGATACGTAGCATTAAACATAGGACAGATAAGACGAGTGAGTGAGTGGGAGAAGCGTGAAAGATAAAGAATTGTACATAGAGTTCATACACTCTATCGAAAGAGCGAATCCGAAACGTAATAACGACGAGCGTAGAATATCTGTGCACCGAGCGTACCAGAATACGAAGGTACCCGAACAATAATAAGCCTATGAGAGGCCTGCGAGGAGTAAACAGAAAATAATTCATTATCATCAAAATAATTGGGGAAATTCCGGATATAGGTGGATGTTATGTAAAATTTGAGTGACCGTAATTAAAAGTGACATTTTTGCGAAATTGTTTTTCCTGGAATAAAAGCCTATTGTCAACCACTAAGAAGTCTAAAATAATTAGTCCTGTGATCGAGCCCGAATTCCCACGAAAAATAAAAATATATGCTAACGTGAAAAATTACCGTTACATTTGGCGCCCAACGTGGGGCTCGACACAACTAAGAAGGACTGCAGTGGTGAGGTAGGTCGCGTGGTAGAAGAATAAACTCGGTGAAAATTGAAGTATGGATACAAGCGATAAAGCGAATCTCTCGACAGAGCTCGAAGAGTTACGAATGATGGAGAGCATGGAGGAACAGCATCGGTCTGAGGGGGAGGCTGGAGTAGGCCCAACATATGAGTGGGAGTCTACGACGGCGGAAAATCTATTAGATGACAGGCGGCGGAGAGATAGAAGGAACATCCAGCGGTTTTCTGCGATTAGACCGTGTGTGGAAAACGAGGATGCATTAGAAGAGATTTCGGATAACCAGATGAACAGGGAAGACGGTAGTACACCGAGGCCCAACGACAGGACTGCAATTATTCCGCCGGACCCGATTGGTGTCGGGGATTTGATGCAATTTCTGCAGAAAATGGAGGAGAAAACGACGGGAAATTCGCTGAAATAATAAAGACGCAGCAGGAGATTCGAGACGAGTGTCTAAATAAGATAACGAGTCTGAAGGAGGCCACGAAGGACGCTTTGAAAGAAGGGATCGCAGCAGTAGAGTGCCGGACGGATAGAAAAATCAAAGAAGCGCAGGAAAACATACTGGAAAATCAAAACGTCACGAATAACTATATCCAACAAAAGGTCGCGGGTCAGAAGGTGACTATGGAAAAATTGGAAAAAAGGACACAGGAAATGATGGCCGAAATCCGAGCAGCACAAGAAATTACCGAGAACCAAAATAGAAGGATCGAAAAATTAGAAGAGTCGACACGAAGAACCAATACGTCAATGAGTTTCGGACAAACTATTGGAGGGGGTTTGAACGTCACGCGGCTGTATACGACTGCGCAGAAACCACCCACGTATAATGGTGACGGAAAGGAAAGACCAATGCGATTTTTAAAAGAATTTCGAGAATTTTGCATCGCAGGGGGAATCGAGGACACGGAAATTCGGCACGCGATCGGAACTGCTTTGAAGGGAGTGGCGAACGATTGGTGGCTCGTGGTGGAGGGCGCAGTACACGACCTTCAAACATTTGAAGAAAAATTCCGTGCAAGGTACTGGGCTCGTGACATGCAGGACAAGGTTAAGAAGAATTTGGAATTCGGATCATTCTATACCGAAGGTCAGGCGCTGATACGGGCCGAGTATGCAACACGTGTGATCGGGAACGCTCGAGATTTGACTGAAAAATTGAGCGACGAAGATATAATCCGTCGTCTTGCGAAACATTTTGATGAAGAGGTACGAAGTGCTGTAAGAGTTCGACAAATCTGCGATATCGACGAATTTTTGGAACTCCTAGAGAGCACGGACGTGGCAGGCCCACTAAATTACCGAAGAGTGACTGGTCGTACCGGGGGATACGCGTCTCAAGAGCCGCAGAGGAACTTTAATAGAGGAGCGGTGCGAGAGCAGACGGCACACCCATATCATCGTTATGGAAATCGAGAAAATGGAGCAAACAATGGCGGCAACGGTGGTCCATCCTCACCAGGACGCCAGAGTGGTCGGGGGGATCGACCACCATGGCAGAATAACGGACCATGGCAGCCATCGAGACCGTCTTGGCCAGAAAATCGTTCAGGAGGATTTCAGAGGCCGGAAAACAACAGGCTGGCGGGACCGGAGTTGCCGAGACAGGAGCAGCAGCCGAATAGTCAAATGCACAATATAAATCGTGGTATACAGGGTCCATTCGTGGCACACACGATTCCAAGAGAACCAGGACCAGAATGCTCGGGAGCACGAAACTGCAATTCGGGAAACGCATAAGCGTTGCGCCCGAGGAAGAGAGAAAAATAAACAACGACTTAGAAGAACGGAGCGCAACGCTAGAAGAAAAAGAAAGGAAGAGTATTCGTCAGAAAATGAACGCGAGGAAGAGGGAGAAGAAGAAAGTGAGGAATTTACGAAGAAAAGAGGAACGTTGCTGTGGTGACCAACGGGCGGTGCAGAAGGTTGAAGGGAAGGACACCACACGGCAAGGGCAGGCTGAATCAGGGGAAAACAGAGTTCAGGAAGACGGTAAAGGCACATGTGATAATGAAGAGAATATGTGTCCTGAAAACGTTGCCGGAGTTCAGACAGTACCAGATATCAGAGGGCCAGCACCGAGGGTGGTCGGCGAGGAAGAAGGAAAGCAGGTGACGTGTGCAACGCTATTGGAAGATCCTAGAGAAATGTTATACGAAGAGGTCGAGGGGGTACAGAGTAAATGGTATGAAGAGGAGCATCCGAGATGTCCTGAAATACCGATCACTGTAGCTGGAATATCAAAGATGAGTTTAATAGACAGTGGAAGTGAAGTGTCGTGCGTCTCAGAAAGGTTTTTCAAAGAAAATGAAGAAGTACTGAAAAGATGCCCGATGCTACCGGTGACGTCGACGCAGGTGGTTGGCGCGTTTGCAGGGGAGACTGCTCGAATTAAAAAACAAATCATGGTCAATATGGAAACGTATGGGGCGAGCGGTGATCTACAGGTCCTGGTTGTGCCAAAGTTGGTGCGACCAGTGTTGATTGGTATCGACGGTATGCTGGCATTGAGAATATCAATCGACGCCGAACAGAGGATTCTGGCAGTAGAGGACCGAGTGGTTGCAGAGTTGAAGGAAGGGAGATGGCGACACGTGGATCCGGAAAATTTTCGCTCAGCTCCACCAAGTAAGATGTGTGCCGGCGTGGAGGCTAAAGATAACCTTGAAGGGGAAGAGATGATCAGCCTGTCAGAGGAAGAGTTCGAAAAAAAGATGGAGGAATGCCAGGATTTGCGGCCAGAAATTAAGCAGTATTTTAAGAGGATCATCGAAGGAAGAAGAGAAATTTTCGATAAAATCCCGGGGAGGATGACGAAGTATGAACACCGACTGCTGTTGAAGGATCCGGAACCGTATTTCCATCGTTCATATCCCGTCTCTTTGACCCAGCGAGAGAGGGTACAGAGAGAGATTGAGCGGATGCTCAAAATGGGAATTATACAAAAGTCAGAGAGTGTATACATAAATCCATTGATGCCTGTCACGAAGAGCGATAATTCGGTTCGCCTCTGTCTAGATGCACGAGAGCTGAATAATTATTTAATAAATGATTATAATAATGCACCCCCCATTGAGGAAATTTTTCAACGGTGTGGTGGAAAAACAATAATGTCAACGCTAGATTTAACTAGTAGTTTCTGGCAAATACCTCTTCATCCGGAATCGCGAAAATATACAGCATTTCAACACAACGGGAAGTGCTATGAGTTTACAGTTACACCGTTCGGTTTGAAAACCAGTACGGCGAGTCTAGTAAGAGCCCTCGATGTCGTTCTCGAAGGTCTGGATTTTGTTATAAATTTTGTCGATGACTTGTTAGTCATGTCAACATCATATGAAGAACACCTGGATCATCTACAGAAATTATTTGAGAGATTTCATCTGCATGGGATGACTTTAAAGTTTAGTAAATCACATTTTTTCCGGAAAGAAGTGATTTTTCTCGGGCATATCCTTACCACGGAGGGACTAAAGCCGGACCCGGAAAAGATTAGAGCGATACACGAATACCCACAACCTCGGACGATAAAGCAATTAAGAGGATTTCTAGGGCTTATAAATTTCTACACTAAATTTACAAATCGACACGCGCATGAGACAGCACCATTAGTGAATCTCCTACGGAAGGGGATACGGTGGGAGTGGAATGAGGCCATGGAAGATACATTTAAAAAAGTGAAAGATTTATTTTGTCAAGATGTGGTACTCAGATTCCCGGACACAAGAAAACCATATACTCTTACTACGGACGCGAGTGGCTACGCGCTTGGGGCGATTCTGTCACAGGAGGATGAGGACAGAGAAGTAAGAGTGGTGACTTTTGCAAGTCGAACATTGAAAGGAGCAGAAATTGGATATATGACCACGGAAAAGGAATTACTAGCAATTGTGTGGGGATTACAAAAATTTAGAACATATTTGAAAGGAGCCCGGATATTCATTAAGACGGACCACAAAGCGTTAATTTTTTTGAAGACCTGCCGATTTACCGCTGAAAGACTAATGCGATGGGCGTTAGCCATACAGGACTATGATCTACAAGTCGAACATGTCTCAGGAAAAACGAATGTGGTGGCAGATGCATTGAGCCGAATGAGAGACAACGGAGATGCATCTCTGACTGAGAGGGATGGAACTGTGCAGATCGCGGGAATTTTGGCCGAAAAAATTCCACGCGAATTAGCGAAAAAATTGAAGAACATAAAAAGCATACAGAAAGAAGAGGAGGATTTACGGATCATCATGGATTTACTGGCCGTCGAAAGAGAAGGGACAGAAGAGCAGAAGTACCGACTAAAAAAAGGAATTTTACAAAAAAAATCAAAGACCGGAATTTGGCGGGTGATAATACCAAAAAGTATGATTCAAGAGATGGTAAAGGCGTGCCATACCATGTATGGACATCTGGGTGCGAAGAAGTGTTTACGAATACTAGAGGAGGATTTCACATATCCACATCTAGCAAAGATGGTACGAAATTTTCTAGCCACTTGCGATGTGTGCCAGAGAAATAAAATCGCGGTGCAGACTAGTTACGCTGCGATGCAAAATATAATACCAGAAGGACCGGGAGATCTAGTATCCATAGATTTTTACGGGCCTCTGCCTGTCTCGGTGGGTGGAGTGAAACATATCCTGGTGACACTGGATGCATTTAGCAAATTCGTCGCTCTATATCCCATGAAGAGAGCGAACACGTCGACGGTGATTAAACGAATATTCGACGATTATATTCCGAAATATGGAAAGCCACGGAGAATTCAGTGCGATCACGGAACGCAATTCACGGCTAAGAACTGGTTACAAAAGCTCAAGGACGAGGACATCATGGCGGTATTCTCATCAATTCGTCATCCCCAAGGAAATATCGTCGAACGAGTGAATCGAGAACTGGGAAGATTTTTCCGAGTTTTCTTAACAAATAACCATGCAGGTTGGTTTAAGTGGATAAGAGTAATCGAAAATTGTATCAACGAGAGCCATCACGACACGACAGAATTTACACCGTTGGAACTACAATGCAAGAGGAAGCCGCTACGGGACTGGAATAAACAAATGGGCATATTGCGAGACGAAGATGACAGAATAACATACGAAACGAAAATCGAAATTGTGAGAGAAAGAATAAGAAAGAAAGGCCTGCGTCGGGCAGAAAAATTCGATGCAACCCATAGACTAACGAATTATGAAGTAGGCGATCTGGTGCTTGTAAAAGCGTTAAATGTGTCAGATCCTTTAAAACAATTAACGTCGAAGTTTATGCCTCTGTACGAGGGGCCATATAGAATTAAGAAATGCGTAGGTTTAGCGACTTATTTACTTGTAGATGTAGGGAATAGGGTAGAGAGAGGCAAATTCCACGCCAGTATGTTTAAAAAGTATCAGACAGAGACGGACGGGACAGAGAGAGAAGGAGAGGGTACGACGGCTACGACGAGCAAGGAAAGAAGTGAGACAACAGGAAGGTCGAGTACTCGGAGTGTAAACAACGAGGTACAAGGGAGCCGTATAGAAGCTACACCAACACGGGAATATGAGGCTATCGAACCTGCTACAGTAGAATCACGCGATGGGAATCCTGACGTCACGGCGAACGACCGTTCTAGGAAGAATGCTTCGAATTCTGGCGAAACAAGGCGGAAGGGAGAAGGAGAATAGAGAAACGGCCCATATAATTGGCCGAGGAGAACTACCGGAGGAGAATTAGGCCACCGGTGTTATAGCAAGGGACAGAGGCACGACGGAGGGAGCGAGAGGCTATAAAAGGAAGCGTTGGCGTGGGAACGGGTTAAACACCGCGAAATTTTTCGAAGAATAAACGAAACAGGAAGATGGAAAGATTCATCGAGTACGCTGTATATTTGTTTGACTCCCGGCGAGCCATATCAGGCGGAGGTGATCCACCTGGACCACCCTGGAAGATTCTATGTGTGGATGAAGCGGGACGAAGGGAGGAGGGAGGAGTTTTTGAAAATGGTGGGGCGGACGAGGAGGAATCATCCGGAGGTACACCGTCTTCTGGAGGAGGAGGCATATGCGGGTCGGGCAGTGCTTTTGCTCCTGGAGGAAGAAGGGGACGCGGAGGCCTGGACTTTCCTACGAGCCACCGTAATAAAAAAACGGGAGGATAAATACGACCTATGGCTAGGGGACATGGCTCAACGGGTCACGGTTGCCCTCGACAGTTTATACACCTCTCCAAGGAGATACCTCGGCGAGACATATTTTGCCGTGGCAGCCGGCCTGCATCAGCTTGCGCCGAGGGGCGAGGCATGGACCAAGGAGGCGATAAATCGGATGGGGTCTATGGTGGCAAGTCAGGTCATCGACATGTACATCGACGAGATAGACCCGGTCATCGAGGCGATTTGGGTAGAGGTCCATGCCTCGCTTAACGGTCAGGGGTATAATGTGGCCCAACAATTGTGCCTGAGCCATGATGCCCGGCAGGAGCAGGACAACCCTGAATTTCGTTTTGGGAGAGGAGGAGGACGTCTGGGAAAACACTTCCGAAGGGAGAGAAGACTCGAGAGGGCCCAGGGAGTGTCACATACGAGCGTTCGACAGGGCAGTAGGCGAGACCAACCGGGAACATCGACTCAGGCCACGAGCCATCGCATGGAGGAGCTCCTAAGAGAACTAAGATCCTTGTCAGAGGAAGATACGACCTCTGAGGAAGAAGAAGAGGCACCGGAGGAGCTGTCTTTGCCAGAGCCCGACCCAGAGACGATGGAGTTGCTGGTGACCTGGCACGTGGTTGCACCTACAGACAATTACGCGACGGACAGCGACGAAGACAGATCAAACGACAGTGACGGACGATAAATACGAAAATTCTTAATAATAAAAATAAAAATAAAAAAAAATTCGAAATAAAATATGCTGGCGTTAGTGTTTTATTTGGCGTATATTTTCTATAGGTTAAGATAAATATAGAATCTAGGAAATAAGAGGCGAAATAGTATAAGTTGTCATGAGTACAAGGAGCAGACGGGAGCGGAAATTGTCCGGATTTGGATTCGTAAGTATATAAAAGAAAAAGAAAAGAAAAAGGAAAAGAAAAAGAAAAAAGAAAAAAGAAAAAAAAAAAAAAAAGAGAAAAGAAGAAAAGAAAAATAATAAAATAAAATAACACTAAAAAAAAAAAAAAAAAAGGGAAAGGAAAGAAGAAGAAAAAAGAAAATAATGAAATCAGGTGGGAGATCTTTGGGCGAGTTGCGAAAGCAACTTTTCCAAAGAATCTCGGGGGATAATGTAACATAGTTACACGCGATAATGCGAAGTTATATTTCCGATAGGCTAGAGAAGCCGATATTATATATGTCGAGCAAGAAGTACAGCGGACGCTAGGCCGACGAACCCGGACCTGGCATAAAAACTGGTGACGTCACGTTTCAGGAATTCGCTCGTCACCGAAAACAACAGGTCAGCGACCAGATGGCCTTGCTCGGTGACGAGGGAGAGCCAGGGGGGCGTGACAACGGAATCATATAATCGAGCGAAACGGGACAAATTTTAAATCGAAATCTAAAGTGACGTAAGGGGAACTAGAGTGGGGATAGGGCTATAAAAGCGCCTGAACCGGAAGAGAAGCTCTCTTGTCTTTAAGGCAGTTCAGCAAGTTTTACAGGGTATCGATTGTGAGAGAAAGTGTCGAGTGAAAAGCTAATGAGAGCATGAAAATATCGGCGAACAGTGAGTAGCATTATATGATTCGGAACTGTTCAGATTAATAGATTTCTCATTAGAACGTTAAACAGGATAATCTAGTGGATTGATAGGTAGTCGGATATAGGAAACTCGGTAGTTGATAAGGATTATTAATATAGAATAGTGCACCGAAATAAGAGAACCAGTTATATAAACATAAATTGGACAGTGCGGTCTTTAAACGAGCGGTAATCGAGGGACCGAATCCGTTGTGCGAGTGGAAGAGCGACAGAGCGAAAGATAGACGGGTATAAGTGAGAAAGAATTGTACACAGAGTTTATACACTCTGTACAAGTAGTGAATGTGTGCGTGTGGCGGTGTAGATGCGGAAAACGAATCGAAGCCAAGGTGTGAGTGCGGACCCGAAGCTCGAGCCCGCGGATTCCCAGAATTTGTGCTCGAATAAGCCGAAATAATAACAACTAAAATCGAGGGAATTCCCTGATTTTCGAGTCCAAGAAGATAGAACTAAGTAACGTAGTGAATAGGCTAATTTTAATTAAATCTAGGATACGTAGCATTAAACATAGGACAGATAAGACGAGTGAGTGAGTGGGAGAAGCGTGAAAGATAAAGAATTGTACATAGAGTTCATACACTCTATCGAAAGAGCGAATCCGAAACGTAATAACGACGAGCGTAGAATATCTGTGCACCGAGCGTACCAGAATACGAAGGTACCCGAACAATAATAAGCCTATGAGAGGCCTGCGAGGAGTAAACAGAAAATAATTCATTATCATCAAAATAATTGGGGAAATTCCGGATATAGGTGGATGTTATGTAAAATTTGAGTGACCGTAATTAAAAGTGACATTTTTGCGAAATTGTTTTTCCTGGAATAAAAGCCTATTGTCAACCACTAAGAAGTCTAAAATAATTAGTCCTGTGATCGAGCCCGAATTCCCACGAAAAATAAAAATATATGCTAACGTGAAAAATTACCGTTACAGTTCTCAACCAGGGAGTTAGGGTTTATAGAGGTCATTTTTGTCAACGGGAGGTGGTGGTGGGGTGGTAGGACTACGAGGCAACGGACTAGACGTGGCCAGAGATCTACCTGGGTATTGAGTGGGTGGGGAGATCCCCAAAGTCATGTGCAGGTAGCGACAACTTGGGTACCAAAAAGCGTGCTATTCCCAAGGATCATCTTTAATTTCCCAATTTCCCATCACTATTCCACAATGAAAACACGTTACTTCGTCTTCTTTTCCCGAAAAGAAAAATCCGGCGGAAGCTAATCGTATAGGATCTAACGCGTAGACTTCGGGCCAAAAGGTGAAACTTTCTAATCGTTTTCAATAATTTTCGAAAGCTGGATACGATGGGGTCAATGAACTTCTTATCGGAGGTCTGTCGTTGTGACAATCGGGGGTCGCGTTGACTCTTACTTCCAATCGAGAGTCGAAACGTTCCTTGTTGCAAGGAAAAGGAATCTTTCGTGGGTCCGTCCCGAAGAGTACGTTTCCGCAGGGTATACCTCGTACAAATCGGCATTGGTCTTGCCATCTACAGTGATCCTTCATAGGGATATCACCTGCTTCTCAATTTTTAATAATCCCCCTACAGTCAAAGCAATGAACTTCGTCATCTATTCCAGTATAATAAAACCCTGCTGCAGCTAGTTCTGCGGGGTCTAAAAATGTAACTGGCCAATTATGATAGCTGTCTAAACGGATTTGTTCAAACAAAAATTTCCCACGTGGCCCTTTCCTTGACATGATTAAGGTATGAGTATACACAAGCTTCGCAATTTATAGCTTAAGAGTAGGAAATATAATAATTATTATTATTGTCATTTTTGTTGCAACTGATGCTGTTATTATTAGTCTATATATAAAAAATGTTCAGTGTTTAATTATGAGTATTGAATTATCTATTGATTCCCAAGTGACTAGGGTATCTTATATGTCGCAACTATTATTATGACAGGATTACCATTACTGTCATCATATTATATTACTATCTATCAAAATTTATTTTGATTATCAATACTATCATCATATTACTATCGTACTATTGAAGTATTATTAGTATTATTATTACGTACTTTTTATTAACTTTACTTCTGTTTTTCTTTTGTACGTTACCCCTTTAGTAATTTTGTTGCAAAGTTTCGAATCCAGTCGTGGTAATTCCCAGAGTTTCCCAGTCCGTCCTTAAAGTAAAAAGTCCAGTTTGTTTACTTTGGAATACTACTGCGTTCTAGGGTCTATGTTTGATCTACTGAAAAGCCAGGCCTTTCCTCAATAGTAATACTTCCACAGGATTGGTCCAAGTGAAATAGCATATTTCCCAAAATTATACATGATTCTTCTTATTAATATTCTTATCGTTACTTATTAGGGAAGCATATATGGATTATTAATTAAAATACATATCTGCATATATTTTTTTCTTTTCATTTATTAATTTATTATTCTTTTCTGCACATAGCGGTGCAAATCTTTATTATTCTTAGTTTTGTTCATATGGCGTAAATACTTTACTAATTAATTAAATATTCCTTAATAAATGAACCTTTATTATTCCTGAATGGAATTTAATTTAATTCAGCCTCTTTCTATTTATTTAATTTAAATTTTTTAAAAATTTTTATAGCAATAATCACTAAAGATAGAATCTACAATGGAATTTTTGATTTCCTTAATCCATTTGAATGTACTACCACGTCTCTTTTTGGCAGTTTAATACGTACATTGCCTTTTGTTAATATAGCTGTTATTTCATGTGGACCAGTGTAGTGGTCACCAAGTTTGCCAGGTTTAGGTCCTTTCAACAAAAATACTGGTTTGCCGATTTTAGATTCAATTGGATTTATTTTGCGATCTTGATATTGTTTCGATTTTTCTTTAGCTTTAATCAAATTTTGTCCAGCAATTTCTTGTATATCGTGCATTTGCGTGACCAATTGGCTTAAATAGTCGTCATATGTAGCGATTTTCTACATATCCGATGGTGACATCCCAGAGGGGACTCGGGCTATTTTTCCGAACACCATTTCATAGGGTGTGTGCTTGGTACCTTCGTGTACAGTTGTATTGTAATTATAAATAGCCATTTCAACCCATTCGTCCCAATCGCATTGCTTCGTTGTACATTGTCACTCTGTGCACAAATTAATCGAATTTGTGTGATAACATCTTCCCAAGGTACACTCAAGATAACAACTGATTTTGCAATACTAATAGTTTGGAGCGACAATTTGTCGATTAGATGACGAGCATTTTTCAATGTTTCTACTATGTTTCCTAAGATTTATGTAGGTTCTTCACCGGAACCGTCAGTGATTGGTAGGGCTATATTGAATCTATTACTTCATTTTGCAATTGATTGAGCTTTTTTCAACTTTAAATTTTTTAAATGTGAAAAATCGTTACTCGTATTATCATAGAGTGCTAAATCTCCTGTATGAATAGTTTCACACTTGGTAGAAACAAAATAAACCAGGTTATCTCTACGAGTATGGAATAAATCGCGTGATTGTTTAATGTTGGAGGCTATAAAACTTCCTTTGGGAAGCTCACGAGTGGTAGATGCGGTTGATAATGTAGGTTTTGTTGCTTCGAGTTCGAGTTCTTCGTCGCTCGAGAACTCGGTATCGCTTACTTCGAGAGGCTTAGGAGTACGTTTTCTCTGGCCTAGCACGCTCGTTTCGTTTCGTGGGTTATTAACGTCGAGTGTAATTTCATCGGTCGACTCTTCGTGGCTAGAATAGGTATTGCTTGTAGATGTTTCCGGATATACTATAAAGAGTACCTGAATTATTTACCAGAGTATTGGGTGAATCCACTTTGTCTTCTATACGCGCCTGAAACGTTCCGTGATCGGATGAAATTTCGAGTGACCCATGTGGAAAAATAAGTTCTGTTGGCTGCTCATTAGAGTCAACACATTTCCGATCCCAATTACATTCATCTATTTCGTAATTGCATAATGTATGGTCCTGGTAATTTTCCATAATATCCTCATCATTGTCAGGTTGTTCTTCTAATAATCGAGTTATCTCTGCATCCGTCAGTTGATGCTTAGGCTTCGTACGATTGCCAGTTACGGGATTTATTTGAATAATGAAAATATCATCATTCGCGGTTGTTTCTTCAACTGGATTTCTCGAAAGTGCATCAGCATTAACATTAGTTTTTCCGGCTTTATATACTACATCGTATTCTGCGAGTTTCAATCTCGATCGCAAAATTTTTGAATTACCGTCTGTTGCCCGTCGAAACCATAGCAGTGGTTTATGGTCGGTTACTATTGTAAAATAATGCTCATATAAATACGGCCGAAAATGACGTATAGAATACACTATAGCTAATGCTTCCTTTTCATGTGTATCGTATCCTTCATCTATCTCACTCAAAGCTCTAGAGGCGTACGCGCATGGATGGTCGTTATTAATTTCTCCTCGTGAGAGGATGCTATCGATAGCATAACCCGACGCGTCCGTAGTTAAAATGAACGGCTTAGAAAAATCAGGATATTGCAAGACTGGAGCTGTACAAAGTTTTTCTTTGAATATTTCAAATGACTCCTGTTGTTCAATTCCCATGCGAATTTATTTTCTTTACGTAAGAGAGATGTCAGGGGTTTTGTGATTTTGGCGTATCCTTCTATAAACCGCCTATAATGACCCGTTAGTCCCAAGAATTGTCGAGTATTTTTGATATTTTTAAGCACGGGGTATTCACGTACTGCTTTTAATTTCGTAGCGTCGGGTCGAACTCCATTGTTCCCGATTATGTGTCCCAGATACGCGACTTCCCTTTTTAAAAATTGGCATTCATCCGGTTGCAATTTTAAATTCGCTGCTTCTAGTCGTTTCATCAATTCACGATATATATTCTCATGTTCTTCGAGACTGCGAGCATAAATAACGATGTCGTCTAAATAAACAAATACGCGCGAATGGCATTCTAACGAACTCATAATAACCACGCGGTGTAGTGAAGGCCGTGTTATGACGATCTTCAGCTGAAACTTCAATTTGATGGAATCCCGACGCTAGGTCTGTCATGTTTTACGGTGAGGTGGCAATAAAGAGTCGTCACGTTCAATATATAGTTTAATTAAGGCTTACTTTAGTAGTACAAAATAGAGTGTGAATATGAGAACTCGCGTATACCTCATCGGCGATCGGCTCGGGCAGTACTGTCGATTCCGTCGGTACGCAGAGCGTTGTCGCTCTCCCACCACGACACACGCACCATGAACAGGATAGCGCGTGTACTTATACAAATACCTTACAAGGTCAAAAACTAAAAAATACTGTGCGCCTTCTAATTGGTCTAATATATCATTAATATTTGGTATGGGATACGCATCAGCAACTGTCTTTTCATTCAGTGATCGGTAGTCGAATAATACTCTGCATTTTTTATTACCTTAAGATTCGGCTTTCCTAGGTACCACCCACACAGGGCAATTGTATGGTGAGGTGGAGGGTATGATTACTCCCTTTTCGAGCATATCTTTAATTTATTTCCCGATTTCCTCTTTAGTGCACTCAGGCCACGGATAGCCTCGCGTATTTATAAGAAAATCGTCTATTGTAGGAATTCGATGTTGCAATATGGTAGTACACGTTAACACATCTCCCGGTACTTGATATAAATGGGAGCTTGCTTTTAAAAGGGTTTCAATACTCTTCCTCTCTTCTTTACGTCATTCGTCGAGTCTTAATAATTTTCAGCTTCAGATATCGTGTAACAAGATCTTTCGCGTATAAAAGGTGTAATTTTGCGAGAAATATTTGATATACTGAGTTTCTGTATTAAAGAAACGTCCATGAATTTATACCACTTTGAATTATACTTCTGGGTTTCGAAACTTGTTTCTTTATTTTTATCATTGTTAATACTTTCTACTTTTGACGATTCAAGGGTACAAATCGTTTGTACATTCTTGAATGATTCACAAATTTTTAAACTGGGATTTTTATTTGATTCGATTTTCGTAGGTACGAAGGTTTCAACAAATTCTTGACAACAAAATTCTTTATCTTCTTCCATCATTACTAATGGCGATGTTTCAACACAATTGACTTTATTTTCTACTGATATTTTAGTCTCTATCGAATTCGGATAGACAACGCTTTCAGCACTAACACAATTATTAATTTTCTCACAACATTCTGTCCTTTCCGTAGGCACAGTTTTCCCCAAAAATTCTGTATTTCTTTCCGTCTCTATCGAATTCAGGTAGACGACGTTATTTCCTTTAGTATAATTAATAAAATCTTCCAGAGGTTCTGACCTTTCCATAGGCACAGTTTTCCCCAAAAATTCTGAATTCCTTTCTATCGAATTCAAATAGACAACGTTATTTCCATTAGTACAATTATTAAAATCTTCCAGAGGTTCTGTCTTTTCCATAGACACAGTTTTCCCCAAAACTTCTTAATTTCTTTCTATCGAATTCAAATAGACAACGTTATTCCCATTAGTACAATTATTAAAAACTTCCAGAGGTTCTGTCCTTTCCGTAGGCACAGTATTTCCCAAAAATTCTAAATCGAGCTCCCTCAATCCTCCATCGAGCGCTGCCCATTTCGTCGGCACAGTCACCCCTGTGAAGCGTAGGCAAGACTCACAATTACTACAATTTCTTTCCGTCTCTATCGAATTCGGATGGACAACGTTTTCTTTAGGTACAAATATCTTTACAGGTTCCATACGAGTGCTGTTTTCAGTTAGATGCGACGTGCAAATTTCCGTAAGACTTTGGGCTTCGTGTTGCAATTTCTCAAATTCTTCTTCTATTATTACTTCAAAATCCTTCGTACACAATATACCTTTTTCCAAGCCAGTTTCACAAGTAACTTTAATTATTTCCATCCAATTTCTTATTTCTTCTTTTATATTTTCTAAAAATTAAAAAATATTCTTTGAAGAATTTTCAGTATCTCGGCGGGGTATTGTCTCTACCGGGAGCTCAATCTTACCCGACAGAGAGAAATCCTCTTGATCGTTTCCTTTTATATGTCTTTATTTTAACAATGACCCAACCCCTTAGAAAGCTCGGGATTCTTTTCCCGTTTACTTGAATCGTCACTAGGATCCTTCATTTTTATGCCATGAATTAGTTCCTCCAATGACACTAATTCTAGCACTGGTACTTGGACTTGAACCCTATGCCTATCGCTATTAGTTACGTAAATATAAGCTTTACCATTATCATTAATGACGAACCCGCTTTCTATGTTTATACCTTCACCTGCATCCAGGAGAGGCAAATAGCCTGCCCGTACATCCAAATTTTTTACTCTCACAAAGCACAATTTGGTGGACTCTGCAGGGATAACAAAAGTTTCCTGAGTTGCAAATGGTATTCTGACATTCTGCATTTTCAATTGTCTTTGTTCGTAATCTATTTTCACGCGATTGCCGTCGAGGTATTCCGAACCCAATATACCAACTTCCTTTATGGGGAAGTTATTGACTAGAATATGAAAAGTAGCGAAAAGTCCGAAAATTTGTACGGTAATATTACGCAAAGTAAAAATTGAATTTGTTGTGATTCCATTTAGTTGCAGAATTTCTCCGCGATTTGAAGAGATGTGTTCACTCACAAATTGTTTCTTTAGAATGTTCAGACCGGCTCCTGTATCAACCATAAGAGTGACAGGAGATTTTATTTCCGATGCCGTTACCGTCGGGACGATACTTTCTCGATGCAGTTGTATACCAGGTCTATAAATATGAAACCGGAATTTGCCCATAGATGGCCCTAGCTGTCAATGTCGGTAACGTCAAACCACGTGATCGGCGCCATTTCCTTGTGGACATCTCTGACAAAGATTTTTAACTCACAACAATACAAGCTTCATACAACAGCATAGTTTGTAATAGCGTTGAACATGTCGAATTTTGTCAGAATATAAAAAAAGGCAACACAAGGTGATTTTGCTTCATGATAATGCACCATCACACACAGCAAAACTGGTCAAGGAAACGATTGAGGCGTTTAGTTGGGAAATACTTTCGCATGCGGCTTACTCACCAGACTTGGCTCCGTCCGATTACTACTTATTTGCATCGATGGGACACGCACTTGCTGAGCAGCGCTTTACTTCTTACGAAAATGTACGAAAATGGTTCGATGACTGGTTTGTCTCAAAAAAGCAACAGTTTTTTTGGCGTGGCATCCACAAATTGTCAGACAGGTGGGAAAAATGTATAGCTAGCGATGGGCAATACTTCGAATAAAATATTTTGTATCATTTTCATACAATAAACGTGTATTTTCTATACAAAAATTCCGATTTCATATTTATAAACCTGGTATTAAAGATTCGGACTACTCGCGATTGGAATTTTCGGCTGTGATACAAATTACATGGATCGGATGCATTTTCTGCGGGATCTCCCCAGGCGTATCCGTATTCGGAAGACTGCCGCCGTTTCCCGAATTTTCGTATTTATTCTCTTTAATACGTCGGACGGGACACTCCCGTATAAAATGACCTGGTTGTTTACAATGAAAACACTCCCTACCCATATCGGTGGGTCTAACATTATTACTATCAAAATTCCTTCGGTTATCAAATCGATTGTTAATCAACGGTTGCGAATTATTATTGCGAAATGGACAGATATGGGCTCCATGACCTTCTTTTTTACATATCTGACACCGAATGTCACTTGAATTCTGATATCGAAGATTCTGCGGTACCTGTTCTTGTGGCAAGGACATCAATTTAGGGGGGGTCGGAGGGAAACGTGAACATCTATTAGCCGAATGACCATAATTTTTACAAAGTTGACGAAATGCAGATATATTTCCCTGTTCTTTTCTTTCCGGAGGAAAAATTTTATAACAACGATCGGCAGTGTGTCCGCGTTTATTACAGTCCTGGCATATAGTAAGAAAAGAGGCTTCGAGCTTGGATTTATTGTTATTTAAAAGGGGAAAGATTTAAAAACATTTGTCCGCCGAGTGTCCAGTCTTCTGACAGATCTGACACATGCTCGGTCCCTTATCGACATTTCCCGAATTTTGTGGACTGACAACCAATGCTCGGCTAGACGTCTGGGTCGAGCATTCTTTAGCACTGTGCTCTTTTTTATTGCACAGCTGGCAATACACTTCTTCGCTTGCTACCAGGTGTACTTCCCATTTCGGCTCAGGTTTATTCACCTTTGAACCCGAAGTTTCCAGCCCACCACTACGCAGGGCTGCCTGTGACACTAAACTTTTTTCTGTTTGAACCGCGAGTTTAATTAATTCGTCAAGCTTATTGTTCGGACTTAAACGTTGTTCAATTTCCGGTTTTATCCCATGTAGAAAACATGCCGCAAGACTTTCTTTAGTATTATTTATAAATGCGGCAGTCAAAGGATTATCTTCGCTCGCATCATAATGTTCGAGTATTAAATTCCCCAAGTCTCTTACGCGATTGGAATATGCAATGACGAACTCATTTTCTCTTTGATATTTGGATCCTAATTCCCCTTGGAGTTGATATACGTTTCGCGTAGGTGCATAAATATCTTTAAGAAATTTACCCAGATCCTCTATTGTTTCAAAAAGTTGCCCCTGTATGGTGCGACGAGGTTTGCCGATTATTTTTATGCGAACTGCTCTTACTAAATTTGATTCGGCTCCTGGCCCCATCATGGCCAAGGTCTCTTTGCATCCTTGAATAAACATACCGAGTGATAAAGAATGATCGTCATAATTCGTTATGACAGCCAGGGCATCGCGAAGAGACAATGTTTGATTATTATTAACCATTGTGGGAGGTGTATTTGGTGATGAGTCGTTAGACTTAATTAAATTTTTAGTAGAAATTTTTATTGGCGGTATTCCATTCAATGTCTTGTCTAGGCTTGAGTCTTTAACCGTGGGGTATGTGGAACAACCGGGAGTGGACAAATTGGATTCCGGTAAAAGGTGTAATTTTTTCGGCAAATTTTTAGGTTTTGTATGTGAGGATTTGATAATTGACTTTAATGTGGATTTTTCACGATTCTCAATTATTCCCTTTGGAGTTGATAATGATTCTTTGTCGACAAGGGAAGGTGATCTGGGAATAGCTTCGTCGAAAGGGGTAGATCCGCCTAATGGCATGTAAAATATATCGCTGTTAGCAGAAGGGATTATACTAGGCGTAGCGCTAGCAACGGTCGAGGGGGGGTGTAAAGGTGTATCCGTGTTTTCGGGTTCGCTTAGAGACTCGAAATTCTCCATGATACTTTCGGGGGATTTTACTGACCGACCTAGGTCTTTGCTACGGAGGCGGGGGGGGGGTATACTAATGCTGGAAGGTATTCGTTGATCTCGTCGTTCGGCCGTATGACAAACCCGACTAATGACAAAGGGTTATTTGGAGACTTTGCTTCTAATGTTTCCTTCAATTGTTTCGTAAATTGGTTTAAACTTTCGTCGCCAGAAAATTTTCTGATCTGTAAAGGACTATATTCCGAACTATAATATTTTCCAAAATTGCTTTCTATAATTTGAACTGTATCGGATCAACTTGTCTCGTCTTCTATATTCTCTTGGGATCGAGTGATGATAATATTGTCAGAAGTTAGCTCGAGTAATTGTATTTTACTGTCTTGATCAAACTTTATTACTTTTGCTCTATGGGTGGCAGATTCGGTAAACTTGTTGAAGTCTGAGTCTACAGCGGAAACAGAATTCTTATTTGAACTGGTAGAGGAGGAATTTTTTTGGGAAATTGGAGTTGGTATCTTGGGAGGTGAATTACTGGGACTATTACATGGGGACTCAGTTATAGTTTCAAGTGTAAAATTATTAGGATTATCCGTTGGGAGCCTTTTTCTTCTTTCCTCAGGGTATTCGTGGATTATTGACTCATCAATTCTTCCCTTTGAACGAGTTGACCTCATTTATGATGTATTTTTTACAAGTATAATTTTTGGTATACCGCATCAAACAGACATGCAACAATACATAAGAATATTATAATATTAGAGTAGAAATTGGGCAGGATAAAAGTATAGGAGTAACTTTCTTTTTATTATATGTAACAAAGAAGAATTATAGACCTTTATTCTTTTAATTTCGTTTCAAAATTTCCTAGTGGTGAAATCAAATATGGTTTTCTCTTGAGGAGGATGATTTGGTGGTCATTCAACGATACGCTCTTAGTAATTTGAGATTTTAAGGGTGTCACAAATGGATGATATCGTATCCCAAGTCTCGAATTATCTTTGTAATCAGCAATAAGGTTGTCTAGGAATTTTTCCCGCTCAACTGTTCGAAATTTTTAAAGATGATCTATTTGATCGTTATCAGGTATTTCGGTGCCGGCAGTTTGGACGTTCCGACTGCTGTCTGCTTTGTATGCAGTTGCACTTACTTGGTATGATTTTCCAACTTCCGAGTGATTTTTACACTCCGCTATTTGTTTACCTAAAGGTCTCTGAAAACCTATTATTTTTTCTTGGTTAAGGAAAATACCTTCGTTATTTTTTGTAGATTTGATGCTAGAGACTCCAAAATTTGGCTTGCTAGACGATTCACTCGCTGTTACCGTTAAAGGACAATTGTGTCGTTGAAATGGTTCTTATATTCTGTTTTTTTTCTTCCTTTGAGGGGGATAGTTTTATTACCGTTTTCTATTTCAATATCAGAGACTTTAGAATTTTGCTCGTTATACGACTTGCATACAATTATTGGAACTTGATATTGTTCTTTTAAGACTCGTCGTCTTAATTTCTGTGCTTGAATTTTCCTTCGTGCTCTATGGGTTTTCGGCATGGACGTATGATTCGGGTCGATAATGGTAGCGTAATTGTCAAAATAAGTAAGTAGTACGTGTAGTTATGTCTGTCTTGTTTGTATGATGTGTTTCGTGAGGGAACCTTGCTAGCCTTGATCTCACTTACGCGAGGAGCTAAAACATAGGATTTCTCCCACTAGTGTAATGTGTTTCGTGTGCGAGTCTTACTAGCCTTGACCTCACTTACGCGAGGAGTTAAAACATAGGATTTCTCTCACTACTGTAATGTGATTGGTGAGCGGGCAAATCTCGTTGCCCAATCGTCTCTTGTGATGATTGTGTTGTTAGTGATTCGTGAGTGGGCAAATCTGGTTGCCCAATCGTCTCTTGTGACGATTGTGTTATTAGGAGTGGGTTGGATGATATGATAAGTGGGATGTGAATTAGGTGCACTGATTTGATGACTCTGATTCTTGGTCGAGGCAGTAGCTATTAACTGAGGTCGTACTTCTTCGGAAACAAATGAGTACGTCAGGTTCAAGAAGCACTAGAGGCTATTTGTTATACTAATATTTTTAGAATTGTATGCCCACTGCTTTAACACATGGTAGGTTAACAGAATATATAAATGACAGTACAAGGAAGTTAATATTTTCCTTGTATTCTCTTCACGTACGTTTTAGCGATTATTCTTTCCTGCCGTTTTATTCGTTCTAAACCGAATTGACTTAAGAAAATGTCTTGCGTGACTTGTTCAACGAGTTCTTGCGCGAGGACCTCGAGTTCCTTTACACGCACTTGAAGTACCACTAATTTTTCTAATGGTCCCATGCAACGGAGTATAATTTATAATTATATATATACAGGGTTTCCGCCGGGAAGGTATACTACTTTGTTTGTTTATAATTTTTGATTAAATGAAAGAGAATGGATCTTATATTGATAAATGTTTTATTTTATGTCGGCAATTACGTATGGAATACAATATCAGATAAATGTCCGCCTCTGTTCGCCTCACAAATGCGAGCCCTTTTGAGCACATTTTTCATTACATTCTCACACATTTCACGCGGTATTTCATTAATTTCATCACGAATATTTTGTTTGAGTTGCTCAAGCGTTTCTGGTTTGTTTGCATAAGCCTTGCTTTTTAGATATCCCCACAAAAAGAAATCCAGAGCAGTCAAATCAGGCGACCGTGGAGGCCAATCAACATCACCATTTTTTGAAATAACTTGTTGTGGAAAGAGGTCTCACAGTAATTCCATTGTAATCCTGGCTGTATGCGATGTGGCACCGTCTTGTTGATACCACATGTTAATCAAGCCCAAAGCATGCAGTTGTGGCGTTAAAAAGTTTTCAATCATATCACGATATCGCTCCCCATTCACAGTTACCGTTACGCCGTTTTGATTTTCAAAGAAGTAAGGTCCAATGATTCCTCCTGACCAAATTGCACACCAGACTGTCACTTTTAATGGATGTAAAGGTGACTGATGAATAATTTGAGGGTTTTCCATTGCCCAGAACCGACTATTCTGTTTATTCACATATCCATTTAAATGAAAATGTGCCTCGTCACTCATTATGATTTTTTCATGAAAATCGGGGTTGTCATGGGCGAGCTGTCATGGGCGAGCTTTTAACGATTAAAACACGTTGGTTTATCGAATATTATTCCATAATAAATTTGCCACGTGTCTACTTCACGACTGCCAAATATGAACTGTCAAGACTAACGTTTACCAAAATGGCGGCAAAACAAAGTAGTATACCTTCCCGGCGGACATCCTGTATATATATCCATATATATCCACGTATATGTCCTTCAATACAAATTCTATCTCTTTTTATTCACCAGTCATTATTGAATATTAGCTTCCACATTTGATTTCCACAAGGTCAATTTACTTACGAAAAAGGCTTACTAAATAACTTGAATAATAGCGGGTGCTCTCTAAAACGAATCAATTTTTGCAACGATGTCGATCAACGGACTTGAACCACATCAACGAACGTTCTCAATTTGTAATTTTTCAAAGGAACATCCGATCATGTAACTCAAATAAAAGTGTCACTTTCAACTAAATCAATTTTTATAAATAAAATCAATTCATTAAAACCCGAGAATAATAATAAAAAAAGAAAAATTAATTTTTACACATTAAATTCACACTCGGTAATAAAGGGTAAAGTTAGATTTTATGAATAAAAATGTTTTATTACAACGTGGTTGAAAGGAAATAGTAAATTTTTACGAATTGGTTGATTCACTAAAACTCAATAAAAATGAAAAAATCGATTTTCACGAATTAAACCACTTCTGGAAAGCGCGGAAATAAGGTAAAAGTTAGATTTTATGCTTTTAAACGATTTACACTACACGCGTTTGAAAGGAAATGGTACATTTTCACGTACTGAATTGATTCACTAAAACTCAATAAAAATGAAAAAATCGATTTTCACGAATTAAATCAACATATTAAAACGCGGTAAAAGGGGAAAAGCTAGATTTCATGAATTAAATCCCTTTACAAAAACTGAGAAGAAAGGAGTCATCACTTTGCATGAGAGTAAGCAGAGTATTTGTCTTGCTACAATTCGATGGTCCCCAAAATACGGCTGAGACACGGTTTGGTAATAAATTACCATGTTTTTTCCACCATCTTTTTGTTGCATATACTGATCGAAGTTTATGACCGGCAGGTCAACCGGTTGTTTCTTGGACCTCCTGTTGACCATGACGAACATAAAATGATATTTAAAGTGGTATATGAACAAAGTCTCTCTCAGTAGCAATTCAATCTTCTTGTGGATATGATCATGCAGAATCGCACTGAAAGGCGCGGTAAAGGCTTGCTTGATAGTCTTATTAACAAGCTCCCCATTGAATTGCGTCTACCCGGTTATCAGTACTGTGAACCTGGTATGAAACTAGCGAAACGTCTTGCGCGATGTGATCCAGGGATTAATCCACTCGACGCAGCTTGTAAGGAACACGATATTGCATATTCGAAAAATCGAGAAAATCTTACCACTCGAGGTGCTGCAGACAAGGTATAGGCTCAGCGTGCTTGGGAAGGAAAATGGCAGGTTACTTTCACTTGGGGAAACATTTACGGAAATATCAGATAATGTAAATTAGAAGAATTGCGTTTGTGCTTACGTTTGGTTTTCTGGTGAAGTTGTTTCGCCGGTAACCGATGCGTTGATTTAACTATTGTTAAAATAAAAATGCTAAGCTCGATGATTCGTAAAGCTGTTAAAATTTATTCGAATAACCGAATAAGTGGTACACGTACGTTCGCTATTACCGTGCGCGAGCGATCGTTACTTTTCGACGCAATACACTTAACGCGATACTTATGATTCGAAAAAACAGTAAAACGAAATAACCAGTGTGGACTTGTACAAAAACGGCAGAAAACAATTGCATTCAATTTCTTCTAGATTCCTTCTTTAAACTTGAGATAAATTCGGTATGATTGACATTAAAACCGAGAAAAAGTAAATTCGAACTGAATTTAGATTGTTCAACCATTTTTTTTCTAAGTACTCACTCTGAATTTTAACTGACTCTACAGGGTAAGGTTCCTCCGTGGTGGGAGCCTGTTTAGCTCGCAAGTTTTGATCGCGACTCGTCGAACGCTCGATACTCACCGGGCTCTACCCTAGGAGACTAGAAAGCCCTCGACTCTACTCTCCGACTAACTGCAACTCACTAACTCTCCGACTAACTGCAACTCACTAACTCTCCGACTAACTCTCCGACTAACTCTCCGACTAACTCTCCGACTAACTCTCCGACTAACTCTCCGACTAACTCTCCGACTAACTCTCCGACTAACTCTCCGACTAACTCTTCGACTAACTCTCCGACTAACTCTCCGACTAACTCTCCGACTAACTCTCCGACTAACTCTCCGACTAACTCTCCGACTAACTCTCCGACTAACTCTCCGACTAACTCTCCGACTAACTCTCCGACTAACTCTCCGACTAACTCTCCGACTAACTCTCCGACTAACTCTCCGACTAACTCTCCGACTAACTCTCCGACTAACTCTCCGACTAACTCTCCGACTAACTCTCCGACTAACTCTCCGACTAACTCTCCGACTAACTCTCCGACTAACTCTCCGACTAACTCTCCGACTAACTCTCCGACTAACTTTCCGACTAACTTTTCGAGCATTTTCTCGACCTTATATAGATCCTGGATGGTCTAATTTTCTATGCGAGGGATTCTGAGAATTACAATAGAACTCGGGTTTTGGGGGGGCTCATCGCGATGACTAATTCATCTTGTAGCCATCCCTTCGTTCGATTCTCGTTCCGAGTTGCTTGGGGTGAGCTGACACATTCCAGGTAAAATGAAGCTGCGTCGAAAAAGGCTTAGACTTTTAGTAGATCCACCGAGCCTCTAGTGATTCATGCTGTAATTCTCATCTGAACCCGGTCTCGTTCAACTTCTATTCTGAACTGCGGTACCACGTGTCGCGAGGATCCATTCCCTGCCCTGAAGACATGCGTCGCGAGGAACCATTCCTCGCTTCGGCGACATGCTGCAGCGAGGGACCATGCCTTGCCTCGACGACACGTTGTCGCGAGGAACCATTCCCTGGTTTGACGACACGCTGTCGCGAAGAACCATTCCTTGCTTCGATGACACGCTGTCGCGAGGAAGCTTTTCCTGTTTCGACGACACGCTGTCGCGAGGAACCTTTCCCCTTTTCGATAACACGCTGTCGCGAGGAAGCATTCCCTGTTTCGACGACACGTTGTCGTGATAGACAGTGAGGAATAACGACGACTCGGACGCCGGTACAGCCAATGTACTTCTCTTTAGTATTATTTTTCTTTCTTTTTCTTTTTTCGTTATAACTGCGACTTATCAGGGGTACAAATTGAAAATGCGGGTTTGATAACAGATGGCGTTACTAACGCTATACGCATCAGGCAGTACTGTGACTATGTTCATGTCAAAGCTACGTCTTATAGCTTTAATTTTCAGTATGTGTCAATTTGTCGCAGTGTCAAATTCATAGTTTTTTTGAGCTCTCAATATGTCGAGTTTCGTGCCAACAAAACAGCATTTGCGGGAAGTTTTAATTTACTTCTTTAATTTGAAGAAAAGTGCTGCTGAAGCACATCGATTGGTCTCCGAGGCTTATCCGAGTCATGTTCCATCGGTTTCAACGTGCGAGAGATGGTTTGTGCGGTTTAGAAGTGGTGATTTTGACGTTGAGGACAAAGAGCGGCCGGGCCAAGTGAAAAAGTTTGAGAATGCTGAATTGGAGGCAATACTCAATGAAGACTCGTGTCAAACTCAACAAGAGCTCGCAGATTCATTGGGAGTGACACAACAAGCCATTTCCCATCGTATAAAAGCCCTCGGAATGATCCAAAAGCAAGGACATTGGGTGCCGTATGAGCTGAAGCCGAGAGACGTCGAGCGCCGTTTTTTTGCATGCGAACTGCTGCTCGAACGGCAAAAACGGAAGGGTTTTTTGCATCGCATTGTCACTGGTGATGAAAAGTGGATCCATTACGATAACCCGAAGCGCAAAAAATCATATGGTTACCCCGGCCATGCATCATCATCGACGGCCAAACCAAATATTCACGGCGCCAAGCTCATGCTCTGTATTTGGTGGGACCAGCTGGGTGTGGTGTATTATGAGCTATTGAAATCGAACGAAACCATCACAGGAGCACTATACCGAACTCAATTGATGCGTTTGAGCCGCGCACTCAAAGAAAAACGGCCACAATACGAGCAAAGACACGACAAAGTAATTTTGCAACATGACAACGCTCGGCCACATGTTGCAGCGCCGGTCAAAACATACCTACAAACGCTGAAATGGGAAGTCTTACCCCACCCGCCGTATAGCCCAGATATTGCTCCTTCCGATTACCACCTTTTCCGATCGATGACACATGGCCTAGCTGACCAGCGCTTCCATTCTTACGAAGAAGCCCAAAAATGGGTCGATGACTGGATAGCAGCCAAGCCGGCCGAATTTTTTCGCGACGGTATCCGTAAATTGCCAGAAAGATGGGAAAAAGTTGTGGCTAGCGATGGACAATACTTTGAATAATTCATTTGTTACCATTTTTTCAGAATAAACGTTCAAAAATAGAAAAAAATCCCGCATTTTCAATTTGTACTCCTGATATTATTTTAATTAGGGTTTATATTTAGAATTCATTTAAACGCTTATTAGTTAATGTCTAAAAACGCCTTATTGATTGAATATTTCCGATAGTTTTCCTCAAGTCTTTTAAATTGGATATGGTTGGTAACAAATTGAGATATCGGTGTGATAGGTTCTTACTCGATTGTTAAAGCCGTTTTATGAACAATAACTCTTCTTATTCATTTTTAAGGAAACGCATTCGATATGTATGTATTAATATTTCTATTTATAAATTCTTTCGAGAGATTATTCCTCGTCTCGGTTGCATGCGCCGAGATAGAGAGAGGGAGAGAGCGAAAAGCGCCTTGGTCGGGAAGCGAGGTGTCGAGGGATTCGGGTCACGCTACGCTATAGATCCCAGTCGCTCCTGCTATCTCTTTTATGACTAATACAGAAAGTAGTTATTCGATAATGTTAAACTTATTTTTATTCTTAATAGTGTATAACGTGAAGAGGCATATATAATTGCTATAGTAACTTAAATGTTAATTGTTTTTATATCCTTTCATGATACTAACTGTTTAGTTAAACAATATAATGGCTTTTCCATTTTCATTAATGTTCAATTTTCATAATTGCAGTTATTTCTTGTATCCTTTTAGGTAAGTATTCCTTTTCTGAATTCCTATCATAATTTTAGATTAAAATTTTCCGTAAGTCCAAATGATTGTATATCTGATGGCTGCTTATATTTGCAATGGATCGCAAAGTATATGTTTAATAAATATGTATTGTTTCGAGGGAACACTTCTCGTCTTATGGTGTTAACACAGAGAGAGAGAGGGGAAAGATGGCAACGGCTCGGGTGCGACCTGAAAGCATTGACCGGCATGTTCCTTTGCCGGCAACTGCTACCGTAGCCTCGAGCCGTCTCTGCCATCGCTCCAATGACTAATATGAGTCATCTTTTCTTATTTTATCCTATTTCAACTCTGGCTATCTGTATGATATTATTGCTTAATTCTTATATCGAACTTGCGTATATATATTTTATTCCCTTTAAATTATCGATTTATCTATTAGATATATATTACGTTACCTGAATATTTATTTCGTAGAGTCCTAATCTCTGCTACAATTGTGTTTTAATTTGTCTATTCAGAAATTTTTAACCGCTGCCTTTTGAGCTTTTGGTGTTCTGATGTCAAAAAAAATTCCAATTTTCCATCAATACCCTTAGGAAGACATATGTCTTCGTGTGATATTGAATATCAATTTTTTTGTTCATTGCATCATTCGTCGTAGCATATAAGAACTTCCAAAGCATCGAAGACGTTGCCACGGCAGTTGGTCTACCTTTGTGACCCAGATACGAGGTCTGTTTAAAAAGTATCGCGAATTATGTGTTTTTTCAAAAAGTATTTATTTATCTATTAATATCTATTTTTTCCCCTTTAAAGTAATTCCCCTCGGATATAATACATTTATGCCAGCGTTTTTCCCAATCCTCGAAACACTTAAAAAAATCATTTTTTGTGATCTTGTTCAGCTCCTCCTTCGATGCCGTGTTTATCGCTTCAATCGTGGCGTAGCGTCATCCTTTTATGGGCCTCTTCAGTTTTGGGAACAGGAAAAAGTCACAGGGGGCCAGGTTTGGGGAATACGGTGGCTGCGGCATCATTAGAGTGTTTTTTTGGCCAAAAATTCGCGCACAAGCAACGATGTGTGAGCAGGGGCGTTATCATGGTGCAAAAGCCAATTTTTGTTTTTCCACAAATCCGGGCGTTTCTTGCGGATTACTTCGCGCAAATTGCGCATAACTTGCAGGTAATATTCGTTATTGACTGTACGACCCTGTGGCAAGAACTCATGATGCACTACGCCCCTGCAATCGAAGAAAATTGTGCAAAACCTTCACATTCGACCGAACTTGGCGCGCTTTTTTCGGTCTTGGCTCATGCGGCAGCTTCCATTGCGATGATTGAGCTTTGGTTTCCACGTCATAACCATAAACCCGTGATTCGTTACCAGCTATGACCCTCTGGAGCAAATTTGGGTCGTCGCGGACTGAGTCCAACAGCTCCTTAGCAATCTTAACGCGACACTGTTTTTGTTCGAAATTGAGCAATTTTGGCACGAATTTCACGGCGACCCGTCTCATGCCCAAATAATTGGTAAAAATCGAATAGCACGAGCCAATCGATATGTTTAGGTCCTCAGCAACTTCTCTAACGGTGATTCGACGATTGGCCAATATTATTTTCTTCACTTCATCAATGTTTTCGTCTGTTGTTGATGTGCTCGGGCGTCCGGCACGTTTTTCGTTGTTCGCATCTTCTCGGCCCTCTGAGAACATTTTGTACCACCGATAAACGTTGCTTTCCGCGCACTTAATTTTGTTTTTCACACAAAATTTGATACAGATTCTTTGATCCATTTTTTGGAATAGGCAAAAATCGAAGACAAGCCAAAACACGTCCAACCAAAATAGCTGTCAACAATTAACTAAACATTCAAAATGGCCGAAATCGTCAGCGTAAGTGAGAGACATGAGTACCAACCTAACGCCACAAAAAAAAATCGAAAATCGAATATACGTGGCCCGCGGAAATTCAAAATTCGCGATACTTTTTGAACAGACCTCGTATGGTACATGACAGGGGGAAGGAAGCGAGCACCCGACAGTCGACAACAGAGCACGCGGGCACGAATTAACCAAAGACTTCGGTGACACGCGCCGCCAATGATATCCATAGGCCATAGAGGGAAAACTCTTGATACGAGATTCAGGTGCCTCCATGCTGACCATTAGAGTGGGGCAGTGGCCTACCAACTCTTAGTTTCCGTTGTTCGGTACAGTGGTGAACCTGGCCGTCCATTCCTGGCGCGCACCATGTGTTTCCACTGTCCTGCCTCGGTGTGGCTGCAGGTCTCGCCCCTCCCGCCGTCATTATACCTGTATAATCTCTGGCAACTATAGGACCCGACCACAGTGCCGATTTATGATCTTCTTTAAAAGAAAGAAAGATATTGAAGCATGGTTACGTCAGGACGTAACAGCTAGTATAGCGCAAGCCGTGACTGCTGCGCAAGCAGCTCAACGTAATCTGGAAGAAAATAAGCGATATAATAAAATGATTGAGGCTATGTATAGCCTTGGGAAAAGGTTTACATTTGAAACCCTACAAAAAGGGATTTGGTCTTCATGTTCCTGTAAAAAACGGGTAGTGACGCTATCTCGTTGGCCGCTTCCTAAGAACGGATTATTTAAATATGCCAAAATTATGAAGATTTCACACTTTCGTGGAGTTTTCATGTTAAATGCATTACCAAAAAGTGGGCCATTCAACCATGAATCGACAACAATCGCCTTGGGTTGCATACAAAAACTCTAATAACAAAGTTATTTACTTTGATAGTTTTGGTAATCACCAACGGCAGTTAGAATTCATCAGTTACGCTGGTGTTGGTAGTGTGAACTATAATTATAAGCAATACTAAGTTTATCATACAGTATATACAGAAATATATTGTCTATATAAACAAATACGATGATGCTGTATACTCAGTTAACTCGTAGTCATCACCATGAACGATACTTTTACGTTGACTATATCTGGAACTTCCTCCATTCTTAAATCGCAATTTTTTCCACCTATCGAACTTTTCTCACATAAAAACTATACTGTAGGACTCATGCACTTATTAACTTCAACTCTATTCCTAACATAGATGTCGGCAATGATAAAATTCACATTCGCGAAGAAGTAATAACTGTTCGTACTGGTAGCTATGAAATCGAGGATATTGAGCGTTATTTGAAGCATGTCCTGATTGATAGGAACATTGTAATCGATATTAACACAAATGATAATACTCTACCCAGTGAAATTAGATGTAATCGTGTTATAGATTTCGTGCCAGAAGATTCTATTGGACGACTGCTAGGATTCACTTGACGTATTTTGCATGCCAATAAAAGCTATAAGTCCGACCTCCCAGTAGCCATTCTTAAAGTAAACGCTTTACGAGTCGAATGCAATCTTACGCCTGATGCTTATACTAATGAGTGAAAAGTACATACGATTCATGAATTTTTCCTATTTGTGTCACCATGGTATAAAATGATCGAAGTACCACCACATGTAATTTATCTTCCTATCAGCTGCAAGATAATTGATCATATTCAACTGCGAATAGGAGATCAAGATGGGAATTTGGTTAATTTCCGATTAGAAGATATACAAATATGGCTACATAGCAAATCACAACAACAACAACAACAACAAGACATAGTAATTATAATAAGTCATCATGTTTGAAACAAATCAGTCACCGACCAGCTCTACTAAAGGTGTTAATACACCGGAACGTACAGTTTCGAAAAATCTAAGGTTCAAGGTCAGACGAGGCAGAAAAAAATGATCAGACAATATTTAGTCCGCGTACTTTGCATCTACTGTTGCGATGGAAGAGGAAATAATCAATATTCAAACTCCCATCATCTTTGATAAATCTATAATTCATTGCGAGATTCACGCCCATCAACCTAATGTATCATCAAGTTTCACGAACAGTGATGAAATACGGATTGCGGTTCAACATCAAGATCTTAGCTTACTACCTAGCAAGAGTTCGCTTCACATAAGTGGAAAACTCGTCAAAGCAGATTGAACTACAGTTGCTGCTGCTATCACAACTCTCGTCAACAATGCAATTTGTCATTAGCTTGAAGAAGCTCGTTATGAGCTGAGCGGTATAGAAATCGATCGAAACAAAAATATCTGTCTCACAAGTCTCATGAAGGGATATATATCTCTTAATCGCAATCAAAGTTCATTGATGGAAAATACTGGTTGGCTGGATGTCCATGAAAGTAAGACATTAACCAGTGCATGTTACTACGATGTACGCATTCCCCTGAACCTGATGTTCGTATTCGCCGAAGATTATCATAAAGTTGTTGTCAATGCCAAACATGAGCTAATTTTATCGCGATCAAAGAGCTACGTGAATGCCGTTGTACAGTCAGCTGCTGAAGAATAGAAAATTCTTATACATCAAGTGAAATGGCATATACCATATGTAATAATAGTCTCTACCCACCGGAAAATACAGCAACTTAATTTTATTGCCGAGGATAAGCCAATTTTCATAAGTTTTCGTACTTGGGAATTGTACGAGTATCTGCTACTCCCCACGACAACCAAACATGTGTGGAATGTCAAGGCATCTTCTCAGCTGAAAAAGCCTCGATATGAAAGTCCAGGTTTCCAAACAAGCAGGAAAAATAAGGTTGACCAGAATGCGAGTAATTTCTATCATTCTAACGTTAGTGATTTGAATCTTGATATTGATCAACACCAGTACGCTTTGCTATATGAAATGTATGCCAATTTCCAATCGAGCCATTACTGTAAAGAAGCTGAGCCAATGCTAAATAAGAGCGAATTTTTTAATTATGCACCACTGATCACAATTGACTGTTAAATGCAGAATGACTCCATCAAATCTGCTCCCGTTGACATGCGCCTGGAACTTCAATCTAAAAAAACAAATTCCCTCCTGAAACATCAGCAGACTGTTTCATCTTACATGATCGAATAGTGAAATATAATCCAATTAGTGGTGGCGTTAAAAAGTTAGTATAAAAGCTGGTTCCATATGATGAGGCCTGTTTAGTGTCACTTAAGATGGACTTGATTATCGATGTTCAAGGGTTCAAAAAACCTATTGACGAATTTGTGCTGAAAGAAATTTCAATAATTAAAATGAATACCGACCAAACACCTGAGTCGGTAACATTTCTCTTCGAACCACCTTGTCCATGGACCACCTTACCGGCGAAATATTGTATAACAGTATTAATTAGTGGCTCGAACGCAACTTTCATGGAATATCCTTGACCTGTGGCGATATACCATACGAATCAGCTACAATGATAACTCGAGCTATTTTGAAAAATGGTAGAACCATTTTTGTGAAAGGCTCAGGGAAGAAAAGATGGGCTGCGAACTTCTTGGATGTATTGAAACGTTTCGCGATTTTATGCACTTTATTTTTCGCTACGATGCGCGTCTGGTAGGCGGCGGAGTGAAATCGAGTGGTTTTTATTTTTGTTTCGAGCGTGAGTTACCCTAAATCATCGGTGAGGACTGGTGGCTCGAGGTAGGTTCGTGCTCTGGGCTGGATGTAAGGAGTGATGTTTATTGATATATGAGTGTGTGTGGTAGATTCTATTATAGTTAATTCTTTTGATTGTTTGTGTACGAGACCTCAGGTTGGATTTTTCGTGCGGTTCGTTACCCTTTCATCATCGGTCTTTTATATTTGTAGGGTAATTCTCTGTTTCTTTTCTTTTTGTTGTGCTTAAGGCGTTAGTTGTTTGCAATATTTTGTGAGGAGACTGGAATGGATATTGATGGTTCAGGATGACGATCTCGTGTCGTTCGCACGGATTTTCCTAAAAATCGCGTCCTAACGCTATTCTACTCGCCACCGTAATTCCAGCGATAGAATAAATTCCAGTGTTTCGGTTTGGACTCTAATATTCGTATGACGAAGAGGTCTCGTGCATCCGGAGCTCAACACTAAATTTATGTAATTTCGGGTTGTCGCTTTTCTATGTGATAATTAAAATTACGTATGCGGATTTAGTTCCGGTTATTTAGGGATGTGACTCTATTATTCGTAAAGCGATGAGATATCGCATTTACGGAGCTTGACACTCAATTTATCTCGTTCTTGGGTCATCGCGTTTGCGAATGCGCGATTTTCTTAAAACTACGTATGTGGAATAATTCCAAGTTACTTCGGGTTTTGATTTGATTGTTCGTAAAGTGAGTAGATATCACCTTTACGGAGCTTAACACTCAATTTATCTAATTCTGGGGTCATCGCGTTTGCTAATGCACGATTTTCTTAAACTACGTATGTGGAATAATTCCAAGTTACTTCGGGTTTTGACTTGATTGTTCGTAAAGTGATTAGATATCGCCTCTACGGAGCTTAACACTCAATTTATCTTATTCGGGGCTATCGCGTTTGCTAATGCGCAATCTTCTTAAAACTACGTATGTGGAATATCGGTTAATTATGTGCGTCCAGGATACATTCTATGTGGAGCTTCCCATTCATTGGTGTATTCGTTTCCACCTGTGTCTATTTGATCTTCAAGGGGTGGGGTCTGCTTAGTTGCTACTACCTGTGCTTGTCCTCATATGGGGCGTTCCGTTGCACCGTCGTAAGACGTACCGGTCGGCCTTTGTTTTGAATCATTAGACGTTTTAACTGGTGATTTATTATTTCGGTATTCCATAAATAGGAGTAACCGTGTGACTTGCCTTTCGAGGCTCCGCCCTACTGATGTTTACGCGGTGAGCTTATAGGGGAATCGCGAGTGTCGTACCGTGAGGTAGTGTGTGTGTGTGTGTGAATTTACCTACCTATCTTACTCGACTTTGTTATTGTTTGGGTCCCTGGCTATAGCTTCGCTGTTCGCACAAGACACCGGGTTCGCAGCTATGACCAGCTAACTCTTCCTGTACCCGGGATACTGAAGCCTTTATACACGATAAGCCACCTTATCGTGCCATTAAGAGGCTTACGATTCGGTTTTCTTAATGATTGTGCAGCGGAGGTATTCGTAGATTACAGCTGGTGCTGGCCCTGACGTGGTCCCACCTACGCAGGTACACCCTACGAATCTAGTGCGCGGTGCACTTAGTCGGGATGCCACTCCCTTGACCTTGTGTCACTCGTGCTTCTTCACACTCCAAGAGACGGATAGCCACGACGCACAGTAGACGCAGAGCCCGAAATCGTGGCAGTAAATACAAATAACCTCCGATCGGAATGAAAATTGGTATGCAGGGGTTTTTAAGGTCGCTGATTACGAATCTGAAAGCTAAATTATTGTAAACAAAATGGCCGATCTAATATGGCGGACATGGATGTTAAAAAGGTGTCCGATCTTGACAAAAATTGGTATATGCGGGTTTTTAGGGTCGCTTATTACGAATCCGAAAGCCAAATTATTGTAAACAAAATGGCCGATCCAATATGGCGGACATGAATGTTAAAAAGGTGTCCGATCTTGACAAAATCTGCTATATGTGGGTTTTGAGGGTCGCTCATTACGAATCCGAAAGCCAAATTATTGTAAACAAAATGGCTGATCCAATATGGCGGACAAGTATGTTAAAAAAAATTTAAAATTTTCAAAAAAACTCCCTCCTGCCGTACCACTCAAAAAAGGATGAAATAATTTACTTATTTAGTATGACTGATTGCGAATCAGAAAGCCAAACAATTTCGAACAAAATGGCCGATCCAATATGGCGGACATAAATGGTAAAAAGGTGTCAGATCTTGAAGAAAATTGATATACGCGGGTTGTGAAAGTGACTGATTACGAATCAGAAAGCCAAACAATTTTGAACAAAATGGCCGATCCAATATGGCGGACATAGATGGAAAAAGGTGTCAGATCTTGACAAAAATTGGTATACGTGGGTTTTTAGGGTCACTGATCACGAATCCGACAGACAAATTATGGTACACAAAACGTATCCTGTTAAATGGATGAGATATAATATAAAATATAATAATCATAATAAAATAAACGTGAGCCGTGCCTTCTACGGAATTAATATTTTTATTTTCAAAATACATTATTCTCGAAATCGTGTAATCGAATTTAATTTTTAGTCGAATGGAACATCGGATTCGGAGTCGCCGTCGCCGTCGTCGATGTCGGAACCATCTACCGAGCTTGTATCGTCCACAAGACCCGATTCGATGTTATTTGTGACGAAACCTTGATGTGCTGCAGCATTGATAGTTGGAGCGAGCAGCATGCATCGCGACAGCTTCCGGCGACAAACTTTTTAGTGGTTTCTTCGGTAGTTGCCGGATGCTAGATATGTACGGGTCTGAAGAAATTAGCAGCCGGTGGAAAACATCTTGCATTGTTTTTATCCTGGAAGTTTTTCGCGAGAAGTTTTCTCGGTATCGTTTAATATCTTTATTTCGAGCTTCCTGAGCGTCTTCGGATAATTCGCCGATTGGTAAAAGCGCATGAGCTATTATCAGTGAACCGTGAATTAATAGCTTGTGTACCGAAGTAGGCATGTGGTACCAAGGGTATAATGCAACGATAGTTCTTGCCGTTTCAATAGTATACTGCTCAAATAGTTCACAATTTATCTTGTGGCCACACGAGATAACTTGTAGGATAACGTAGAAACGGTTAATTACTTTTTCGTTGACCCCGGTTATCAAAGCAGAAACCTTCCAATTCTCAAAAAATCGCCGAGCTGTGTTGCCATCATTGCTGCTGCCGTATCCAGGCTTCGGACGATCAATGCTTAGACCCAATTCGCTCTTGAATTCGCGTTGAATCCTCTTCTTGGTTTCTTCGGTAATTTTTTTTTCTTCGGAACTTCGTGCTTGCCATTTTTTAATGCCGAGTTTGTACGACAAATGTATGCAATACTCGAAGCACCGTATCCACACATGCAGTGTCGACAACCCGAACTTCAAATTCGTTTCAACGACCTCCTTTTGCAACATAACGTCGATGGCATTAAAATCTTTGCTGGTTGCTCCACACAAATAGCACCGTTGAGCAGATTTCGTCGATGACACAGCATTGCAAACTTTACCATCTATCATGGTGAACGCCAACTTGTACGTTATGGAGATATCTTTTCCACTTACTACAGTTTGGAGTGGACTAAGCGACTTTATTTGTGCTTCGACAATTCCAACTTCATTTAGTGTGGACTCTGTATCTTCGTGCAGAAACTGTAGTCTAAGCGGCCTACAAAATCGTGGAGACGAGGGCCTAGGGTTCTTCCAAACCATGATTTCTGCTTTTGTTTGTTGATCAATGCAGATGAGTTGTAATGGCACAACCGAAGTAAAAAACACATGCGCATCTGATTTGCTATCATCAGTAAAAGTCTGCTTATATTTACTTTGCCCAGAGCTTCCATCGCAACCCCATTTGCAAATTAAATCCATATTACGAGCATTACCGTTAGTCAAGGTTTCAACGACTTCTGTTTGGACGAGTAAAATACGTTTAACTGTATGATCTAATAATGCCTGCAATTCGACTTCCGCACTCGTCTCTGTAATGGTAATTGCGTCAGACCGAGGATAACAACGCTTTTTTGCTTCCACCACTTTTTCGTAAGACGGATATAGACGACAGTTATGTGCCAACGATATTTTTCTCATCGTTAGGTAAGCTCCCTTTGACAATTTACATTCGATCAAAGCGGAAAGTGCAGCCTCTTCCGATAAAGAGGTTTCACCCGTTACTGCATAAGCTTTTCGATACTTAGAAGCTCTTAAAGGACTCGTCATTGTTACGTCCTTAACAACTTTCGAAGCGTCTAATTGTCCCGAAGCGCGAAGGCTCATTTGAGTAGCGTATGCTAATTCTTCCGGGGTTGAGGATTTACGAATATCTTCGGTCTTCTTTCGTTTTGACCTTTCACTTGCCGATGTAAACTCAAGGGACGGGCGGCCTCTTTTACTACCTGGGTCTTTCTCAACAGTGTCTGTAGGTACGGCAAAATATACCTGCCCGCTAAGCTATTTACTGTTTTCCTTCAAGAAAATGTCCGATGTTCTATTAGCTTCTTGCCACCTGGTTCTTATTTTATTAAACAGCATTGAAAAGGCGGTTCTCGAGTCCTCAGGCACCACAACTTTACGTCCACTTTTCTCGGAAATTTTAGTTTCCACGAAATTCAATAAAGTAGCGAAATTATCGTTCAAATTATCCTTTATAATAAGATATAATTCTTTCCTCGTCAAATGTACTCCTTCGTAATGGGACCCTGTAATAAAGACATAAAATTGTATAGAATTTATGTTGAAGGATCAGATCAAAATTTTAATGAATTTTAATTATTGTAACAAATAAGTAGCCGCAATAATTATTCGTATTTTTTTTTGAAAAGTACATAAAAAACAACAGTTATGAAAAAAAAATTGAATTTAGACTATTATGAAAGAAGTTATGAGCAAAAAAACATAAACAAATATTTTTTGAACGGGTGACCAAAAACATCTCAAAATGTACCAGAAGCCGATTTTTGATGAGTACATGAAAATATGACAAAATCAAGGGAAAAAAAATTGAACTGTCCGATTTGGCGTGGAATGCCCCATATATACCTATATATATATATAATAAAAATGTATCAAATATAAATAAAATGTGACGATTCAAATTAATTACTTTAGTATATACTTACATATATATGTATTGTTGTATGTCTACAAAAATAGATATATAAATGATTTACTTGAATTTGTATTTTGTATATATATATGTATATATATATATATATTATATATGGTATATGTATGGATATAGTCCTATTGCTCAAGTAGCAGCTGTTCAATGGCCCCATGGCATGGCGTATGGCGCCGCGCGCGCGTGCACGGTCGGCAACCGCCTGTTTTACGTTGCCAAAAACCATAACAGACAAAGTTAGGCAGCTCTAGGCAGCTAATTCCTGTTAATTTCGCAAGCTTATATAATAAACTAAAGGCCTAGACATTGGCTGTCGCAGAATATGGCAGAAAGTATAACTTTTCGGATAGTTGAAAATATAAGTTTACAAAATTCTTTCACTTTATTTATGCAGTAGTTTATACTACACTTCAATAATTTACATATTTATTTTAAACTCAACCAATGTAAAAATATCTTCTACATACCTCCAGAAGTCGTATCCATGTCTCCGGATTGATTTAAAACACTTCACTTTAAAGTTATCGATTTTATAAGTCACGGTAGTTTTCGCTCGTTCAGCGCGCGATGCGAACACTCGTCTCGAAGGCTAACTTCCAACTGACGCAGCGACGAAGGTATACGGTGAAAAAGGTTCCCCTTTTACAATTTAACGCAGCCATTAGTCCTCTACCTGACTGCCTGCTCAAATATCCCGATTGTAAAAATTTTTTTCTGACTTTTCTGCCACGATTTCGGGCTCTGCGTCTACTGAGCGACGCCGCACAGTGGGGCCGATTCCCGAAAAGCTGGTCAAAAGTCGAAAACGTAGTTCATTCTGTTTAAGATATAGTATAGCAGGGTTTTTGGGGTCGCTGATTACGAATCTGATGTCAAAATTGTAAAAAACAAAATGGCGGGTTAAAAACGGCGATAGTAAACCGAAAATACTCAGTTATAATACGGAATGTTTATCGAATTTGTATGAAACTTGGTTTCTGTAAGTTTTCGAGGTCGCTGAATACGAATCCGGTGTGAAAAAAAACAAAATTCAAAATGGCGGATCCAATATGGCGGACGCAATTTTTGTAATCGGCCGGATTCGCTTGAAACTTGTTATTTGCGCGTTTTCGAGGTCGCTGAATACGAATCCGGTGTGAAAAAATAAAATTCAAAATGGCGGATCCAATATGGCAGACGCAATTTTTGTAATCGGCCGGATTCGCTTGAAATTTGTTATTTGGGGGTTTTCGAGGTCGCTGAATACGAATTCGGTGTGAAACAAACAAAATTCAAAATGGTGGATCCAATATGGCGGACGCAATTTTTGAAATCAACCGGATTTGCTTGAAACTTGTTACTCGGGGGTTTTTGAGGTCGCTGAACATGAATCCGATGTGAAAAAGACAAAATTCAAAATAGCAGATCCAAAATAGCGATTATAAAAATTTATTAACTTTTTATAAATCTGTAAGTAAATTATATATTTGATAAAAAGTAATAAGACATCTACTTTGACATCTATAATTGTATTGATTAAAATCACTTTTGAAAGACTTATTTTATACTATTTACAAGTTACATTTCCTTTTTTTATTGAAGTGAATGTACTTCAGTTACATGCAAGTAATTTTTTCCTTGAAGCACATATTTCTTAAAATCATTTTCTGAAACAAAATAGATTTTGTGAAATAAAATTAACATGTTCAAACAGTTAATTTATAATTATTTTAGTTTAAGTAAACATTTTTTAAGAATACTGTATAATAATTTGATTTACAGTTTTAAAATAAATGTATTTGGATTACAGAGTAATGATTTTCTTGTTTAAAAGAAATATTTTGTACATGTATGTTAATGATGGTGAGTAAATTATATCCGGCTCGAAGGACCAAAAAATGTATGATAGTGAGTATGAGTAAATTATATCCGGCTCGAAGAACCAAAAATGTTATGATAATGAGTGTGAGTCTGAGTTTGAAATTATTTTTAATCTGTCGACAGGTAGCAAGTCGATACATTCACACGTAGCATGTCGAGTGACAGATGCGAATAGTAAGATTAAGGATCCTGGTGACAAGTATAAATAATTGAATGCACTCAGTAATTAACAATAATAAATTCAATATTTATTTAAATTATATAACAGTGACTGCATAAAAAATACCTGGTGAATATAACAAATATATACTGTGATTTGTCTGGCCTGCGTGTTGATGTACTGGTGGTGAGTAGGTTCTCAGGCTCCTGAGTTGACTTATTGATTCCGTTTGGTTGATCCTGGTGATAAGGTCTGGTTGTAGAGCTCTAGTAAAGCCACACGGCAGGCTGGTGAGTGTCCTGACGCCAATGAACGGTGCGAGGCAGAATGGCGTCTCTGCTGCCAACGAGCGAACCACGCCGTTGACGGTTATGTGAGTGATGCACTAGTCCTGTTCATTTGCTGTGATTCGCACTGACACTGATTTTACACACGGGTGATTTGATCAAGAATGTACTACACTATAATACTGAATGCGCACAAAAGTGAGTGGAACGAATGAATATCTCTGTGAGTTTACGCGGGAACGTGTACAGCGAGCAACTCGAGTGAGAACAAAGGCCACATCCGTCGACCACGAGGCAGAGTATCAAGAAGGCGGACGTGCGTCATAGCTTGTTTGTGATTCGCTGTCAGCGATGGAAGGCGAGCCTTGTGAGTGGTCTTGCCGATGGGGCCACGCTAACAGCGTTGGCCGCTTGAGTGAGCTTCGATCGAGGATGTGAGCAGATGGACAATATGCTTGAGTGCGCGGTCGATAAATCGATATAGCATACCTGCGAGCTATACCATATGACGCGAGGCGTCAGATGATTGTGAGTGTAGCGTGTGCATGAGTTGAGTGTGTGCTTGGTAGGCGTAAAACTGAACAGTACATATTTCAGATAAGTAATTACATTTTAAATCATTTATAAAAATATTGAAAAATGTATAATTCAAATGTATAAGAAAGTGTAATAAGGAACACGATTTTTTAAATACTAACATATTTATTTGAGAAATACAGTACGAAGCCAAATTCAAAAAATAAATTTATATTAACAAGAATATTGTTCTAATATTAACATAAAAATTAGTCTACATCATCAGTCGAATTGTCTGTATAAAAATCTGAAGAATCTGACGACATCGAAAAAGAAGAGATAGAATCATCAGTAGATGCATGAACGTTGGTGAAGTAAGCAAAGCAATTGTTTCCGGAAATAAGGATTTTAATTTCTTATGTGGCAATTTCATTAAGCTTGATATATACGGATCTGATGCCACTAGCAAGCGCAAGAAAAGATCTTCCATCGATTTTGTTCTGCTGCATTTTCGTGCAAAATCTTCACGGTATCTTTTAATACATTTATTACAAGACTCCTGTGCATCTTCGGACATTTGTCCGATTGGCAATAAAGCAGATTGTATTATTTCAGAGCCGTGAATTAAAAGTTTGTGAACAGAAGTAGGCATGTAGAACCAGGGATATAAGTCGACGAATTTTCGAGCTGTTTCTATTGTGTATTCTTGGAAATGTGGTACATTAATTTCATGACCACTTGAAATAGCTTGTAAAATAACATGGAACCTTCTAATAACATCTTCGTCAACGCCCGTTATAGTAGCGGAAATTGATGCATTTTCGAAAAATCGTCGAGCAGTGTTCCCATCATTCGTACTACCATATCCAGGCTTTGATTGATCCACAATAAGTCCTCACTGTTAGCGAAAACCTTTTTGAATATTTTTTCTTCTATTTTCTGTCGCTTTCTTATCTTCACGTGTTCGCGCTTGCCATTTTTTAATATCCAATTTATACGAAACATGCAAACAACATTCAAATAAGTTATTTATAACATTAAAATAATTATTAAAATTATGAAAATTGCTGAATTAATTTAACTACAATTTTATTAAATAATTATTATGCAAAATAAAAAAAAATCACCTACACGAGATTTGAACCGAGAACAATAATGTACGAGCCCAGCGTGTAAGTCATTACGCTACGGAACGATTCACAGTGCATAGCCTAGAAAAAACAAAATTAAAAGTGGAGGTTTTATTTCGAAAATTATGTTCGCCGTATTGGATCCGCCATTTTGTATTTTGTTTTTTTGACACCGGATTCGTATTCAGCGATCCCAAAAACCCCCGAGTAATAAGTTTCAAGCGAATCTGACCGATTTCGAAATTGCGTCCGCCATATTGGATCCGCCATTTTGAATTTAGTTTTTTTGATACCGGATTTGTATTCAGCGACCCCGAAAACCCCCGAGTAACAAGTTTCAAGCGAATCCAATCGATTTCGAAAATTGCGTCCGCCATATTGGATCCGCTATTTTGAATTTAGTTTTTTTAACACCGGATTCGTATTCAGCGACCCCAAAAACCCCCGAGTAACAAGTTTCACAAAATTATATTCATTTGAAAAAAACGTGCAACAAGTGGCTAATGTGAATTTGTAATTTTTTATATTCAAATGTGCACTAAAAACAAAGTTGCAGCTAGCTGCAGCTGATTTTCACTAATTTTGTTACATAACAGTACAAACTTTAATTAAAAACTTGTTTCGTTGCGGAACACTGCAGAACTTTTAACTTTTTCCCTGTTTTTCTAAAATGATTGCACATAATTTTTCATTTTTTTCTACTTTAGACATTGTTTAGCTATTAATTTATATGTATCTGTTATAATTTTCGACGCATATGATAATAAACTACTTTCTTCAACCTGAAACCTCCATTTTGCAGAATTAAGAAACACCAATTTTACGATTTTCTACAAATTTTTTAATATGACGCTTGAATATGAGCTCGAACGATCGAGCTATTACTTGCGCGAAGGTCTTTTTTGTACTGGCTTATACTTGCCAGGTATACTTCACTAGCCCTTATAAAATGTTCCATTATATTCTTTAAACATTACTCTATCCACCTATGTACTCTAAATCCCATAAAATGAAACTTCATTTTTCGACTTTTGACCAGCTTTTCGGGAATCGGCCCCACTGTGCGCCGTACGTGGAGACCCGTTAGTGGAGTGTGCCCTGACGCTGTGAGTAGGGGCGGCCAAGCGCAGTGCAGGGGAGCCTTACTCCTCACAGAGTATTCCGATGAGTCCGTTCGCTCAACTGACGGTCAAGTGCGGTGCAGGGGAATCAGTTGAGAGAATGAACACTGGTTCTACCATGCTGTGTCCCAAACTGTTAATTATTGCTGTTTAAAAGGTTCGTTCGATCAAACGACGGCCAAGCGCAATGCAGGGGAATCGACTTGATCGAAAGAACACGTGTGGATTTTCCGAGTGATGTTATCTATGGTAGTTTAATAGGTTCGTTCGATCAAACGACGGCCAAGCGCAATGCAGAGGAATCGACTTGATCGAAAGAACACGTGTCTATTCCATGTGGATTTTCCGAGTGATTTTATCTATTGGGCAGGCTGTCGAGCAGCACTTCATCTTGACTTATGAATTTTGACAAGAGCCCCGAGGCTTGTCTCGTCGCGGTTTATATAGGTTGGCGGATGGACCCCGGGGGGGTGTTTTGCGGTAGGTCACGTGATGTTTGTCGCACTTCAATCACTAGGTGAGAGAGGTGCGGGGTGACGTATAGGTGTACTGTTATTTCTTGAATTTCTCTTCTTAGCCGGGCTTTGTCCTTCTAGGGTTTGAAACGAGGTTTCAGCGAGGTTGAATTTCGTCAGACAACGTTATATTCCTACCTGCTGGAGGTTCAAACTTTTTACAGGTGGTTTTTGTGGTTTGGTCATGGTTTTTCTATGATTTAGGCCCATATGGGTCCTTCCCTGTTTCGCATGCCGTTGCCTGTCTGTTTTATTGATAAATATTCGCCAAGGATAATTAATTATTGTTAATTATGTCTTTCTTTGTGAGTTTTTTCCAGATTCCTCGCGATTTTTACGTTATTGTTGTTTCCATGTATTCTCCTGTGTAGGGATTGTCTTTTTCTATATTTGTTTCTTAGTTTTTGTCAAAGATAGGTTTGTTTTATGTGTTTTTCTTAATGTTAATGTTTTATCTGTGAGTGGGGGTATGTGGCGAAGTTTCATGCGAAGGTACCCTGTTGATCTGTCTCGGTGTTTCGTAGAATCTCGAGAGTTCCATGAATTATTTTCTCTTTTCGCCGTGCTGTGGCGTTCTCGGTGTTCTCGCGTTTTGAGTAGTATGGCCTATTTGGGTAGTGCCGACTGCGTTTAGGCTTGGCCCGGTGTTCGTATCGGGCGGGGGCTGTTGCGCTGGTCTAGTGGGCCAGCGTGTGCTTGCTGTTCCGACTCCTGTCTAGTTAGCTTTGTTCCGGGGGAGGTTCCCCTTGCGTGCTCTGTTTTGTTTACTTGGTGATCTTCAGGCTAGGCGGGCCTTCTATTTACGCCATTACTTTTAAGGTGTGTACTCACGACTCTGCGTATGTACCTACTAGTCCCTTCTGTTCCCTTGTTTGGTGGGTGCTTCTTTCAGATGTTATGGAGTGTTTTGTCTTCCGATAATTAGTTGTTGGCTTTGTCTGGTGTTGGTATGCTATGTGTCTTGTTTTACTTTGTGTGAGTTGGTTTGTTAGATTGAATTCAGGTTGTTAGTTATAGTAGCGGATCGCCTTAATTGCGTTCCGTTACATCGCCCTTCCAAGTAATTGATACACAAACGATTTTTAAGCAAAAAATAATTTTCTTATTCAATTATTTATTCTGGTTTATGTTTGTATTCCGTGTATGTCTTAATTCGTATTGTTATAATAGGTACATTTTTATTATCATTATTTATTTATTTATTTATATCGCTTTTTTTTTTTTTTTTTTTTTATGGCGGTAGCTGCTGTTGCGTAGGTGCGGATTTTCCGCGGGTCCCTTGATACGTTTGGTAGCTCGTGGGTTGGTGGACGCGGTGGCGGTACTGTTACAGCCATTGTTCAGTACTGCCTCGTGGTTGCTTCCTCTATGATGGGATCCGCGGCCGGGGCCTTTGTGCGATTCCGTTGGTTATTTTGCATGTGAGTCTCTTTGCTTCTTGTTTTTATTAATTCGTTATGCATTTTATGTTACCTGTTCACGCTTTGCTACACGCATTAGGTGTGGTTGTACCAGGACTGCCGGTCCCTGGGGGGTTTTAATCCATCCCTTATTTGCCTCGGCAGGTACTCGTTCGATGGTTTTTATTACGGGTGCCCATGGCAAGTATCTCATTGAGAGGTTGGTAGTCCTTGCCTTGCTCGTTGTGGTTCTTCTGGGTGTGTCCCGTTGTTGGTACTCGATTGTAGTACCCTCGCAGATGAATTTTAGGTAGGCCGGTTCCGTTTGTGTCCGGATGCTACGGGGTTTTGTGTTCCGTTGCCTTCGATCCCGGTTTGTTTTTCTTCCTGGTGTAAATACGCCTGGTGTCACTTCCCGGCCTTCCGTTTCTTTGTCGTCGGTGGTTTGTGTGCTTATATTCGGCATGTTTCGTTTTTGGAGATTTGTCGTTGACTGAGCTTTTGTTGGCTCCTCTCTGGGTGCTTGTTAGCTCTCCCCTCTTTTGCTTAGTGGGGGGGTAGTTTGGTAGTAGGATATTTCCCCTTGTCTAGGTGAGGTAGAGGCTTTGTTTATTTTTCTCTTTTCTTTTGTCAATTTGTGGATACGTAGTAAGGTCGAAGGTCATTAGTGTGATACATTCCTCGCTCTTGGCCATTCTCTATGTTTTCGAGAATGTATGATGTTTTCCCTACGCGTTTTTTCAGTCGGTAGGGTCCTTCGTACAGAGGCAGGAATTTCGCTGTTATCTTCGTGGTAGGGTTCGACACATTCAGTGCTCTCGCCAGTACCAAATCGCCTATCTGGAGTTCCCTAAGTTGGTGTTGTTTGTTGAATTTCTCGGCACTTTTATTCCGGGCTTTCTTCATGTTGCCTTTAGCCAGCATTATGAGGTTGTCGTAGTCCGGCATTTTATTTTTATTTGTTATGATGTGCTCCCATGGCCTCGAGGGCGTGGTACCTGTGTGTAGTTGTATTGGTGCGTGCCCCGTAGTTTCGTGGTGTGTATTGTTTATACATTCATGACAGCTCGCTGCACTCCGTGATGTTTTGTGTGTAATACTTCGTCGATTACTGTATAGTTTTTTTATTTCTGTTCCATTTTTTATGGTGGTTTTTATTTTTGCACAGTATTCGTCTTTATCCTGTAGTTTCCCTAGGTTTGTGAGTATATTTTTCAATTCTTCGGTTACTTCCGTTGAGATTTTTGCGATTATTATTTCCTTACAGCTCTTTTTACTGTCGGGACGGCTGAGTATGTCTGCTACTGTGTTCCTTTTTCCTTCACTTGAATTCCTCCTCGAATTCTCCCCACTGTCTGATGGTGTCTCTTGTGATATTCCACCAACTCCTTGCTATGCCTGTTATGCATTGGTCAATTATTATTTTGAAGTGGTATCGAGGGACGTATACGTCTCGGTATGCACGTAGATCGCATAGGAACTGCATCGGTTGTTCTTGAGTCTTTCCGTTAAACCTTGGTGCTTCGAGTTTTAAGTTGCTGTTTGATACTGTGGTCCCGTGTAAAAAAAATGTGGCTATCTAGATCAACGGTGAATCTACGAACGGACGTCTATGAAAAGTCCACCGATTGGGACGATCGTAGACTAGAATGGAGACTTCGCGTCAGCTTGCGAAGATCAACATAGACCTTTGCAGGCAGGTAGATTTCGATAGATCTACGTAGACCACTTGGTAGATCCCCTAGAAAAGTAAACGTAGACGTGTGGAGAACTACGTTGATCTCGATAGATTTACATGTCTCCGGATCCCTAGATCTTTTCAATTAAACAATTAATATTACCCCTGGATTTATAATAATAAAGCGGTTCCCACAAAAATGTACACGTAAATTCATATGGAATATGCATATTTATTAGCTAGCAGTCGATATATGTTTTGATACAATATTTAATTATGAAGTGCATCTTATGTTGAATTAATTGGTGCCTGTGATGATTGATTGATCAATTGCATCTACGATATTCTTAACGTCTTTTATCTTCTTCGTCTTTCTTCCTGCGTATATACCGTTCGGAGTCATGCTGTCTAGTTTCTCGTTCTTCTCGATATTTTCGTTCGAACCATTCTCGTATTTCCTTTCGAATCTGCTCCTTATTTCTTGTGTGTATTTTCTCATTTTCACCGTTTCGTGACTTATATTCTCTTCTCTCTCTGTCTCTTTTTTGACGATTCTCCTTAGTTCGATATTCTCTGTCTTTGTGTTGTGTTTCTTTTACACCCAAAATTTTCTCTTTTTCGATGTTTCTCCTTTTCTATTATTCTTATATTTCTTCCTTCCCGCGCCTTTACATCCATTTCGTCTCTGTGCCGATGGGTCCTTTTTGTCACTCGTAACTCTTCGATTTCTTTTCGTTGATCTACATTTTCTTGTACTACCTTCCTATTTATTGGCTCTTGTACCTTATTTACTTCCTTCTCGCTATTGTCTTTACGTTTTCTTTCTCGTTGCGAATAATCCCCCTCTTTTGCTGCATTACTCTTTTCAACCTCACATGCTTTAGCTTCCTTTTCTTTCAAATTTTTACGTTGCCATTCCTGTGCTAATAGTTCGTAGATATCGCTTTGTGCGTCTTTCGTCATAACTAATATTTCATCTGTATCCGTGTGTTCTCCTTCTTCCTTCGCTGGGCGTTCATTTTCGCCGTGAGTCTTTGTTGTTTGCTCGTCAAAGTTTTGTTTATTTCGAGAGCTTGAATTTTCCCCTAATATTAGATTATTTTGTTTCCTAGTTAATTGATTTTTTTTTCATTTTCTGCTCTGCGTAGCGTGTTACACATTTGTGTGATGCACCGATCAAATGCTTCGGTTGAAAAATTTTTTTTGAATTGTATAGTACGTATTCTGAAAAGAAATGATACTATGAATAACTGTTGGTTGTAGCTATTATTAAAATTATCTAGTTGGCGTGTTAAATTTCATCTCGAGGTTTTTATGTATCGCATTACCTTGGACAGCATTATATACGTTGGCCGGAATTTCTTGCATGTTGTTTTTGCCGGTTCTGGTCATTCCCTTTAACAGTTCTACGCCAATTATAATTTTCATTAGTCTTCTCGTTATTTCCCCGGGATTTTTTCTGAACCTTTTTGTTATGTGCTCGAGATCCACATTGCTGATGTAAATATTAGCGGTTGGCAAAAGCTGAACCTACAATGAACAAAATCGACATTAATATACAACGAGCATAGGTTTTGCGCACATCCGTGTATTTTTGTACATACCTTTCCATTTTCTGGCAACGAATAGCTATTTCGTGTTGTTGGATCATTATTTGCAGTTTTGCTCGTCCGCATCTGTAAATGCTGCAATTGATGCTCCAGAAATGTTTTTATAATGGGATAGTCTGTGGGCAAGAGAGCATAAATGATTAATTTCTATCTTATGTAGAAACTATAAATTATCGAGTCTCAAATATAAATGATAAAATATAACGTCCACATTTTCTATATAATCTAAAGAAACTTCAAGGACGTTGACCTTAATAAAGTGTCGTTCAACTGTCGTGTTTCTTTTTGTTCTCGGTGATCATTTTTTTCATTTATTTGCAAAGCGTCCTTTTCGAAAGCAGCAGCCAGATGTGGTCTTATTCTTTCCAGGAGTCCAAGCATGTCCATCCGTGCATACTTTTAACTGTTCCAGACTCGATTTATTATGTATTTAAATACAGTTATCACGCATTATTAAAACCGTCCCTGAAGCGTGTCCAAAGGCAAAATGACGAATACATACGTGTATCCATAGCACATATGCCCTTTTGCTTTAAGGGACGCGATATAATATTGAGAATATAAAACTTTTCTTTAAAACGTATGTATTGATACATCTGTCTCGTATTTTTCAAAAGATTTAAAAGAAATGTAGTGTACTTACTGCTTTGCCGCAACAGTTTGACAGCGTTAAACTTTTTCACCCATTTTGCCGTGACACCATTTTTCTTTCCAAACTTGAGATCGGTGGAATTGATTACACTAGTCTTTCTTGAACCATGCAGCCACAAGACCAATGCGTATTTGTATTCGTTCGGGTTTTTCTCCATGATCGCACGAGATCACACGAGGGACTGTGTAATATCTTCTGTTTCATAAACACGATGTTAGTTACGCAAAAAAAAGTGACTGCTAAAAAGTTCGATCGAGCGATATACCAGTTATGCTTTTGTTTTGCGTAACTAACATCGTGTTTATGAAACAAAAGATATTACACAGTCCCTCGTGCGATCTCGTGACAAGCCCAATGCGTATTTGTATTCGTTAGGGTTTTTCTCCATGATCGCATGAAAGCACACGAGGGACTGTGTAATATCTTTTGTTTCATAAACACGATGTGAGTTACGCAAAACAAAAGCATGATTGCCTCGGCTGTCAGGCTGGCCTCGCGTCGTACGGACTGACGCATGCGTACCGCGCTCGGGCCTCCTCGTTTATCGTCGTAATTAGTCGTAAGGTGTGGACTACGTGACTGAATTCCGTGGTCCACGACAGGTATATCGCTCGGTCGGACTGTTTAGCAGTCACTTTTTTGCGTATAAATTTCATTTATTATAATTTTTTCCCTCGAAGAAGTGACATGTAACTTTTTTACGATCGAATTATCTTGAAATTACAAGGACACAACAACGTAAACGGTAAGTTATTTTTCTGAAATATTATATTTCATTTACTGATAATTATGAAACGTAAAAAGAATTTTTTTTCATACGACATTTTATTTTACGGATCAACCATTTTTTTTAGCAATATGGCTAAACGCGTGATTGAATTCGAGAGGTATTCAAAAAGCTCTAAATATCGTGCGTTGGCTATAGTCAATCGTAAATCAAGTTCAGATAATGAAACTGATAGCAATCCTGAAATTTCCGAGGATACAGAATCAATCCGAAGAGCGAGAGAAAATATCAGTGATCGAGATAGTCCTGAAGAGTTTCATGATGATTCAGCGAGTCATGGGGACCTTAACGAACGCCCAGATATCCCAATGAGAGGTATGCGTATCGCGCTTTTTATTGTCATATTCACTTCATTACCATCCCCGTCTCCCCCTATTCGTAACATTCTTTATTGAATGAGCAGTGATATTTATTTGCATCGGACTCGACTACCGAGTTTGTCCTTGTTTTTTCCTAGCGTTATAATTTTTCTTTTTCGTTTTCTTGCCCCTATCGTCATCGTCGCATTTGCGTCCACGCTTTTTTGTCCTCGAATCCTGACGCGTTATAAATTAAATAATTCTCTAGATGAATGAATTCATCAATCTATTACGTTCTGGTCCCCTTATCTTTGAACGCACTATTTGGGAGGCGTTTGACATTATCGGACATTCTTTTTGATCCCATTTTTTATGGTTTTTTTTTTATAGGCGAGGAGACTAGCTATAGTAGCAAAGATGATTCAGATTGTGTAGATAGTGGTGACGACGTCGAAACAGAAGAAACAGATTCCAGAGCGGAATCAGTGGATGATGATCCTGAAGACGATGAAGATGGAAATAATCGACCAATATTTTCCGGGGCCGTCATAACTGTTGCGCAGAGCCTTGTGTCAATCTTGGTATTTGCCTTACGACACAAGATTACGGGAACCTGTTTAGCAGATCTGTTGGCACTAATATCGTTGCATTGCCCACCAACCAATAGCTGTTGCAAATCTCTTTATCGTTTGAAAAAATTTTTTGCGAATATACATTCTCCATTTATTCGTCATTTTTATTGCTCAATATGTTTCGCTAAATTATTGTCAATAAAATCTCGGTGCAATAGATGCGCGGAAAATTCTGCTACGGCTTATTTTCTCGAAATCCCAATTCTCTCTCAGATTAGAACCTTTTTCAAACGACCCGGATTTCATAGGGCACTCAATTATCGTTTTACTCGGCAAAAACAAGTTGCAGAAAATATAGAAGATATTTACGATGGCGAAATTTATAAAAATTTGTCCGATAATGGTTTTTATCAAATCCTTCAAATATTTCTCTTACCTGGAACACTGACGGAGTTATTTTATTCAAATCTTCTAAAATAAATACTTGGCCTTTTTATTTTGTCATTAACGAATTGCCATACAGTCGATGAATGAACCGCGACAACCTTATTCTTGCCGGTGTTTGGTTCGGAGAAAAAAAGCCAGAAGTAAATTTATTCACCGAGACATTCAGAGAACCACTTCGGACGTTATATAAGGGGCTGGATATCGAAGTAACTGATACGGAAAGCCATGTACGAGTTAGAGGAATACTTATATGCGGAACATGTGACTCTCCTGCGAAAGCTTTGTTTCTTAATATGAAACAATTCAACGGAACTTTTGGCTATCCGAAATGTAAGATTCAATCCATTAGACACGATCACGTGCAAATATACCCATATCAAACTTCTTTGCAATTAAGAACTACTAATGAGTGCATTAACAATGCGAGAGAAGCACTTCAAACACAACAGCCAGTTGAGGGGGTGAAAGGACCTACAGTCATTAGTCAAATTTCTCTTGATTTTATTGCCACTACAGCTATCGATATTATGCACTGCGTATATTTGGGGGTCATCAAAAAACTCACAATGATTTGGTTTGACTCAACATACGCTGGCCATGCCTCATCTATGTACCACTTTCGAGATCTGATTGATAAAAGAATCGCTGTAGCACCTCCTGCGAAAATTCAGAGAATTCGCCGTAAAATGTCTGATTATGCTTACTGGAAAGCGTCTCAGTTTAAGGTTTGGTTTCTTTATTACTCACTTCCCATCTTGAAGGACTTAATGAAATCATCATATTTGGATCATCATAAGCTTCTTGTTTTCGCAATACTAATCTTAAATCAATCCAGTATATCAATAGAAATGGTAAATAATGCATCACGTGCTCTTAACGAATATGTTAAACAGTTCGAAGACCTATACGGTCTTCGACACATGACCTCTAAGGTGCATCTATTGTTACACCTTCCGAGCGTGGTACAAACTCTTGGGCCATTATGGGTGACTTCTTGTTTTCCATTTGAAGATGCGAACGGCATGCTTAAATCTCTCGTACATGGTACCCGCTATGCTCAGCTTCAAATATGCTCTTCTATTTCTATCTTCGTTAATTTAAGTAATCTAAAATTACAATATTTAACGCCACAAAGTGATCTAGAAAAATTTTGTGATAAACTCGGAAAATCAAGTAGACTACGAAGAAAAGCTTCCTAAATCGCGGAAAGATTATTTGTCATCGGGAAATTGACTAAATTTGCTTACCCTACTCCTGTTATTGTAAACGCTTTAGTCCGAAGCGGTTTTGTTGTCAGACATTCGATGCACAGTTTCACAAGATTGTTAAAGGATGGGACATTTTACAGCTCAGAAAGCTACACATATTTGAAAAATTATAATTCGTCGTTTGTCACTTTCGATTTGGACGGTGTGCTTCGTATGGGAATTGTCCACGCTTTTGTAAAGATATCTAATTGTGTTTGTAACGGTGGATGTTCAGAATGTGATAACGAGTCGTTAATTCTTGCGATATTAATCCCATTACACTCGACCAATACGTTCAGTAGTTCACTCCCAGACACAACTATTCAAAATATTTCCCTCTGCCATCGACTATGTGATGAAGACATGATAGCTATCTCAGTTTTCAAATTAAAGGGTGTCTGTTTTCATACGGAAATCAACCAAGAGTTGCATGTCATTGAACCCGTTAATGACATAGAATTTGAATAGGCGCGATAGAAGACGTAAAGAATATCGTAGATACAATTGATCTATCAATCATCACAGGCATCAATTAATACAACATACAATGCACTACATAATTAAATATTGTATCAAAGCATATGGTCAAGGCCGATGCAAATAAAATAAAAAGTGCAATGCACATACCTTTCATTGGGATATCTGGGCGTTCGTTAAGGTCCCCATGACTCTCTGAATCATCATGAAACTCTTCAGGACTATCTCGATCACTGATATTTTCTCTCGCTCTTCGGATTGATTCTGTATCCTCGGAAATTTCAGGATTGCTATCAGTTTCATTATCTGAACTTGATTTACGATTAACTATAGCCAACGCACGATATTTAGAGCTTTTTGAATACCTCTCGAATTCAATCACGCGTTTAGCCATATTGCTAAAAAAAATGGTTAATCCATAAAATAAAATGTCGTATGAAAAAAAATTCTTTTTACGTTTCATAATTATCAGTAAATGAAATATAATATTTCAGAAAAATAACTTATCGTTTACGTTGTTGTGTCCTTGTAATTTCAAGATAATTCGATCGTAAAAAAGTTACATGTCACTTCTTCGAGGGAAAAAATTATAATAAATGAAATTCATACGCCAAAAAGTGACTGCTAAACAGTCCGACCGAGCGATATACCTGTCGTGGACCACGGAATTCAGTCACGTAGTCCACACCTTACGACTAATTACGACGATCAACGAGGAGGCCCGAGCGCGGTACGCATGCGTCAGTCCGCGTGACGCGAGGCCAGCCTGACAGCCGAGGCAATCATGCTTTTGTTTTGCGTAACTCACATCGTGTTTATGAAACAAAAGATATTACACAGTCCCTCGTGTGCTTTCATGCGATCATGGAGAAAAACCCTAACGAATACAAATACGCATTGGGCTTGTCACGAGATCGCACGAGGGACTGTGTAATATCTTTTGTTTCATAAACACGATGTTAGTTACGCAAAACAAAAGCATAACTGGTATATCGCTCGATCGAACTTTTTAGCAGTCACTTTTTTTTTGCGTAACTAATATCGTATTTATGAAACAGAAGATATTACACAGTCCCTCGTGTGATCTCGTGCGATCATGGAGAAAAACCCGAACGAATACAAATACGCATTGGTCTTGTGGCTGCATGGTTCAAGAAAGACTAGTGTAATCAATTCCACCGATCTCAAGTTTGGAAAGAAAAATGGTGTCACGGCAAAATGGGTGAAAAAGTTTAACGCTGTCAAACTGTTGCGGCAAAGCAGTAAGTACACTACATTTCTTTTAAATCTTTAGAAAAATACGAGACAGATGTATCAATACATACGTTTTAAAGAAAAGTTTTATATTCTCAATATTATATCGTGTCCCTTAAAGCAAAAGGGCATATGTGCTATGGATACACGTATGTATTCGTCATTTTGCCTTTGGACACGCTTCAGGGACGGTTTTAATAATGCGTGATAACTGTATTTAAATACATAATAAATCGAGTCTGGAACAGTTAAAAGTATGCACGGATGGACATGCTTGGACTCCTGGAAAGAATAAGACAACATCTGGCTGCTACTTTCGAAAAGGACGCTTTGCAAATAAATAAAAAAAATGATCACCGAGAACAAAAAGAAACACGACAGTTGAACGACACCTTATTAATGTCAAAGCGCGCTATATTTGATGAAGATGAAACAGTGGAGATAAACGAACGTGACGTTCACACGGATGATGGAGAGAATCAATTTAATGATAATGAAGAGGTTGGCGAGAAATTCGACTCAATGAAGGAAATGGCATCAATAGCACCGAGGGGATTGAAATCTACTCTCGAGAATGAATCCCCAAATCACCATACGAGTGATGATAGCTTTTTTCAGGATTACGACGAAGATTCCGAAAATCATAATCAGGATCGTGTGACCGAGTTGGAAAGTTCTGGCAACAAAGCCGATTCTACCCGAAAAACTGTTGAAAATTCCAAAGAAAAAAACTATCAAACCTGCACGACGTGCACTGCCCTGTAAAGAGGTATTTATTATTTTTAAATAAGTATAATTATTCTTCTATGGGTAGAAGTTATTAAAATTGTACATTGTATTTTTTTTTGTTTGACACTAACGGGATGCTTTGGGTTAGACGCTTCCCGAGCCTTATTGGGAAAAAATGACGAACTATTGTTTACGTTTGTGTACCTACCAGAGTTCTGTGTACATTTCAGTGTAATCATGCAAGTGTGTGTATGTGCGTGTGTGTGTCGTGACTTTTATCGAGTGTCTATATGAGCATCTGTGAGTTGATGAGTGTCTATGAAGATGTGCGATTGTTGGGTAAATGTATGTAGTGTCTGCGGGCGTCTGTGGATATCCGTGAATGACTGAAAATCGGTGAGGCGGAAATAGCCACCAACGTCCTTGAAGTTTCTTTAGATTATATAGAAAATGTGGACGTTATATTTTATCATTTATATTTGAGACTCGATAATTTATAGTTTCTACATAAGATAGAAATTAATCATTTATGCTCTCTTGCCCACAGACTATCCCATTATAAAAACATTTCTGGAGCATCAATTGCAGCATTTACAGATGCTGACGAGCAAAACTGCAAATAATGATCCAACAACACGAAATAGCTATTCGTTGCCAGAAAATGGAAAGGTATGTACAAAAATACACGGATGTGCGCAAAACCTATTGTTGGAAAATCAGCTGGCGCACGGCGATCGATAATCGTCGTGCGCCTACCTGTTGCGCTGCCTTGCTACACGGTGTTCGGTTGAGGCGGAGACAGCCGAAGCAAGGGCTTCGCGAAGCCGAGGATGTGCCTCACTGGCACGCCGCGTCAAGCGAGAGGGTGTCTCTCTCGCTTGACTTCGGTTCCGCTCACCGGCTGTCTCGCTCAATTGACTCCAGCGCCCAACGAACCTTTTTCGTACTCGCAGCCATCTTGAGAATTTGGCACTTTTGCGACACACATCCTCTGGACAGCACGCGCATCCATCGGACTTCCACGCATTTTTCTCGGACAATCATCCATCGGAATCGCTCAACTTCACGCACATCAGGACTCTTTGCTCAAGGTAAGAGTGCTCTGGCACAATTATGCATTAATTCACTGCCGGAGAGGAGAAATCGGTGCATCCTCACTGGGTCTCACCTGTGGCGTGCGTTGCAGCACATGCTGTACCACGTTCTCCTCATGTTATTTTGCCGGCTTAATTAATATAATTAAGCATGTGCCGCACATTCACTGTATTTTCCCCCAGGAAATCTGCTGGGAGAATACAGTGAGTGTAATTTTGCTCAACCGTACAGCCTCAGTGTCTGTTTGCGGTGTGCTAAGCAGTACTGACTGCGTAGCAGGTCGTACACAAAGTCACTGCACTCAGATACTGGTTATAGTACATGCTCATTAATTCGCTGCAATCACTCTGCAATACAGTGTTGAGTGATTGCAGTGAATTACACACAACGTCTCGTACTCAAGGCATCGGCGTGTCGTGCTGCGTAGCTGTTGCTGCGCTGCGCGCACCGCTGTCTCTAATCTATATTCAGTGCACAATTGCTGTAATTGTGTGCTGCTTCCTTTATCATTCTAAATTCCGTGTTCTAGTTTATTTTGTGTATTGCACTCAGTGGGCTTAGTGTGTCGTGCTGCGTAGTTATCATTACGCTGCACGCACCGCATTCTCATGGTTGAACTCAGCTCACAATTAATATAATTGTGTGCTGCTCAACTATGACAAATTCGCTGCTCAATCTGTCACTCATTTTATAATTTGTATTTGACTTTCTAAATTCATATTTGGAGTGTTGTTAAAATTAAACGTATTTTGGATGGTAATTTCTAAATTTAAGATCTCCTCATTGTGTATAAGATTTGTATTTCTATAATAAAAGAGGAAGGTAGCGAACCGCTTCCTCAAGATAACATCTCGGTGTCTGGTTTCATTTTCCTCTTGCTTCGAGTGAGTTTTCATGCTTTCTCAATATATTCACAGGTCGGTCAAGTCACACAGGACGGACTCTCAACATCTTTTGTTGATTTCTCAACATTTTGGTCCTTCGAGCCGGATCCTCGACTCGAGCAAAGAGAGAACCAGGGTTCTCTACCTTCCGCTCTCACCTCTACACATTCTTCGGCTCATCTTGGGATAGGGCTCTGCGCAGCCTGTCGCAGGATCCTCATCAGCTCATCGCCTCGTTCAGCGGACCAACAGATGGGGTAAAGTACTTCTCTGCGGAGAATCTTCGTTACTGTCTAACTTTCTCTACTTGTTCCGTGTGCAACAGGACTGACAATGTCTGAAGGCACTCCGAAAGACTCTGGGGTGGCACCTGGAGTTCTGGACGAGAAAATGACATTGGTGGTTCCTGGGGCCGGCGTCATTCCGAGGAAGACCCGATCACCGTCTCGACTGACAACCGAGATGGTGCTAAAGGTCCAATCGCAGCGGCGCCGGATTGCTCATTTGCACACGGTCATTGCTCTGCTTCACAAGGGCGCAGACTCCCTCTTGCACTCAACTGTAAGATCATAGCACGGAAAGCCATGGAGAGGTTGTGCTATAACTGCCTCGGTCGACACAACGCATCGGCTTGCCGATCTACCTGGACGTGCAAGGAGTGTGCAGGGCGGCATCACACCATGCTGCATCCAGCAGCGCCCCCTGCAACGACTTCCAACGCACAACCAACACATTCTCAGACGTCGACGCACTAGGATGTTGCCGCGGTCGTCCTTTCATCGGCACAGCTCACATGGAACTGCTCAACATTATTGGCAACTGCATTAGCAGATATACACACATCGGTCTCAGCTCATCAGGCAAGATTTCTCATCGATCCTGGATCGGAATTGACATTCATTACGAAAGAACTCTTCCGTAAACTCAACACCACACGCAAGCACTCATCAATTTCGATCACAGGGATCGGTGGAAGGCACTCAACGCAGACGCGTGGTTCGGTTCAACTCACAATGTGCTCCACACACACCAAGGGGAAAGTCACGGTATTGGCTCACATTCTCAACACGATTATTACTTATTTGCCATCATTTGAGTCGCCAGCACGACATGGTCTCACATAGTGAAGCTGAAGCTGGCGGATCCGGACTTTCTCACACCACGACCAATCGATATCATAATTGGAGCAGATATTTATGGACAGGTTATTAAACCAAATATTCTCAAGGGCACATCATCTGCACCTATTGCACAATTATCGATATTTGGGTGGCTCATCGTTGGACCAACAAACTCATGTCAATCTGACGCACTCACTGTTCATCATGCTGCGGTGCAACATGACGATCAGGAATTACAAAATGTGCTAACGAAATTTTGGATTCAGGAAGAGTCACCAAAGGACACAGTAAGTCAACTTACACCAGAGGAGCAGGCATGCGAGGATCATTCTCGAGACACGCATCAGCGTGATTCTACAGGCCGGTACATCGTTCGGCTTCCTCATATCATCGCCTGCGAATCTTGGAAGTTCACACTCACGAGCATTTCAGTGTCTGCAACACATTATACGTAAAATCTCAAAGGATGCTGAATACTGTCAGCTCTACTCACAATTCACGGACAAATACAAACAACTTGGTCATATGGTGAAGGCTTCAAGGTCATCTTGAAGTAAAATACAATTATCGGCCTCACCACGGTGTTCTCAGACCAGACAGTACTACCACGAAATTACGTGTTGTATTCAATGGGTCGAGTTCAACTTCATCAGGAAAATCTCTCAATGACATCATGCACACCGGACCGAATTTATTGCTCGACATTTCGGACGTGCTCATTTGGATCCGTCAACATAGACACATCTTCGCCACTGACATAACAAAAATGTATCGTCAGATCCGAGTTCATCCTGAGGATTGGAATCTTCAACGGATTCTATGAAAAGATGGTCAACTCAATCCTGTGCCTTTTCAACTAACTACGGTTACATATGGTACCAAAGCTGCGCCATATTTGGCAGTTCGAACACTCATGCAGCTGACCGAAGATGAAGGCCATCGGTTTCCGCTTGCTGTGCCAGCTATAAAATTTGGCAGGTATGTGGATGACATCTTCGGTGGGGCGGATTCAACTTAACAGCTCATTGAAACAGCTCAAAAGCTCAAGGACTTGTGCATGGCGGGCGGTTTTCCACTCGCCAAGTGGCACTCGTCAGACCTCAAAGTATTTGCCAATATCTCATCATCAAGGTCAAGCTCAGCTATCTCAATGGACGACTGCGAGACAAAGATTCTTGGTTTGACTTGGCTTCCTAGTGAAGACAAGTTCAAGTTCTCTTCACGGTTCAACTCAGCTCAGGAAATTTTCACACGCCTCGTTTTCTCCGAGGTGGCTCAACTCTTTGATCCAATCGGTTCGTCTCACCAGTTGTGATAAGAGCCAAAATACTCTTGTAAGAGCTTTGGCTTCACAAGCTCAACTGGGATGGTCCACTGCCATCCCAGGTCTCAACACGAAGGATGGCAATAAGAGAAGATCTCACTTGTCTGCAGACTCTCAATTCCTCGGTGGTTTAACACATGGAGCAACTCAACAGTGGAATTGCACGGCTTCTCTGATGCATCTCAACTGGCCATGGCCGCAGTGATTTATATCACTGTTGACTCAACTTCCACAGGAAAGGTGGCTTCACTTGTTTGCTCAAAACGCGCGTGGCACTACTCAAGAAGCTCACCATACCAAAGCTTGAACTGACTGCAGCTTTGTTGTTAGCTAAGCTGGTTGCATACGTTCAAGCCACACTCAAGGTTAAAATTTCATCTACTCACCTGTGGACGGACTCATCAGTAACTCTCACCTGGATCAAAGCACATCCTTCTCGATGGAAGGACTATGTCCGAAATAGAGTCGCTCAAATACAAGAACTCACACCCAATGCTCAATGGCGTCACGTGGCAGGCACAAGCAATCCAGCTGACTGTGCCTCGCGGGGCATATCAACATCTCAATCATGTTCTCATCAGTTGTGGTGGTCAGGTCCACCGTGGATGGTGACGCCTGATGAATTTTGGCCGAAAGCCACAACTGACGTAGAGAATTTGAGCATTATGGAAGCTCGACCGGGGGTAGCTCTCCTCGCCGCAATACAAACGCCAGAGTATCGTTGGGAACTCATTTATCGCTGTTCATCGCTCTCAAAATTATCTCGTCTCACCTCATTTTGTGTCAGGGCGGTGGCAAAAATGAGGGGGAGGTTAGAATCGGCAGGAAACGCTCCACTCACTGCGAGAGAAATGGCTGCAGCTAAAATATTTTGGACAAAAGCAATACAAGCCGTGTTTTTCAAGCACGAGATACAAGTGCTGCAGTCAGGCTCGCATGTTCCATCTGCTCACCCCTTCAGTCGACTAACAGCTTTTATCGACGAGGAGGGTGTAATAAGAGTTGGAGGTCGTCTTGCGGAATCAGCACTCACTTATGAAGAAAGGCATCCTGCCATTCTACCTCGCCACTCTCGATTCACGACTCTCATTATAAGGCAAGCTCACGTGCGTACTCTTCACGGAGGCACGCAGCTCACACTCGCTCAAGTTAGGCTAACGCATTAGATCATTGGCGGTAGAGCTCCTGTGAAATCTCATATATTACATTGCGTGGTGTGTGCTCGACAGAGAGGAGTTCGAGCACAACAATTGATGGGCCAGCTTCCTCTGTCACGAGTCACACCATCTCGCGCATTTACTCACACAGGAGTAGACTACGCCGGTCCTCTCACGCTCAAAACTTGGAAAGGTCGAGGCGATAAAACACACAAGGGCTGGATCTGCGTTTTTGTGTGCCTCGCCACTTCAGCTCTGCATCTTGAGGCCGTCAGTGACTACTCAGCTGACGGCTTCCTCTCAACGTTCAGGTGATTCTCATCGAGGCGTGGCATTCCTCACACCATTTACTCTGACTGTGGCACCAACTTCATTGGTGCACACAAATTTATATGTCAGATGTTCAGTAAGGCTTCACAAGAGCATCATCTCATCGCTTCTTCTCTCGCAAATCAACAGATTGCGTGGAAGTTTAACCCGCCTGCGGCACCACATATGGGTGGTAAATGGGAAGCAGCTGTAAAGTCCGTTAAATTCCATCTGCGGCGAACGGTGGGTGATACAGCACTCACGTTCGAAGAGCTCTCAACGCTGCTTGCTCAAATCGAGGCTATACTTAACTCAAGGCCTCTGGAACCGCTCAGCGATGATCCAGATGACTCATCAGCACTCACGCCTGGACATTTTCTCATTGGTGGAGCACTCACAATGGTACCAGAATCAAACCTGGAAGATCTGGCAATCTCATGGCTCTCAAGGTGGCAATTGTTGCAGCAAAAGATTCAACAACTTTGGCGACAATGGTCTGCACACTATTTACAACGGCAGCAGTCGATATCAAAATGGCATCATCCTGACAACATCATTAGAATTGGCTCGTTGGTTCTGCTCACGGATGAGCGCTTTCCACCGTGCAAGTGGCCACTTGCACGCGTCATCGAGTTACATCCAGGCAAAGACGGGCTCACCAGGGTGGTGACACTCAAGACTGCTACCACCACGCTCACCAGGCCGATCTCAAAACTTGCTGTTCTGCCAATCTCATCCAACACCCAGCAATGAAATAATTAATCATCAACCCCGTTGCTGATGGCGGGCGGAATGTTGGAAAATCAGCTGGCGCACGGCGATCGATAATCGTCGTGCGCCTACCTGTTGCGCTGCCTTGCTACACGGTGTTCGGTTGAGGCGGAGACAGCCGAAGCAAGGGCTTCGCGAAGCCGAGGATGTGCCTCACTGGCACGCCGCGTCAAGCGAGAGGGTGTCTCTCTCGCTTGACTTCGGTTCCGCTCACCGGCTGTCTCGCTCAATTGACTCCAGCGCCCAACGAACCTTTTTCGTACTCGCAGCCATCTTGAGAATTTGGCACTTTTGCGACACACATCCTCTGGACAGCACGCGCATCCATCGGACTTCCACGCATTTTTCTCGGACAATCATCCATCGGAATCGCTCAACTTCACGCACATCAGGACTCTTTGCTCAAGGTAAGAGTGCTCTGGCACAATTATGCATTAATTCACTGCCGGAGAGGAGAAATCGGTGCATCCTCACTGGGTCTCACCTGTGGCGTGCGTTGCAGCACATGCTGTACCACGTTCTCCTCATGTTATTTTGCCGGCTTAATTAATATAATTAAGCATGTGCCGCACATTCACTGTATTTTCCCCCAGGAAATCTGCTGGGAGAATACAGTGAGTGTAATTTTGCTCAACCGTACAGCCTCAGTGTCTGTTTGCGGTGTGCTAAGCAGTACTGACTGCGTAGCAGGTCGTACACAAAGTCACTGCACTCAGATACTGGTTATAGTACATGCTCATTAATTCGCTGCAATCACTCTGCAATACAGTGTTGAGTGATTGCAGTGAATTACACACAACGTCTCGTACTCAAGGCATCGGCGTGTCGTGCTGCGTAGCTGTTGCTGCGCTGCGCGCACCGCTGTCTCTAATCTATATTCAGTGCACAATTGCTGTAATTGTGTGCTGCTTCCTTTATCATTCTAAATTCCGTGTTCTAGTTTATTTTGTGTATTGCACTCAGTGGGCTTAGTGTGTCGTGCTGCGTAGTTATCATTACGCTGCACGCACCGCATTCTCATGGTTGAACTCAGCTCACAATTAATATAATTGTGTGCTGCTCAACTATGACAAATTCGCTGCTCAATCTGTCACTCATTTTATAATTTGTATTTGACTTTCTAAATTCATATTTGGAGTGTTGTTAAAATTAAACGTATTTTGGATGGTAATTTCTAAATTTAAGATCTCCTCATTGTGTATAAGATTTGTATTTCTATAATAAAAGAGGAAGGTAGCGAACCGCTTCCTCAAGATAACATCTCGGTGTCTGGTTTCATTTTCCTCTTGCTTCGAGTGAGTTTTCATGCTTTCTCAATATATTCACAGGTCGGTCAAGTCACACAGGACGGACTCTCAACATCTTTTGTTGATTTCTCAACACCTATGCTCGTTGTATATTAATGTCGATTTTGTTCATTGTAGGTTCAGTTTTTGCCAACCGCTAATATTTACATCAGCAATGTGGATCTCGAGCACATAACAAAAAGGTTCAGAAAAAATCCCGGGGAAATGACGAGAAGACTAATGAAAATTATAATTGGCGTAGAACTGTTGAAGGGAATGACCAGAACTGGCAAAAACAACATGCAAGAAATTCCGGCCAACGTATATAATGCTGTCCAAGGTAATGCGATACATAAAAACCTCGAGATGAAGTTTAACACGCCAACTAGATAATTTTAATAATAGCTACAACCTACAGTTATTCATAGTATCATGTTTTTCAGAATACGTACTATACAATTAAAAAAAAAATTTTCAACTGAAGGATTTGATCGGTGCATCACACAAATGTGTAACACGCTACGCAGGGCAGAAAATGAAAAAAAAAAATCAATTAACTAGGAAACAAAATAATCTAATATTGGGGGAAAATTCAAGCTCTCGAAATAAACAAAACTTTGACGAGCAAACAACAAAAACCCACGGCGAAAATGAACGCCCAGCGAAGGAAGAAGGAGAACACACGGATACAGATGAAATATTAGTTATGACGAAAGACGCACAAAGCGATATCTACGAACTATTAGCACAGGAATTGCAACGTAAAAATTTGAAAGAAAAGGAAGCTAAAGCATGCGAGGTTGAGAAGAGTAATGCAGCAAAAGAGGGGGATTATTCGCAACGAGAAAGAAAACGTAAAGACAATAGCGAGAAGGAAGTAAATAAGGTACAAGAGCCAATAAATAGGAAGGTAGTACAAGAAAATGTAGATCAACGAAGAGAAATCGACGAGTTACGAGTGACAAGAAGGACCCATCGGCACAGAGATGAAATGGATGTAAAGGCGCGGGAAGGAAGAAATATAAGAATAATAGAAAAGGAGAAACATCGAAAAAGAGAAAATTTGGGTGTAAAAGAAACACAATACAAAGACAGAGAATATCGAACTAAGGAGAATCGTCAAAAAAGAGACAGAGAGAGAAGAGAATATAAGTCACGAAACGGTGAAAATGAGAAAATATGCACAAGAAATAAGGAGCAGATTCGAAAGGAAATACGAGAATGGTTCGAACGAAAATATCGAGAAAAACGAGAAACTAGACAGCATGACTCCGAACGGTATATACGCAGGAAGAAACACGAAGAAGATAAAAGACGTAAAGAATATCGTAGATGCAATTGATCAATCAATCATCACAGGCACCAATTAATTCAACATAAGATGCACTTCATAATTAAATATTGTATCAAAACATATATCGACTGCTAGCTAATAAATATGCATATTCCATATGAATTTACGTGTACATTTTTGTGGGAACCGCTTTATTATTATAAATCCAGGGGTAATATTAATTATTTAATTGAAAAGATCTAGGGATCGGGAGACATGTAAATCTATCGAGATCAACGTAGTTCTCCACACGTCTACATTTACTTTTCTAGGGGATCTACCAAGTGGTCTACGTAGATCTATCGAAATCTACCTGCCTGCAAAGGTCTATGTTGATCTTCGCAAGCTGACGCGAAGTCTCCATTCTAGTCTACGATCGTCCCAATCGGTGGACTTTTCATAGACGTCCGTTCGTAGATTCGAAGTTGATCTAGATAGACACATTTTTTTTTACACGGGGTGTTCGAGGGTCCCTGTGGTGTTGTATTTTCGTATAAATTCCTTCTCGTTGCTCCTGCCCTTCCAGTTGTTAGCATGGGAGATGGCAGGCATGGTGGGTCTCGGTTTTCTGGACTCACCTCCATGGTTGGTTCATGTTGGTTTCTGTCTGTGTTAACGAAGGTTGAATTCATTCGTGGAGGCGCCTCTCGGTTTTTTGATATCTCGTTGACCTCGTCTTGTAGCATTTCTATTGACTGGGTTACATAATCTTGTATGGATTCTATTTTTCTCGAGAGGTTTTGGTCCAATTCTCGGAAGCGTTGCTCTTGTTTCGCGCTTCCTAATGTTTGTTTTTGCTGCATTTCTTCGAGTATTGCGAGGAGCGACTGCATAGCTAGTTGTTGGACTGCCTCATGGGGTGCTGGACTTATTGTCGGTGGGACCGGATATCCTGTTGAATTCATAGTTATGTTGCGCGTACTATAATTTTGGGCTGCCAGCGGATGTAATTGTTGCCGAATTCCGTCATCGGAGGAGCGTACACGTATGTTCGTGGCGTTCTGAAATGCATCCGAAATTGGTGGTATTATTACGGGCGTATTTCCACGTAGCGCTTGTGACATTGCCAATGACTGCGCCATGGTGGGGATTATGGAATCGTCCATGCCTACTGTTCTCGTGGTTGGAGTGTTGGTGGTGGGCGTTGGTATGCCCCCAACGTGGTTTCTTTGTTTGGATCCATTTTTGTAATACGAAAGTTTATGGTTAATTTTTATTTTATTTTCTTCTTTCTTCTGTCTTCTTTCTTCTTTCCTCTATCTTCTGTCTTCTCACTTCTTATCCGGCCCCACGTTGGGCGCTAATAAAACGTTTCGCGATTTTATGCACTTTATTTTTCGCTACGATGCGCGTCTGTTAGGCGGCGGAGTGAAATCGCGTGGTTTTTATTTTTATTTCGAGCGTGAGTTATCCTAAACCATTGGTGAGGACTGGTGGCTCGAGATAGGTTCGTGCTCTGGGCTGGATGTAAAGGATTTATGAGTATGTGTGGTAGATTCTATTATGGTTAATTCTTTTGATTGTTTGTGTAAGAGACCTCAGTTTGGATTTTTTTAATGAGTTGCATCGTCCATGGTGGACATGCGGTTCGTTACCCTTTTATCATCGGTCTTTTATATTTGTAGGGTAATTCTCTGTTTCTTTTCTTTTTGTTGTGCTTAAGGCGTTAGTTGTTTGCAATATTTTGTGAGGAGACTGGAATGGATATTGATGGTTCAGGATGACGATCTCGTGTCGTTCGCACGGATTTACCTAAGAATCGCGTCCTAACGCTATTCTACTCGCCACCGTAATTCCAGAGATAGAATAAATTCCAGTGTTTCGGTTTGGAATCTAATATTCGTATGACGAAGAGGTCTCGTGCATACGGAGCTCAACACTCAATTTATGTAATTTCGGGTTGTCGCTTTTCTATGTGATAATTAAAATTACGTATGCGGATTTAGTTCCGGTTATTTAGGGATGTGACTCTAATATTCGTAAAACGATGAGATATCGCATTTACGGAGCTTAACACTCAATTTATCTCGTTCTTGGGTCATCGCGTTTGCGAATGCGCGATTTTCTTAAAACTACGTATGTGGAATAATTCCAAGTTACTTCGGGTTTTGACTTAATTGTTCGTAAGGTGATTAGATATCGCCTCTACGGAGCTTAACACTCAATTTATCTTATTCGGGGCTATCGCGTTTGCTAATGCGCGATCTTCTTAAAACTACGTATGTGGAATATCGGTTAATTATGTGCGTCCAGGATACATTCTATGCGGAGCTTCCCATTCATTGGTGCATTCGTTTCCACCTGTATCTATTTGATCTTCAAGGGGTGGGGCCTGCTTAGTTGCTACTACCTGTGCTTGTCCTCATATAGGGCGTTCCGTGGCACCGTCGTAAGACGTACCGGTCGGCCTTTGTTTTGAATCATTGAACGTTTTAACTGGCGATTTATTATTTCGGTATTCCATAAATAGGAGTGACTGTGTGACTTGCCTTTCGAGGCTCCGCCCCACTGATGTTTACGCGGTGAGCTTATAGGGGAATCGCGAGTGTCGTACCGTGAGGTAGTGTGTGTGTGTGTGTGTGTGAATTTACCTACCTATCTAACTCGACTTTGTTATTGTTTGGGTCCCTGGCTATAGCTTCGCTGTTCGCACAAGACACCGGGTTTGCAGCTATGACCAGCTAACTCTTCCTGTACCCCGGATACTGAAGCCTTTATTCACGATCAATTAAGCCACCCTATCGTGCCATTAAGAGGCTTACGATTCGGTTTTCTTAATGATTGTGCAGCGGAGGTATTCGTAGGTTACAGGTGGTAGCTGGTGCTGGCCCTGACGTGGTCCCACCCACGCAGGTATACCCTACGAATCTAGTGCGCGGTGCACTTAGTCGGGATGCCACTCCCTTGACCTTGTGTCACTCGTGCTTCTTCACACTCCAAGAGATGGATAGCCACGACGCCGTGCGTGGGGACCCATTAGTGGAGTGTACCTTGACGCTGTGAGTAGGGGCGGCCAAGCGCAGTGCAGGGGAGCCTTACTCCTCACAGAGTATCCTGATGAGTTCGTTCGCTCAACTGACGGCCAAGCGCGGTGCAGGGGAATCAGTTGAGAGAAAGAACACTGGTTCTACCATGCTGTGTCCCAAACTGTTAATTATTGCTGTTTAACAGGTTCGTTCGATCAAACGACGGCCAAGCGCAATGCAGGGGAATCGACTTGATCGAAAGAAGACGTGTGGATTTTCCGAGTGATGTTATCTATGGTAGTTTTATAGGTTCGTTCGATCAAACGACGGCCAAGCGCCATGCAGGGGAATCAACTTGATCGAAAGAACACGTGTCTATTCCATGTGGATTTTCCAAGTGATTTTACCTATTGGGTAGGCTGTCGAGCAGCACTTCGTCTTGACTTATGAATTTTGACAAGAGCCCCGAGGCTTGTCCCGTCGCGGTTTATATAGGTTGGCGGATGGACCCCGGGGGGGGGGGTGTTTTGTGGTAGGTCACGTGATGTTTGTCGTACTTCAATCACTAGGTGAGAGAGGTGCGGGGTGACGTATAGGTGTACTGTTATTTCTTGAATTTCTATTCTTAGCCGGGCTTTGTCCTTCTAGGGTTTGAAACGAGGTTTCAGCGAGGTTGAATTTCGTCAGACAACGTTATATTCCTACCTGCTGGAGGTTCAAACTTTTTACAGGTGGTTTTTGTGTTTGGTCATGGTTTTTCTATGATTTAGGCCCATATGGGTCCGTCCCTGTTTCGCATGCCGTTGCCTGTCTGTTTTATTGATAAATATTCGCCAAGGATAATTAATTATTGTTAATTATGTCCTTTTTGTGAGTTTTTTCCAGATTCCTCGCGATTTTTACGTTATTGTTGTTTCCATGTATTCTCCTGTGTAGGGATTGTCTTTTTCTATATTTGTTTCTTAGTTTTTGTCAAAGATAGGTTTGTTTTATGTGTTTTTCTTAATGTTAATGTTTTATCTGTGAGTGGGGGTACGTGGTGAAGACTCCTGTCTAGTTAGCTTCGTTCGGGGGAGGTTCCCCTTGCGTGCTCTGTTTTGTTTACGTGGTGATCTTCAGGCTAGGCGGGCCTTCTATTTACGCTATTACTTTTAAGGTGTGTACTCACGACTCTGCGTCTGTACCTACTAGTCCCTTCTGTTCCCTTGTTCGGTGGGTGCTCCTTTCAGATGTTATGGAGCGTTTTGTCTTCCGATAATTAGTTGTTGGCTTTGTCTGGTGTTGGTATGCTATGTGTCTTGTTTTACTTTGTGTGGGTTGGTTTGTTAGATTAAATTAAGGTTGTCAGTTATAGTAGCGGTTCGCCTTAATTGCATTCCGTTACAGTATCGTCATCATCATCATCATTATCATCTCCAGGAGGCGGGAAGACGCCCTTCCTAGGACGTCTTTCCGCTGGAGAAGCTCAACTTCTACTGGGGCGCGTCTCCAGGTGGCGGATAGGGGGGGGGGGGGGGGGGGGGGGTCCTCACCAGAAACTTCGGCTCTGTCGGAGGGACCGGCGGACTGAGGCGAAATAAAATAGCCCCTGTGGACCAAACGTGGCGTGAAGAGGAAGATACCCCTATAACAAACCTAAGGGAAGGCACCCCGACGAAAAAACCTAACATGAGCGACGTTTACGTAGGAAAGGAGTCTATGGTGCAGAGGAGGGATACCCCAGTACCGGTCCAGAAGTGTGGTGGTGGAGCAGGTCTGTCTGGATCGTCATCAAATGACTGCGGAGCCCCGGCGGATAACCGGGCCGCGAGAACTCAAGAAGCTACTGGAAACCTAAGTGACCTGTCTCGTCTGTGCAACTCCCTACAGACGACCCTGTTCCTCAGATGCCGGTCAACATCGCTACCGGATCAAGACGTCGAAATACGCAGCTCGGCGCTGACGCCGAGTGAGACCATTCGCGACACGCTGGTGAGCAAGCGTAAACGGATTGTGTCCCCACCGGAGTCCGTGCTAGCCACCGGAAACCCCAAGGGAAGGCTTTTTAAGAAAATCATGGACAAGATGTGCAAAGAGATAAAGGCACTCGAAAAAGCGGTCAAGGAATCGTATAATGGCAAGAAAGAAATAAAAGACATCAGCAGTAAGCTATCTTTCCAGGCAGAACAACTCGAGGACGAGGAGCTGAGTTGCTGGCTGCGCGAAGCTAGTTGCACTGCTAGCATAGAAAGAGATCCGAAAAAGCAGGCTCGTGAGCTTCGGAGGAAACTCCGTGAAGCAAAAGAGAACGGCAACGAAGTCAGCAGCTGTAGACCACAGACAAGCTGTGAGGAGTGTCTAAAAGCGCAAGCCCGTCTGCAGAGAAGGCAGCAGGCCAAGGTGATGGGACGCCCGTCGCGTTTCTACAAATCGACGACGCAACGTGGGATGATGACATCTTTGTAACCTCCGAGACCCTAAACGGAATAGTATGGGATTCTCCTACAGATGCGGCGATAATACTGAACTGTAAGAAGTATTTCAAATCGGACCACCCTCCTATCCAGCGAGCGGTAGAACATTTCTGCAGCCTGGAATGTCTCCGACGGCAAAGGAATCAACTAGGGGAAATCGCTACGATGATTCAGACACTGAGTTTCCCAGTTGACACGGGGGAACAACGTGAGGTTTCAAGGAAGATCTATTACTCGATCACAGAGGATCAGACCAGCGGGGGGCCACCAGACCCATAAAAATTTTTGAAGTGATGGTAGCTGTCAGAGCTTAGGCCATTGAAGACAGAAAACGCATTCTGGCGATTCCACTTATTGAAAGGGAACAAGGGCTACTGGTCAACAGGGCCTTCGGTTTCATTTTTTCGGACACAAGTTTGCAAATCACGACTTACCAAAGTAGACGAGACAAAGACCGAGATAGAAAAACGGCTCCAAACGAACGAGTAGTGCCTAAAAATGATAAAGCAGCAAAAGAGGCCTAGTGGAAACAGAAATGGCAAAAATCCTACAAATCAACACGAACAGGAGTAGGCCGGCAATTAATCTGGCCCTGGCAACGAGTCAGAAGCTGAAAGCCAGCCTAGTCTTAATAAGCGAACCCAACCAGCGGGCTATCCAAGGCCGCAACGATTGGATCTACGACGAGCAGATAGACGTGGCGATCAAGATACTAGAACCGAATATTACGATCACAGGCCAAGGGCATGGGAGCGGCTACGCCTTCGTGGCTATAAATAAGATAACCATCTATATTTGCTACTCCTCAGGGAACAAAGAAATCGAAGCCCTGGACAGACGCCTAGAGCAGATAGGCCAGCGTATCAGGCTCAAAAATGAAAGTGCAATAATTACCGGAGATTTCAACGCAAAATCACCGCAATGGGGGATGAGCTACACGGGCAAGCGGGGCGAAATCATGACTGACTGCATCGCAGCAAACGGACTCATCGTCGTAAATGAAGGGATGAAGCCGACCTTCCAGAGGCTCAACCACTCGTCCATACTGGACCTCACAATCGTTACGGAAGACATCCGAAGGAAAATACACAGCTGGAGTGTACGCGGAGAGGAATCGCTGAGCGACCACATGTACTACTGTGTTCAAAAAGTAAGGTGAATTTTGTTTTAAAATTGAATTTTTTAATTTATTCTTCCAAATCGATTTCGTCCCCCTCAAAATAATCCCCCCTAGCTACAATACACTTATGCCAACGTTTTTTCCAATCTTTGAAGCATGCTAAAAAGTCGTCCTCAGGTATAGCCTTCAATGCGCGTAGCGATTCACGTTTGATCTCTTCAATCGACTCAAAACGATTTCCCCGGAGTGGTCTCTTGAGCTTTGGGAACAGCCAGAAGTCACACGGTGCTAAATCAAGCGAATACGGTGGTTGTGGAGCGACATGAATGGAGTTTTTGGCGAAAAGCTCACGAAGAACCAAACGCGAATTTCGGCACCAAACGCGATTTGACTCTTCTGAGGCACAAATGGTCCTTCAAAATTGCTTGTACTGATCCAATTGATATTGCAAGCATGTCGGCAAGGTCTCGAATTGTCAATCGACGATTTTCGAGCACCAATTCCTTGATTTTCTTGATGTGTTGCTCATCAATTGACGTCGATGGTCGTCTAGAGCGTTCCAAATCATCAACTCGTTCTCTGCCTTCTTTAAAGTCTTTGTACCACTTGTAAACATTTTTCTGTGACATAGTCTCGTCACCGAAGGCCTTTTGTAACATTCGATACGTTTCAGCGGCGGAAATTTCATTCCGCAAGCAAAATTTAATAGCACTTCTTTGCTCAACAAAATTCGACATCGTAAAAATCGCCAAATTCACTTTTCTTTATTCACAAAACCAAGCGTAAACTAAAAACTAATGATGATATTGACATGTAATTTGTCACAGATGTCACTAACAGTCCTACCAACTTGAAAAAAAATTCATTTGTCCGATTCGGTTAACGCGGGAAGTTTAAATTAAAAATTCACCTTACTTTTTGAACAGTTGTATATATCCTTCGAAGTTAGAACGCCTAGTCAAGCACGAAACATCGATGCACACCGTATTGGATGGCAAGCAAGAAAACTAAACCTCGAGAGGCTGGATGAAGAAATCGCGAGAATAACAGACAGCAGCGAAACTACTGCGTTTGAAGTTCTCTCGGATGTCTTGAAAAAAAAAAAAGCAATAGAGTCATTTCAAGAAAATATACTGTACACGAAAACCCACCTGTGTACTGGTAGAACGAAAACATAGCAGCGATTCGTAGGGAATGTATACGAAGCCGGCGGACCTACGCGGGAAGCGGAAGACGAAGCCCAGCGGAACGACAACACTCCTGGGACGAATACATGACAAGAAAGAAGAAGCTCCAGGCCAATATCAGGGAAGCGAAGAGGACCTGTTAGCGGAAATTGTGCAAAGACGTTGACAAGGACATTTGGGGCAATGGATATAAGATTGTCATGAAAGGCATGGCGGGGTTCCCACCGCGACCGCAACTAACCATGCCCTACACAAAAGAAGTAGTAACGAAACGATTCCCAGTACATGAGCCGGTAACGTTACAACGACAGGACCAAGCACATTTTGCCTTATTTTCCGAGGAAGAACTAAAAAAAGCAGCAGAGAAACTGAAGAGTAAGAAAGCGCGCCATGCTCATCCTGCTCAGGAAGGGAGGAAAGCCAGCGGAAAACCCCTCCTCGTACAGACCGGTATGCCTGCTGGACGTAGAAGGGAAGCTGTATGAACAACTTCTCCTAGACCGCCTGAAACAGGAACTGGCATGAACTGGTGGCTTGTCGGATAACCAGTATGGTTTCCGTGAAGGTAGACAGACGATTGACGCTATAAACAAAGTCATCGGAGTGGCAGAGGAGGCGTCAGCATATTGGAGTCGTAACCGAAGGCTCTGTGCGATCATTACTCTAGACGTGAGAAACGCATTCAATAGCGCCTCATGGCAAATTGTCCTAGACGAACTGAGGAAGAGAAGCATCAACGAAGGCTTGCTCCGAATTATAGCGTCGTACCTCTCAGATAGGAAAATAGTGCTAGAAACAGAAGGATGCACAGAACAGGCGAGCATTAGCAGTGGCGTTCCGCAGGGTTCGGTCCTAGCCTATGAAACGTCTTGTACGATGAGGTTCTAAGACTGGAATAAATGGAAGGCGTTACGTTAATCGGATTTGCAGACGATTTTGGCCTGGTCGTGACGGCCAAATCCGAAGAACTGCTGATGAGTCGGGGGAACACTCGAGAGGGTGGCCCGATGGATGAACAGCCGCAAACTCGAACTGGCGCCAGAAAAGATGGAAGCAGTTCTCCTCACGAAAAAAAGGAAGATAGCCCCAATCTACTTCGAAGTAAGAGGAACAATCGTCACCCCTAGCAAAGCTGTGAAGTACCTCGGTGTATGGCTAGACACAAAGTTAACATTCGGAATCACATCGACGGAATGCTGCAGAGGGCAGAAAAGATCACGACAGCTCTGTCGGGCCTAATGCCCAATATGAGAGGACCAAGATCATCGAAAAGGGCTGTTCTGGCGAGTGTTGTCGACTCGCAGATATTATACGCCGCACCAACATGGAGCATCGCAGTGAAACATAAGGCAGCGAGAAGAAAAGTTATAAAAACGCAGAGGAGAATGTTAATCCGGATATGTAGCGCATACCGGACTATATCAGCAGACGCAGCAGGAGTGATTAGTGGAGTTCCTCCGATCAACCTCCTCGCTGTCGAAAGGAAACAACGGTACGAGGGAAAAAACAGCACAGAAGCACGGCAGGAATTAATACAGATGTGGCAGCAACGATGGAGTAACAGTCCACACGGGCGATGGACTCACAGCTTAATCCCGTCAATAGATTACTGGAAGAAGAGGAAATACGGAGAAATCGATTACTTCGCGACGCAAGCGCTATCAGGGCACGGCTGCTTCAGAAAGTTTTCGTACGAACGACACAGGGCAAATAGTCCGGACTGTCCCTACTGCGAACGCATTGACGTTGTACACCACACGCTCTTCCTCTGCGATCGGTGGACGAACGAACGGGCACGGTTTACAGCGAACACGGGATCACCCTTCAATCCGGACAACATGATGGCAGGGCTAACTACGACAGAAGGATGGTGGAAAGATACGTACTCAACGATACGAGAAATAATAGGAAGGAAAGAAAAAGATATAACGGAGAACGCGTAGTAATCTTCCCTAGCCAGCTGCTACGTCGAAGTAATGCGAAAAGCGATTTCCGGGATAGTATGCGAAGGAAAGCGGGAGAAGGGGTGGTTTTAGTCAGTAGGAGTCTGACACTACCCACGAACACCTGTGGGTGTCCGATGTAGAATTTTTTTGCCCTCCTCCTTTGAAAAAAAAAAAAAAATTCATCATCATCATCATCATCATGTCCACATCATTCCTTCTTAAGACATAACTGTGCTGATAGGAACGTAAGATGTCTGAAGTAGAAAATGTGTAGACATGATTTTAATATATCCATCGATGCATACTATACACATATATTTAAGATGAAGGTATATAGATATACTTGGATACAAGACGCATTTGTGGCTCTTGATACCGATTATTGAAATATATTTTCTTGAGCCGAGGATAAAATGAACCCGACGATTGTATAATTATGACGTTTCAAAGAAACTCCTTATTTCGATTATGTTCATCATCGAGATTATTGTATCTTCCCATTGAAGAGTGGTTTTTGCACAAACCTTCATTCAATATTTTCACTACTGCCACATTATTTATGATGTAGCAGAAGTTGTGAGTATTGACATTTTTTCAATCTCGAATTTTTTCATTTTGATATCATTTTTTTTTTTTTTAATTCTACATTGGTTTTGTCCTTTCCTGTTAATCAGCGATGCATGCGAAACTTGAGCAAGTACAGCAATATTTAATATACGTTTTTTTAAAACAAAACATGCCACTCTCATTGTCAGTATGGCTTTAAATTAGTCAATATAAAGGCAAGTTTCGTTTTCCTATAAGTTATAGGAAAGGGGAAAATAGTAGAAGACAATTTAAAAAGTTTATATTATTAACAGTAAGAAAAAAAAGATGGCGAATATTACGACATGGACCAAACGTTCGGAAAAAGTCGCACTGGACTCAAGTTCAACGAAAACTTCTGTTTCATCACACACAGTATGTCTACTGAAGGGTTTTGGGTTTTGAAATTCCAAAAAGGCCGTGCTCGTCGAATATGAATATTGATGCGACAGTAGAAAGAAAAGCGTGCAACTTTGAAATTTGCATATTGCTTTTTTGTGATTCTCGCCGACTCACAGATTTTACTCTGCGAGTGATGGCTATCCCAATTCTGGCTTTCTCATAGAGCAAGAGGTATTAAAATTTCCAATCGGATTGTAAATTTATAAAAATTGTAAATTTCATAAAGTTTAAACGCCTTGATCGATTCACACTAAACTTAATACCAAGTATCTGTGTATCCTAGCCAATTCGTATGAAAAATTTCAGTTCGATAGGTAAACATTTAGGAAAGCTAGAGCAAAAATCAATCTTTTTCGAAAAACATTAAAACTTCATAATGCAATGAAATTTTAATGCCTCAATCGATTTCTACCAAACTTAATACTGGAAAACCTTATTCCCTAGCCCACTCTTGTAGAAACGTTAGCTCGATAGTTTAAATTGGTCAAACGTTGAAGATATCACCGTTTTTCGAGAATTCGAAATTCAAACTTCCATAAAATGGGACCCCCGATAGCGATTTGTTCAAGAATTGCAGCAACTATACGGGGGTTCTGACCCAACTGGTGTAAAGTTTAAGGAAGATCGATTAACCCGTTCTCGAGATATAGTTCTTTTAACTTTCCAAGTTCATAATCCACACACACACTAATTTCCGTCTGGGCCGAAATTGTTTCCTACATATGATTTCTCACCGTTTTGGAACTTTATAAGAACTCTAGCATCAAAATCTCGAAAAAATGTTTTTCACGAAAACAAAACTTCCTCTAGAAGGAAGCAAAAATCGCACAGGTCTTTTAAAAAAGTTATCTTTTGGGGTAAATGTACTAGAATGGCAATGAAGAATGCAATCGAAAAATAACGTTTATACAATCTTACTCTCTCCCTCTCTCTCTCCGTGTGCGTATGCGTGCGCGCGTGTGTGATGAGCTTGGAAAATTGAAATAGCTACATCGAGAATGGATTGATCGATGTTTCTGAAAGTTTGGACACGCGTCGGGTTGCTACTCCCGTCCGTTTGCTGCAATTTTTATTTAATTCGCTAATGGGTGTCTCATTTTGTGGTGCTTGAATTTTCGAAACTAGGGTGTGATCTCTCTAAGTTTCATAAACTCAGAGCTATCGAGCTAAAACATTCTCCAACAATGAGCTAGGGAACAACGTAGTTCGGTATTGAGTTCGAGAAGAATCGATCAAGGCCTTCGAATTTCATAGAATGAGAAGTTTTTTTTTTTAATTTTCGGAAAAAATCTATTCTTGCCCTAATTTTCATAAATTTTCGCCTACCGAACCGAAACTTGACATACAAATTTGCTAAGGGACAAGGATAATTGGATTGGAATTTGATGAGCATCAATCAAGGGGATTAAATTTCAATAAATGTGCAATGTTACTAAATTTTTCACTATATATAAAGCATTATTTTCCACATTCGAACAAGCTTTCTCTATGAGGAAGTGAAAATCCATCATCGTACAGAAGTGACTTTGTGAAAGGTGGAAAATAATGAGGAAGCAACATGCTCGGTTCTACTTTGTATCCATGTTTACCAGGCTATGTTGATCATCGAATAATGATGAAACAATTTACATCAGCTATCGTACTGCCATAACGTCGTCTCAAGATGCGCCATCGAAAATGTCCATCAGACTGCATAAGCTACTCGCAGATCCTTATTGAAGTTGCTTCATCATGTTTCGCAGACACAATTCTCCACGTGGTTTCAGTACGTAATCGTATAATGAAGCTCCAAATAAAATTAATTAATTGATGGGAGTGTTCATTACATGAAATAAGAAATCATAGATGATATTATATTTATATTTATATTTACACAAATTATATGCTGTGCGTCAATGTGACTAGATGTGATGAGACTAGCGAGTCAAACTGACTCTTACTTATTTATGTATGCCATCGTATGATAAAATTACGAATAAGATTAATTTTTGAAGGTGCACTTGAAAATCGAAGCCTGCTCCTTCAGCTCCTGGGGCGAAAATATTAACTGCCTCTCTGAACAGACGGAGTTCAAGCATTCGATAAATGCTCGATTTGACAGAAAAACGTCGCATTTATCTTTTTTAATTTCGATTACGTTAAAGTTCTTATTATGTATGCCATCGTATGATGAAATTACAAATATGATTAATTTTTGAAGGTGTACTTGAAAATCGAAGCCTGATCCTTCAGCTCCTGGGGCAAAAATATCAACTGCCTCTCTGAACAGACGGAAATCAAGCCTTCGATAATAGCTTCGATTTGACAGAAAAACCCCTCGTAGAACAACCAATGAAGAAGGATTCAAAGCGATAAGGATTATTCCATTTTACAAGGGAATATGTCGTACAGGAAACATTAAAGATAAATTCCAACTCGTCGCTGGTAACTTCCATTCATGGAAACGAGTTGCAATTTTGATGAATCAGATTTCAGAAAATGAATTCATCAAATAAAAATATATAACTGCGATACATACCTCAGTATGCTCTAGTATTCTAGATTGTATTCATTAGAAAAATGATATGATCAAACAATTTACCTAACAAGTGAACACCAGTATAATCCAATAATAAAAATCTTTAATAATTATTCATAAATCTCAAAATCTTCTTATTCTTTTTCGATTTTTTCTGCACGTCGAGTATGTGTTGGATAATCAGCTGGCGCACGGCGATCGATATTCGTCGTGCGCCTACCTGTTGCGGTGCCCTAGCACATTGCGTTCGGTTGGGCTGAAGATAGCCGAGGCAGGGTTTCGCGAAGCCGAGGCTGTGTCTCGTTGGCATGCCGCGTTGAGCGTGAGGATGTCTCTCTCGCTTGACTTCGGTTTCGCTTACCGGCTATCTCGCTCAACTGACTTCAGCGCCCAACGACGCTTTCATACTCGCAGCCATGTTGAAAATTTAGACACTTTTTGGCTACGCATCGGCAGAACAGCACGCTCAGCAGGACTCTCTTGGACTGTTTCTTGGTCGTTATTCACCGGAATCACTCAACTGTCTCACTCACAAGGACTCAAAACTCAAGGTAAGAGTGCACTGATATAATGCAGGGCCATTCAATGTCAGTGAGGAGGAAATATCGGTACATCACCAGTCTTGTCTCACTCTGTGGCGTGCGCTGCAACACATGCTGCACCACGCTCTCCTCACTGTGTTTTGCCGGTATAATTAATATAATTATGCAGGTGTTTTATATTCACTGTACTTTTCTCCTGAAAATCTGCTGGGAAAGTACAGTAACTATACACTGCTCACTCGTGCATCCTCAGTATATATTGTATTGTGCTACGCAGTGCTGCCTGCGTAGCTTGTCTCATACATGTATGGTAGAGCACTCAAGCAATTTTAATTGCAAGTGCTCTCATCTATTCACTGTAACCTCTTTTCACCAAACTGCTGAGGGCTTGCAGTGAATGGTTGATAAAATCTAACGCACTCATTTTTCTCTAGCGTGGCGTGCTACGCAGCACTGACTACACGCTCACCGCTCTCTATGCTCAAGCTCAGTCACACTCAGCACACAATTAATATAAATGTGTGCTGGTTAAAACTCAAAGTCAAAAATTCAATTGGTTTATTTTTGTTGTTATAATTTGTATTTTTTTCTAAATTTAACTTATTTTGAACTTATTTTCACTTTTATTGTTTTTTACAAATTATGTATTTGACTTGTATTTTGTACCGCCTGTCGGAAGGTGGAATAAACCACTTTCACAATATAACAACGACATGTCTGGTTTTATTTATCACCTTGTCTAGAGTGAGTTTTCATGTGTATTCAATATATTCACAGATCGGTCAACTCCATCAGACGAATTCTCAACAAGTATGTCTCTCGTGCCGTCTATAAACATATATTTTTATTAAAAATAAATTTATTAGGTGCGCAACTAAGTTCCCGCTGTTTTTTTTTTTATAAATATGCAACTTTATTGTGAAAAAATGTTTACAAATGAATCATTCAAAATATTGCCCATCGCTAGCGACAACTTTTTCCCATCTTTCTGGCAGAGCTCGAATACCATTACAGTAGAAGTGTTCGTCTTTTGAGGCTATCCACGAATCAAGCCATTTTGAGATGTCTTCATATGAGCTGAACTGCTGATTAGCCAGACCATGTGCCAACGTACGGAACAAGTAATAATCGGACGGCGCAATATCTGGGGAATATGGCGGTTGGGGTAGGACTTCCCATTTGAGCGTTTCTAAGTAGGTTTTAACGGGTTTGGCAACGTGAGGCCGAGTGTTGTCATGCTGTAGAATCACTTTTTCGTGCCTCTGCTCGTATTGTGGCCGCTTTTCGCGGAGTGCTCTGCTCAATCGTATCACTTGAGTTCGATACCGTTCCCCAGTGATGGTTTCGTTCGGTTTCAACAGCTCATAATAAATAACACCGCCCTGGTCCCACCAAATATACAGCAAAATCTTCGCAGCGTGAATATTCGGCCGAGCCGACGACGTAGAAGCATGACCGGGCAGTCCCCATGATTTTGTTCTCTTTGGGTTGCTGTAATGAATCCATTTTTCATCACCCGTAACAGGGCGATGAAGAAAACCCTTCTTTTTTGCCGCTGGAGCAGTTGTTCACAGGCGAAAAAACGACGCTCAACGTCTCTTGGCTTCAAATCATGAGGAACCCAAGCTCCTTGTTTTTGAATCATGCCCAACGCATGCAATCGCTTGAAAATGGCTTGGCGGGTAACTCCTAATGCTGAAGCAAGCTCTTTTTGCGTTTGGCACGGATCCTCATCGAGCAATGCCTCCAATTCAGCGTCTTCGAAGGTTATTGGCCTTCCTTCACGCGAACGGTCGTCAACATCAAAAACACCGTCTTTGAAGCGACAGAACCAAACACGGCATGTTGTTTCACTTAGAGCAGCATCTCCGTAAACTTTTTGGAGTTCTTGATGCGCTTCAGCCGCCGTTTTCTTCGAATGACAGAAGAAAAGCAACACTTCCCGCAAATAACGATTATTTGGCACAAAATCAGACATTTTCACACAACCAAAAGTATATGACGCAAAAACAAAATCAATAATGTGTCAAAGCGGTTTGTTTACCATATGTCTAAGCTTGGTTCATGACGTTTTGGTTATGTCCCAATCGACCAGCACTTACTACTGGAGCCATCTCTTGAAAAACAGCGGGAACTTAGTTGCGCACCTAATATAATTTTTCGAGGTTATCCGTCGTACCGCCCATAAACACAAATTTTATTTTATAATAAATAATATTTCAGAAGCACAGTTCTTCACTACACCCATAAACTAATCTTTAATAAATATTCTATTTTATTTTATTTTCATTATATCATTACCATAGGTGTGGCTGGCTGTTAACAATATACATAGGTATAGAAATGCATTGATTGCTCCGTGACGTCATTACCAGAAGTGTGCGAAAAGTGATGACGTCAGATGTGTGCAAAAAAAGATCCTGAGTAAAATGCGATGTCATCGATATGCCTGTAGCTACAGCTTTCGTTTTGAACCCAATCGGAAGTAAAAGAAAAATTGAATAATATGATGTCATAAAATGCTTTTCAAAGAGCTATAGTGCGATACTATATTTCATTGAATGGGGTTAAATGCGAGGAATAATTTTTTCGGAAGGCCGAACTTCTGTGTATAAGGAGTTCACTCGCGTATAAGTGTGTTGGTGCTCCTCCTCTGGAGGGGTCCGTAAGATAATAAATGTACTTGTCACGAGTCGCTACCGCAACTCTTGATATTCTGTTGTAGGATAAACGTTTATCTATCTGTAAGTACTATGCAGTCTTTTCTCCTTAGGTTTGCGCACTGATGATGGAGAACTTCTTTAAAACGGCGAACAGATAAAAACTATGGAGGCTCGGAGTGAAATCATTCACTGACTTTTTAATACCTGGTCCCGTAGTGCTAATTGCCCACAATCGTAATAGACTCGACGTCCTCTGGTTCTCAATAAAATGCGAAATTTGGGTTTCAATGAAGACTTTCCGTCATTGTCATGTGGATTCTGCAATAAGTTACCGTTTTTGAAGAAAATATTACCTGAAAGAATGAAAGCTTAAAAGTCGTTCTGTCGATCGGCTTTGGCTGAGGACTTGTAGGTAACGGTACTTCTATCGGTACTCATGATAGTAAAGTAGACTCTAGGATTCTCGAAAATGTAGTCAAAGTTATTGTCATCGCGGCGACTGACGGCGATAGCGCGATAACTATACTTTTAGGCGAGAATGTATATGGTTACCCTTGCGTTACGAAAAGCAAATTTCTACAAAACACAATAGTGCACCTAGAACATTGCGCTTTACAATCTTAGCAATCGTTTATTTTACTAGTTAATATGTCCTAAAATGAACCATATTATACAATGAAAAAAGAAATACTACCTACTTTTAAGGAAGTAGCTCTGAAAATAACATTGACTATATTGATAAACGCAGCTCGGTTAAAATAATGTGATATTATTGTGAGTTCGAAGCGTAGTGATTAAATGACCGAGATTTCCCCGTTATATAAGGTTATGGTTATATTACCGAAGCGACATGTGATTTCGCGAAACACCTATCACGATTTTGGTACTCGTACATTTTCAATCGCTTTAATACGTAATATATCTCTTATTCAGAGATCAAAGAATGTTTTCCTCTCTAAATATTTTCAGAAGTTCAGCTTACGCAAATATGCTATTTACAAAGATTTATACTGGAGAAATAATATCAAAACGTGAGATTGCTCATCCTCGCACTACATTGTCCATATAATGACACGTGAAAAAATTTTTTTTATTTTTCAAAATTCCCGACTGCAAAAATCTATAATAAACAGGACTTCAGCTTTAAAAAGTTTTCATATGAAAATAAATCTAAAAAGGATGAAATAACTGCCGTTCATTTGGCGACTCCTGAGCAACTTCCATTCGCTGCTGTTTCTGTTTGAAATTCAACAATTTTGTCGCAAATTTTGCTGCCACCCGTTTCATATCCAAAACCTCCGAATAAATGTCATGGCTTGAATGAAGTGATATGCAAACATCATTAGCTGCTTGTGATTCATCTCTGATTGTGATTCGGTGATCATTTATAATAATTTCTTTCATTTTTTACACATTTTCATCGGTTTATGATGTACTGAGGCGACCAGGGTGCTCGTCATCTTCAACGTCTTCACAGCCATCTTGGAAACGCTTAACATATATCACTCGTAAACGCTTGTTTTACTCATAGCAGACTCACCAAAAGCAATATTTAACATTTTTTAAACCTTGCTGCACTTTATTCCATTCTTATAGCAAAATTTAATGCAAATTCTCTGATCCATTTTCAAAATCGCCGATTCTACCAAAACACATGTGACCTTTTTGACAGCTGACAATAGACTAAATATTCGATATGGCTAACACAGTACAGCAGATTTTCAGACAAGTTTACCAACACAACAACAAAAAATCGCGCGAATCAGACTAATACAACACGTGAAATTATAAAATAAAAAATTAGAAATTAAAAAAAGTTATTTTTTTATCACACCTCGTATGTTGTTACGTCCTGACGTAACGTCGCATTTATCTTTTTTAATTTCGATTACGTTAAAGTTCTTCTGTTTTAGTCGCGCTACAGTAAAAGTAACTTTCCACATTTTTTTTTATTTTCGAACTTCGTAAGAGGAGAGGAGAGCGATTTTAGCGACGGAGATCGGAACAGGGTGAGGATGCGGCTCTACCGACCGTCTCCCGGACAAATTAATCTTGTAAAGATGGAATTTTTCAGCGCTCCTGGTGAAAAGGCAAACTTTCAAAACATGGGATCTACTGTGTAGACCCGGTTACAAACGCTGAAATTCTGAGCCATTACCATAGACACATCTACATAGAAGCGAGCATAAGGATATTACCTAGACTAGGAAACTCTATCGAGAGTAGGCCAAGAAGCGGGGTGGTAAAAATCGCCTCATTTTCAGGGGAAAAACGCCTCGAGCGCGTTCCCTCACCTAATTGCGTTGTCCTCTATGTATCACATCGCGCGGACAAATCAGAGCACGCCATACCGATGTACTTGCATAGATCTATAGCTCTGCATGTCGGGAAGCTACTCTGCGGAGTAAGGGGAATTAATACGTGTATGGTTGAGATAGACCACGGGGAAATTCTTATAATCAGGATAGGGTTTTATCCCTTCTTTTCTTTTTACGCGCTTGACGACAAGAATTTTCGACGCTCAGGAGCCCTATAAAAGGCCGCGAAAATCGGCCGGAGACACAGTTTCACGGGGAGTAAAGGAGACAGTTTCACGGGGAGTAAAGGGTTAATCACTCGCCAGGCAGTCCATCAGTCGCCGGCAGTGAGTCAATAATCCGTAGGAGTTTGACAGTTTCATGGGGACCAAGTAGTACACTTCCATAGTTTTTCACCGCGGCTCAATTTCACAAAGTATAGTTTCAAGTAGTACAGAGTACGAATACAGTACTCATAATCATTAACGCATGCGAAATCGGGAATATTGAACGTGCAACATTTGACTACTCATGTAGTTTTATTTCAATAAATAATTATTAATACGCACCAACGCATACGTTCGATTTTGAGTTTGTACGACTACACCAGTCTACGTCCAACCAAAGTTCAACAGCAAGAACCACAGCAACAGACAACCGTAAGTACAATTTTCTTTTACCAATTAAAGTGAAATCTTGCTTCGCGTGAAATTGTCATTCAAGTCCCACCCCATTATTCGTGAAGTGATTATCCCCAACCAAGAACAAAACGCACTCCAGCCCTATCCCGAGTAATTTTCCGCGATGTTAGACTCAAAAACGGGCTTGCGTCTTCGATATTTTCTCGTCGGGGTGGTAAAGGGAGTATTTATTCTCCTTGACCAGAGCACGGAAAATATACACCGAAACGTGCATCTATGTTAAATTCGTGGGTTCGTAAGATAGGCTGCGATTTTGACGTAACAAATTCTGGAGGCTCGTCCGGGATCTTAGAGTGTTAGTTTTGTTCAAACTAATTTTGTTAAAAAAATCAACTAAAAAGAAAATATTTGTACTTTTACCTTTTTACTGTGGTTTTGTAAGCCGATTTAATCCTCGAAAATCGATTTTTTTATTTTTATTGAGTTTTAGTGATTCAATTCATTTCACGAAAGTTAATCCCTCCTTGCTACTGAATTTTGTAAAACGATTTAATTCATAAAATCCACCTTTCCCTTTTTACCGCATTTTTGAGAATTGATTTATTTCAGAGAAATTGATTTTTTACTTTTTATTGAATTTTTACGATTCAATCCATTTCATGATAAATTATCATTGTTTACTACTGAATTTTTGTAAAACGATTTAATTCATAAAATCCAACCCTTCCCTTTTTACCGTATTTTGGAGCGTTGATTTATTTCAAAGAAATTGATTTTTTACTTTTTATTGAATTTTGACGATTCGATCCACTTCATGAAAAATTATCATTCTTTACTACTGAGTTTTTATAAAACGATTTAATTCATAAAATCCACCTTTCCCCTTTTTACCGCATTTTTGAGAATTGATTTATTTTAGAGAAATTGATTTTTACTTTTTATCGAATTTTAACGATTCAATCCATTTCATGAGAAATTATCATCCATTGCTATTTAAGTTTTTATGAAAAGATTTTATTCATTAAATCCACCTTTCCCCTTTTTACCGCATCTTCGAGAGTTGATTTATTTCAAAGAAATTGATTTTTTACTTTTTATTGAATTTTAACGATTCAATCCACTTCATGAAAAATTATCATCATTTACTACTCAGTTTTTATAGAACGATTTAATTCATAAAATTGACCTTTCCCTTTTTATTGCATTTTTGAGAGTTGATTTATTTCAGAGAAATTGATTTTTTACTTTTTATTGAATTTTAACGAGCCAAGCCATTTCACAAAAATGTATCATCTTTTTAGAAGAGACCCGCTATTATTCAAGTTATTCGGTGAGCCTTCTTCGTAAGTAAATTAACCTTGTAGAAATCGAATGTGGAAACTAATATTCGATAATGACTGGTGAATAAAAAAAAAAAGAGAAGATAGAATTTGTATTGAAAGACGCATACGTGGATATATATATATAAATATATTCATAAGTTGTACTCCATTACATGGGACCATTGGAAAAATTATTGGTACTTCAAGTGCGTATAAGGGAACTCGAGGTCCTCGCGCAAGAACTCATTGAAGAAGTCACGCCAGAAATTTTCTTAAATCAACTCGGCTTAGAACGAATAAAACAGCAAAAAAGAATAATTGCTAAAATATACGTGAGGAGAACTACAAGGAAAATAGCTTCCCCGAATATTAATTATAGAGAGTAATATTATATTTGTTTTAACCAGATAACCATCAGACTTCTTGTGTTGTTTCTATACGATTCGCTCCGTAACATTAACTTCTTTGTACTATCATTTACATAAATTTTGTCAAACTACCAGGCGTTAAAACAGTGGACATACAATTCTGAAAATATTAGTAGAATTACAAACAGTTCTGTTATTTACTCCTACGTTGCTCATCTTAACAATCCTCTCGAGCGATCACTAGCGTCGGTCACCTCCATTCATCCCTCATAGCATTACGCCTCCACCTGCACGTGTTACTCTTTTTGCTATAGGCCTTTGAGAACACCGTTTCGCTTTCACCAGCAGACAGCGTTCTAAAAAGCCTACCTCAACTATCCACTTTTCAACCTAACACATGGGTAACCAGATAGCCCGCGCACGTATCACTAACAACACAATCATCACGAAACACATTACACTAGTGAGAGAAATCCTATGTTTTAGCTCCTCGCGCAAGTGAGTTCGGGGCTAGCAAGGTTCGCTCACGAAACACATTACACTAGTGGAAGAAATCCTATGTTTTAGCTCCTCGCGTAAGTGGGGTCAAGGCTGACAAGGTTCGCTCACGAAACACATTACACTAGTGAAAGAAATCCTATGTTTTAGCTCCTCGCGTAAGTGGGGTTAAGGCTAGCAAGGCTCGTTCACGAAACACATTATAAATATAATCGCATGCATGCATACATTTAACGTAGAACAATATTTAACCAAAGCAGGAATAGTAATATGGCCAAACCGTTGCCAATCAAATATCCTTTCTCTATTAAAGGTAACATTTCTTTTTGTTTGGCAAAATTCGTCATGGAATGAACAAAAACTAGTATCACATATAGATTCCAAGACCATGCAAGAGACAAGTCGTTAAAAGAAATAAAAAGGACGACAAGCATAATTAGAAAATTCTTAGCTTTACTCTCCCATACGATTATTAGGCTTCTCCTAATAATCATTTTAAGGGGGGACGTGTTACGTCCTGACGTAACGTCGCATTTATATTTTTTGATTTCAAGTACGTTATAGTTCTTCTGTTTTAGTTTCGCTATAGTAAAAATAACTTTTTACATTTTTCTATTATTTTCGAATCTCTTAAGAGAAAAGGAGAGCGATTTTAACGACAAAGAGCGGAGCAAGGTGGAGGTGCTTTACCGACCGTCTCCCGGGAAAATTAATCTTGTAAAGATGGCATTTTTTCAGCGATTCCGATCAAACGGCAAACTTCAAAGCATGGGATCTACTGCGTAGACCCAGGTTCACCAGTTACCATTACCAAAATTCATTAATTTAAATACGAATTGCTTTCGTATCCATCGTATTCTCCAGATTTGGCCCCTCCGACTACTTTCTGTTTACAAACCTGACAAAATGGCTTGGCGGAAAAAGATTTGGTTCCAGAGATGACCTCATCGCCGAAACAGAGACCTATTTTGAGGACCTTCCGAAATCGTATTATTCGGAGGGGATAAAAAAATTGGAAAATCGTTGGAATAAGTGTATCGAGCTAAAAGGAGATTGTGTTGAGAAATAAAAAGATTTTTGTCCAAAAAAATGCGATTTTCTTTACCAAGTCGACTATTTATTGATCGACCCTCATAATATATTAATATAACAGCTTACTCTCTCTCTCTCTCTCTCTCTCTCTCTCTCTCTCTCTCTGTCTCTCGTAAAAAAGGTCTGAATGGTTACTGGTTTCAACATGACGGTGCGCCATGCGACACTGCAAATAAAAAAATGCAGTTTCTGCAACGAAAATGTCCTGGACGTGTGGTCAAAAAATGGCGACATTGACTGGCCACCCAGATCTCCAGATTTGACCCATCCGGACTTCTTTTTGTGGGGTTATTTGAAAATCAAAGTGTACGCCAGCAAGCCTCAGACCATTGACGAGCTCAAGGCAAACATTCGTGCCGAAATCATCGCTATACCGCCCGAGATGCTCGAGAAAGTGATGGAAAACGTAGCGAAAAGGGCTTTTTTGCTTTGGCCAATAAAGGCGGCCACTTGATTGATGTTGTATTCAAAAACTAATCCAAATAAATTGTAAAGGACCAAATTAATTAAAAATACCTCATATAAGGAAATCGATTGTTTTTTTTAAGTTATTCAATGTTTACATACCGACATAAAAAATGGCGCACCCTGTATAGAGTAAATTGAAAAAATGAAGTCTCGTAACAGCAATAAAATATATTTAATTTTGGAAAAAATAAATCAACGTGGAAACTCGATTCAGTTGATACATACATTTTGTTGGTAATTCGATTTCTTTGAATACGGCGAAATATACGAAAATTCAATATTTCAATATTTCAAGACAATATTAATATTTATTGTCGTGCCGCGAAATATTCCACTTCACGGTATTCTCTGGAATATTCCTTAGCTGACACAGAATTCTAAGACAAAGAATTCGTTCAAGACAGGAAACAAGGTAGACGCCGACGCAGCATGAGGCGACTCGCTAGGCGATCTACGATAGGCTAAAGCAAAAGCTGCCAACTAAGGGATTTTCGCAAACGCAGTTAGCAACTGTTTTACGAAAACCAGTTACAAACTAGACTCAACAGAGAACGGGTTGGTTCCTCGTCAAATACTCGAAACAACGAATTATTGTACATTCTTTTATTGACTTTTAAATAGACAACGGAAAGTTACCGTTGCCTATAATAAATACTTCCATTTATATAAATTCGCGTTTTCACCAATTACTCGAGATCCATCTCCTAATCGGCAAATGATCCCAAAAAATAATAACTTTTTAATATTATACCGAATACCGAATAATCCAATTACGCGGTACCGGCATAAGAACATTATGTAAAAATATAATATTTAATTGGTTACCGATGTGATATCATATGAAGCCTGTAATAAGGGAGAAGATACGCGTAGTCAATCTAGCCCCAAAGCTGAGTAGAAAGAGAATCACGAGCCTAGAGATACAACAAATTTTTTTTAGAATGACCATTGCCGATTGGGAAAACTGCAAGGTGTTCGAGAGGCAGTACATCACACCCATCGATGTCGCTGACGGACAACGCACCTTGCGCCATACGAATATGCGCCAAGGTCAACGTAGAAAGCGGTCAACACTGTGCAAAGCGGGTCATGAACTTGACTCGTACCATGCAGGTGCATATGCAGCAAACGGACAAGTGGTTGTCCATCACGCCCTTGGATGATTACGTAAGTATAACTTGCGATAAAAAAATCCGTGCAGCATGTAGTGCTTAAACAATCAGGTATATTGGCTTTGGTAGGTGTATGTAAGATAGCCGCCACAGATTTCAGTGTAAAGACCATCTGGAGAGTTACTCAGACCATCTATGCAGTCTACCTCCTACCATTTAATCTATCGGTAACAAGTAGAGACGTAATGTTTCACTCCCAAGCGATACGGATTAGCGAGAGAGTCCATGGGCTATATGTGTTAAAAACCCGACGGAATTGTGAGACCTCGGGGCGCAAGTCAAAAGTGTAAAAGATAATTTAGAAATAAATGCAGACACGAGCGTACAACGACAACACCATCATAACATTGTGTTTTACTCCTTAGGTACTATAGTATCGATAGCAGTAGTCTGCTATGCTATGTACTGGTGTCACCGGCATAAACGTAATGTGACACCGGCAACCGACAAGGCCGGCCGAGCCATTGACTTCGACGGTGAATATAAACTTGGAGCCGTTTTTATCGGGGCAAGCACCAACGGACAAAATAAATAGAACACGCATACCAAGACCAATGCTAGGCTAAGTACGATATGGTTAACTGATGTGTATTGGTTATATGTGTATGGATTAATTAATGTACATGATGAAATATGTAAAAATATGTAAAATGGGTTATGTGGAAAGGTATCTGTGGAAATAAATTACTCAAGTAACCAACGAAAAAATTCGTAATTGACATTACTTCAATTTTTTCTTTTCAGGGGGAGGGATGTTGTGCCCCCATTTTTCGTTTGAAATTTAAGTAGCATTTTGTTTCTAAATTCATAAATTGTTGTTAACTTCCCGATTTCGGAATTAGAAGTCGTTGCTCGATCGCAGGAATGCGCTGACGTAGCAGGGGACGACGTGCGAGGCCATCGACGTTGTATATAACTGTTTGATTGCATTGCAGAAATCAAAGCAGAAAACCCCTCAACCATGTTTCGTAAATGTTTCGTAAATGTTTCGTAAATGTTTCGTAAATGTTTCGTAAATGTTTCGTAAATGTTTCGTAAATGTTTCGTAAATGTTTCGTAAATGTTTCATAAATATTTCGTCAATTTTTCGGTAAATGGAGCTGTTGGCGACGAAGTCAGTCTTAATTTTCACATCAACGTGAACGGTTGATCCCGGGACGGACTCGCCCAAAATATTAGTTTTAAACTAAAAGTGAAAGAGAACGGTTCCTCGTCAGAAGACTCGAGAGCGTGAATAGAGATTAAGTCGCTATTGTATTATATTGTATTTCTTCTTGGGATTAATTGAACGGATTACATTCCGTTAATTATTAATAAACCGTAAACATCTTTTCGTATAAATACTCGAGTTTATTCGCGTTGACGCGAGTTCCTACTACTTATTGGCAAATGACCCCGAAAACAACTTTTTAGGTATTATACCGTCAATCGTACAATTCCATTTACGTTTTGTCCGGTATAATAGTAGTGGTAGAATGTAAAAAATATCTAACTGATTACCGAGTAACAGGATCCGACTCTGCCGTCACAACGACGAAGTAAATTGTTGGAAGTTTGGCCATAGCTTCTATTTTAAGAAATGCACCATCTTGTCGAACAAAAAGGATGTTTGACTACGAGGGACTGGATGATTGATCCCGAACAGCTATTCAAAGCAACTGTATTTTATACCCTCGTAGATACTGCTACGGTCTCCTTACAAGAGCGCTTTACACAATTAAAACAACACAAAAGTGCATGGGGTTTGTTATGTGACATCAAAAGCCTTCCAAAATATAAAGTGCTTCTTCGGAATTGTTCAGACGTTCAGAGACTATTGCGAGGCGGAGAAGGCAAGGACATAGATGGTTCACAATTGTATGATGAACTGTGCCATAATCAACATTGCATCGTAAATTTTAGTGCAACGCTAATTGCATCGAAAAGTGCATAAATGCTTTTGTAATATTTTAATTAGCTTGCGGATACTGTTGATCATTCCTATTATAGTAGGTAGTGGCGAACGTAGTTTCAGCAATTGAAAATTGATTAAAACCTTCCTCCGGTGCACGATGAACCAGGACAGGTTATCGATCTTTGTTATATAGTTACTTTGGCTGTTGAGAATGAGGTAGCTCATTCTTTGAACATGACTAATTTGATTAAACATTTTGCTTACGCTAAAGCGAGACGAGTTAATTTTCATCAATTACCTAATTATGCGGTGAATTAAAGAAATTCCAGTTTGAAAGAGAAATATGAGCGGGGGGGGGGGGGGGGGGGTATCCTTACTTGCCCGGGGCCACAAAGATCCTATAGCCAGCGCTGCTTGTGACTACAGACACTAAGTTACTAAAAGCAAAGAAGCTCAGGTCAGCCAATAAAACAGTAAACGGTTCTGATGCACCGCAGCCTGCGATTTTTGTTAGGTGCCTTTCTCTCCTCATAATGTATCATTGGTGTGTATACCGAGTGCAAAATTTGTTTTAATAAATCGAAAATTATGAGTTCTGTATCATTCATAGGTATATGTATCATCTACCATTTCTATTCGTTTTCTTGATTTTCCACATGACCGATATTAATTACACAAATGAAGTGCGTATCATATTTTTCTTACCGCTAATAGCATTATCCTATTCTATTGTGACTACGCTTAAATAGGTAAAAGTTGAATATATTTTAACCCTTTGCACTCCAGCCTAGTAGGGCATAGAGGCTTTAATGTCGCAAATACGGCGACAACGGAGTGCAAAGGGTTAAATACAAGGGGTATAATTAGTTACAATAAATTTACTCAGAAGTCTCTCGAATACCAGAAGGTTATATTTAATGTTTCCTTTTTCATATTTGTATTAATTCATCTAATTTTATAACGTATGCCGATAAAATATTTATATTTATATCCTCGTACGATATGTCTCAGTTTCGCAGTATCACAAACTATAAAACTAGAGGATTTAATAGAAAAAGGGTGCGCAGAAATGAAATATATATCTCTTGTGTGTCGCTTGACGATTATCATTGTATGTCCACATTGTATCTACATACATTATAAAAATGTTGAAATAAATTTGGAACTGTAGTAGAAAATATTACATTTGATCTACAGTGAATTAATGTACACGCCACTCTGAAATATGCGATTTATTTTACATAACTGATTGTCACTTTAAATTCTCTACGACCGTTGCGTATTTCGCCCAAAAACAGTCAGTTTTGCAACGTGGTGTCTCCAAACTTATATACTTTTGTTAGTTTTTTACTTTTATTGTATGAATATTTAGTGAAGTTCTGCTTATGGTTAATGAAACATGTGCAGTAATAGTATATAACGATTGGAAAGCTTTGTGTTCAGCCAAAGTGAATGTATTGTGTTCCATTGGTGTGCATATGTATTGCATGTATTGTATACCGATTGTGTAGTTTTCTTTTTTATCCGCATGAGCGCAATCGAGTTTCCCAAAGTAGAAATTCATCTTTTGTTTTACAACATCACCGTAATCTATTTAACTATTTAAATATATGAGAATGTTCAATATATTTTGAATATCATTTGTAGAAAATTCTTTAATATCAAGCGAATCTATTAAGCATCACCATCTTCCACATCAATTAATTTTTTATAATTTATAGTGTATTCCGTTAAAATATTTCTGTTATTTATTATGTTGTCTCGCTATATACCTATATCAACATAATATGTATAAACGAAATAAAGTTGGAATATGAGTAAAAATAATCTTCCACTTACAGTAATTTAATCTACACGACACTCCGGAGTGGGCAATTCACGTTGCGTAGTCCATTGTCACTTTCAAATTCTATGCGGCCACTGTGTTTTTCTTTTACTCTCTATTTGGAATTTAGCATTGTTCAACTTATATACATATTTTGATTAAAGATCTGCTTATAAATTTCATACATTTTCTTTTACTGTGCACACAGATTGCTTTTATAGCTAATATATCATATTACATATAACTTATAACAATATTATAATCTGTGGCTAGCAACTTTAATGAGTGGGAAATAAAATAAAGAATAGTGAGGAACGATCAAATAATTCCTATACTTTCGTACTCTAGACAAGTGTAACATTTCTCATTTTTATTTGTGTAAAGTGTTAAATCAAGTAAATTCAGAGTTACTGATCAATGCCTGTGAGAAATTGAAAAAATTAAGATTCTCTGGCACGATAGTTTTTGTACTAGGGAAATGTATCATTTTCTAACACCGTTGAACTGCATCGCATGGATAACGTCTCATTCGGTTTATTCACGTTATCATTCGAATATACAGTATTTATAAACCGCATTTATTAATAAGTATTAGGAAATTAATTGTCAGATTCATCTTCATCCATGTAACTATATTGAAACGTTTCGCGATTTTCGTCACTGTTATTTTTCGCTACGATGCGCGTCTTTTAAGCGGCGCACAGTGGGGCCGATTCCCGAAAAGCTGGTCAAAAGTCGAAAAATGAAGTTTCATTTTATCGGATTTAGAGTACATAGGTGGATAGAGTAATGTTTAAAGAATATAATGGAACATTTTATAAGGGCTAGTGAAGTATACCTGGCAAGTATAAGCCAGTACAAAAGAGACCTTCGCGCAAGTAATAGTTCGATCGTTCGAGCTCATATTCAAGCGTCACATTAGAAAATTCGTAGAAAATCGTAAAATTGGTGTTTCTTAATTCTGCAAAATGGAGGTTTCAGGTTGAAGAATGTAGTTTATTATCATATGCGTCGAAAATTATAACAGATTCATATAAATTAATAGCTAAACAATGTCTAAAGTAGAAAAAAATGAAAAATTATGTGCAATCATTTTAGAAAAACAGGGAAAAAGTTAAAAGTTCCGCAGTGTTCCACAACGAAACAAGTTTGAAATTAAAGTTTGTACTGTTATGTAACAAAATTAGTAAAAATCAGCTGCAGCTAGCTGCAACTTTGTTTTTAGTGCACATTTGAATATAAAAAATTACAAATTCACATTAACCACTTGTTGCACGTTTTTTTCAAATGAATATAATTTTGTGAAACTTGTTACTCGGGGGTTTTTGGGGTCCCTGAATACGAATCCGGTGTCAAAAAAACTAAATTCAAAATAGCGGATACTATATGGCGGACGCAATTTTCGAAATCGATTGGATTCGCTTGAAACTTGTTACTCGGGGGTTTTGGGGGTCGCTGAATACGAATCTGGTGTCAAAAAACCAAAATTCAAAATAGCGGATCCAATATGGCGGGCGCAATTTTCGAAATCGGTCGGATTCGCTTGAAACTTGTTACTCGGGGGTTTTTGGGATCGCTGAATACGAATCCGGTGTCAAAACAAGAAAATTCAAAATGGCGGATCCAATACGGCGAACATAATTTTCGAAATAAAACCACAATTTTTAATTTTGTTTTTTCTTGGCTATGCAACATGAATAGTTCCGTAGCGTAGTGGCTTACACGCTGGACTCGTACATTATTGTTCTCGGTTCAAATCTCGTGTAGGTGATTTTTTTTAATTTTGCATAATAATTATTTAATAAAATTGTAGTTAAATTAATTCAGCAATGTTCATAATTGTAATAATTATTTTAATGTTATAAATAACTTATTTCTTTTTAGAGTATATATTGTTTGAATCTAACATTTATAGAGGATAATGGAACATTTGAAAAGAGTCGACTGTATACATAGACCTACCTGCAATATATAGGTCTACCTATACATAGTGGAACAGATAGACTTTTTGCGAGGGTAATGGAATATTTGAAAAGGGTCGATCACGTCACAAAGGGTCGATAGGCCTACCTGTGAGCTCGTGGCAGTTACGAGCAGAGTTGCCTGATACGTATCTTTTTCGCGCATACCCATTCAGTTTGGCATCCACGTGTTCATCAGTGAAGTACTTAGTTCAACTATTTAAAGGTATATATAGACCTTATTTTGAAAGAAAGATGTTATTTTTATAGAAATTTAGTACCGGCTATGATAAATCAACTAATAATAAATTACTGTCGCTCAATAATTTATTACTGCTTAATTTATCACAAGTTGCGTTAAATTTTTATAAGGGTAGTTATTTGTTGGAAAATATATGGGTTCCTTATTGCTATATACATGCCTGGAAATTCTTTCGCATGCACTGCGAATTATAATTATAATATATTAAAAGATACCGTGAAGATTTTGCACGAAAATGCAGCAGAACAAAATCGATGGAAGATCTTTTCTTGCGCTTGCTAGTGGCATCAGATCCGTATATATCAAGCTTAAAGAAATTGCCACATAAGAAATAAAAATCCTTATTTCCGGAAACAATTGCTTTGCTTACTTCACCAACTGTTTATGCGTCTACTGATGATTCTATCTCTTCTTTTTCGATGTCGTCAGATTCTTCAGATTTTTGTACAGACAATTCGACTGATGATGAAGACTAATTTTTATGTTAATATTAGAACAATATTCCTGTTAATATAAATTTATTTTTTGATTTTGGCTTTGTACTGTATTTCTCAAATAAATATGTTAGTATTTAAAAAATCGTGTTCCTTATTACACTTTCTTATATATTTGAGTTATACATTTTTCAATATTTTTATAAATGATTAAAAATGTAATTACTTATCTGAAATATGTACAAAATATTTCTTTTAAACAAGAAAATCATTACTCTGTAATCCAAATACATTTATTTAAAAACTGTAAATCAAATTATTGTAAATTAATGTAAATTACAGTAATCTTAAAAAATGTTTACTTAAACTAAAATAATTATAAATTAACTGTTTGAACATGTTAATTTTATTTCACAAAATCTATTTTGTTTCAGAAAATGATTTTAAGAAATATGTGCTTCAAAGAAAAAATTACTTGCATGTAACTGAAGTACATTCACTTCAATAAAAAAAGGAAATGTAACTTGTAAATAGTATAAAATAAGTCTTTCAAAAGTGATTTTAATCAATACAATTATGGATGTAAAAGTAGATGTTTTATTACTTTTTATCAAATATATAATTTACTTACAGATTTATAAAAAGTTAATAAATTTTTATAATCGCTATTTTGGATCTGCCATTTTGAATTTTGTCTTTTTCACATCGGATTCATGTTCAGCGACCTCAAAAACCCTCGAGTAACAAGTTTCACGCAAATCCGATTGATTTCGAAAATTGCGTCCGCCATATTGGATCCACCATTTTGAATTTTGTTTGTTTCACACCGGATTCGTATTCAGCGACCTCGAAAACTTACAGAAACCAAGTTTCATACAAATTCGATAAACATTCCGTATTATAACTGAGTATTTTCGGTTTACTATCGCCATTTTGAACCCGCCATTTTGTTTTTTTACAATTTTGACTTCAGATTCGTAATCAGCGACCTCAAAAACCCTTATATACTATATCTTAAACAGAATGAACTACGTTTTCGACTTTTGACCAGCTTTTCGGGAATCGGCCCCACTGTGCGGCGGAGTGAAATCGCGTAGTTTTTATTTTTATTTCGAGCGTGGGTTATCCTAACCATCGGTGAGGACTGGTGGCTCGAGGTAGGTTCGTGCTCTGGGCTGGATGTAAAGAGTGGTGTTAATTGATTTATGAGTATGTGTGGTAGATTCTATTATGGTATATTCTTTTTATTGTTTGTGTAAGAGATCTCAGGTTGGATTTTTTTGTGTTGCATCGGTCCGTGGTGGACATGCGGTTCGTTACCCTTTCATCATCGGTCTTTGATACTTGTAGGGTAATTCTTCATCTTTCTTTCTTTTTGCTGTGCTTAAGGCGTTGGTTGTTTGCAATATTTTGTAAGGAGACTGGAATGGAGATTGATGGTTCAGGATGACGAGCTCGTATTGTTTGTACGGATTTTCCTAAGAATCGCGTCCTAGCGCTATTCTACTCTCAACTGTAATTCCCGCGATGGAATAAATTCCAGTGGTTTGGTACATAAATCGGCATAAATTCCGTATGCCGATGAGGTCTCGTGCATACGGAGCTTAACACTCAATTTATTTAATTTCGGGTTGTCGCGTTTCTACGTGATACTTAAAATTACGTATGCAGATTGATTTCCGGATATTTAGGGATGTGACTGTTATTCATAAAGCGATGAGATATCGCATTTACGGAGCTCAAGACTCAATTTATTCAATTCTTGGGTCATCGCGTTTGCTAATGCGCGATTTTCTCAAAACTACGTATGTGGAATAATTCCAAGTTATTTCGGGTTTTGACTCGATTGTTTGCAAAGTGATCAGATATCACCTTTACGGAGCTTAACACTCAATTTATCTAGTTCTGGGGTCATCGCATTTGCTAATGCGCGATTTTCTTAAAACTACGTATGTGGAATAATTCCAAGTTATTTCGGGCTTTGACTCGATTGTTCGTAAAATGATTAGATATCACCTTTACGGAGCTTAACACTCAATTTATCTAATTCTGGGGTCATCGCGTTTGCTAATGCGCGATTTTCTTAACACTACGTACGTGGATTTGATCGGTTAATTACGTGCGTTCAGGATACATTCTATGCGGTGCTTCCCATTCATTGGTGTATTCGTTTCCACCTGTGTCCCTTTGATCTTACAGGGGGGTTGGGCCTGCTTAGTTACTACTGCCTGTGCTTGTCCTCATATGGGGCGTTCCGTGGTACCGATGTAAGACGTACCGGTCGGCCTTTGTTTTGAATCATCGGACGTTTTAACTGGTGATTTATTATTTCAACATTCCATAGATAGGAGTAACCGTGTGACTTGCCTTTCGAGGCTCCGCCCTACTGATGTTTACGCGGTGAGCTGATAGGGGAATCGCGAGTGTCGTACGGTGAGGTAGGGTGTGTGTGTGTGAATTTACCTACCTATATTACTCGTCTTTGTTATTGTTGGGTCCCTGGCTATAGTTTCGCTGTTCGCACAAGACACCGGGTTCGCAGCTATGACCAGCTAACTCTTCCTGTACCCCGGATACTGAAGCCTTTATTCATGATCAATTAAGCCACCTTATCGTGCCATTAAGAGGCTTACGATTCGGTTTCCTTAATGATTGTGCAGCCGAGGTATTCGTAGGTTACAGGTGGTAGCTGGTGCTGGCCCTGACGTGGTCCCACCCACGCAGGTACACCCTACGAATCTAGTGCGCGGTGCACTTAGTCGGGATGCCACTCCCTTGACCTCGTGTTACTCGTGCTTCTTCACACTCCAAGAGACGGATAGCCACGAAGCCGTGCGTGGGGACCCGTTAGTGGAGTGTGCCCTGACGCTGTGAGTAGGGGCGGCCAAGCGCAGTGCAGGGGAGCCTTACTCCTCACAGAGTATCCTGATGAGTTCGTTTACTCAACTGACGGCCAAGCGCAATGCAGGGGAAGCAGTTGAGAAAAAGAACACTGGTTCTATCATGGTGTGTCCCAAACTGTTAGTTATTGTTATTTATCGGTTCGTTCGGTCAAACGACGGCCAAGCGCAATGCAGGGGAATCGATTTGATCAAAAGAACGCGTATCTTTTACATAGAGATTTTACGTGTGATTTTATATGCTAGGTAGGCTGTCGAGCAGCACTTTGTCTTGACTTATGAATTTTGACAAGAGCCCTGAGGCTTGTCCCGTCGCGGTTTATATAGGTTGGCGGATGGACCCCCCCCGGGGGGGGGGGTGTTTTGTGGTAGGTCACGTGATGTTTGTCGCACTTCAATCACTAGGCGAGGGAGGTGCGGGGTGACGTGTAGGTGTTCCGTTATTCCTTAAATTTCTATATTTAGCTCGCTCTTTGTTTCCCTTGGGGGTTGAGACGCGGTTCTAGCGAGGTTGTATATCGTCAGCTAATGTTATATTCCTACCTGTTGTAGGTTCAAACTCTTTACTGGTGGTTTTTATCGTTAGGTCATGATTTTTCTAGGATTCGTGCCCCTATAGGTCTTGTCCTGCCTCTCATGCAGTTGTCTGTATGTTCAAATGGTGACTATTCACCGAGGATTGTTAATTATTGTTAATTATGTCTTCTTTGGGGGTTTTCTCGGGTTTTTTCCCGGATTTTTATGTTATTATTGTTTTCATGTATTCTCCTGAGTAAGAGTTGTCTCGTTCTCTATTTGTTTATTAATAGTTGTGAGAGATAGGTTTGTTTAAGGCATTCTTCTTAATGTTAATGTTTTATCTGTGAGTGAGGGTACGTGGCGAAGCTTCATGCGAAGGTACCCTGTTGATTTGGCTTGGTGCTTCGTGGAATCTCTTGAGTTCCATGAATTATTTTCTCTTTCCGCCGTGCTGTGGCGTTCTTGATGTTCTCGCTTTTTGAGTAGTATGGCCTATTTGGGTAGTGCCGCTGCGTTACGCTTGGCTCGGTCTTCGTATAGGGCAGGGGCTATTGCGCTGGTCTAGTAGGCACGGCGTGTTCTTGCTGTTCCGCCTCCTGTCTAGTTGGCTTCGTTCGGGGGAGGTTCCCCTTGCGTGCTCTGCTTTGTTTACATGGTGGTCTTCAGGCTAGGCGACCTTTTTATTCACGCCATTGTTTTTAAGGTGTGTACTTACGAGTCTACGTGTGTACCTGCTTGTCTCTTCTGTTTTCCTCGTTTGGTCGCTGCTTCTTGGAGCTATTAAGCCGGATGCGACGCGCAGCGCGCCGCTTTGGTGTGCATCGGGCTTTATGGATTGTTTTGTCTCCCGATGACTACTTGTTGTCTTTGTCTGGTTTTGGTATGCTATGTCTTTGTTTTAGTTGGTATGGGTTGGTTTGTTAGATTGGATTAACGTTGTTGGTTATAGTAGCGGATCGCCTTAATTGCGTTCCGTTACAATATTTATAAGTTTAACTAACAATAAGAAAGTTCTAGTTGGAACTGGAAGATTGACAAGCTACTCGTGGTACTAATGTTACTGCAGTTATCAATCCGATTTAGCTATCTTTGGAAGTTATTATTGAGTTCTATTGTATTGCTTTATAATAATAGTTGTTCTCATTTGAAAGACTATAGCGAATATAAGTAATGGCGGAGCAAGTCACCTTGAATTAGTTTCAAATAGTATAACATAAACACAACAAAAGTTTGTTTTTATAAATCTCCCTACTACAAAAAAATTATACTATAAAGAACTTTGATTTTTGGGTGTTTTTAATTATAAAAATAAATCTAAAAACAATGAAATAATTTAGATTATTATTTTATTAAACTTATTATTTAAATAATAAAATATTTAAATATATTTTATTATTCATAATAAATTTATTTATAATAAATTAAATCACTTGAACACTGAACAAAATTATTGGTCAGTTATATAATATTTATTCACTTTGTCACTTATACATTATTTACTCATTCACTGTTCACTATTTAAGTATTTATTCTTATTATGTATATCAAAGTTGTCAGGAGTCACGGTTATGTATAAAGAAATAACTGATCAGCTATACGGGTACGCCACGTATAATATACTACTGCATACCTCAAAGTGCGGACCGCAAAAGAAGCATGGTGTGTTGCAAATGCATGCGCAGCGTGCCGGGAAGTGGGGAGACGCCTCAGGAGAGAGGGTAAAACATTCACTGCGTTCGTCGACGATGCGTGGAGGGGGAAAAAGTCATGCTGAACGCGTAACGCTAAAATTTACCCTCTACCGCGCCTAAAGAAGTTTCACTTCAAACATTTTTGTCAATTTCCGAATGCAAAAATCTACAGGGTGCGCCATCTTTTATGACGGTATGTAAACATTGAATAACTGTGACATTTATCAACCGATTGTCCTGAGTAGACATGTTTTTGAAATGTCAATTCAGTACAATTTTAACCATGAATCACTTCACACCGAAACAACGCGCCGAAATAGTAATGCTGTACATTGAAAATAGTCGTTAAGTTGTGTTAACTCAACGTGCATATCGTCGAAAAAATCGTAGCCAACAAGCACCGTCTGACAACATTATTCGTCGTTTGGTGTCGAATTTTGTTGAGCACGGGACAGTGGCAGATCGTCCACGTGCTGTTCATCAACGCCCAAGACGTTCCAATGAACTGGTTGAAGCGGTAAGAGAGAGTTTTGCCGAGAACCCACATGTATCGTATCGTCACCGCGCTCAGCATTTTGGCGTCAGTGGAACCACGTTGCGGCGCATTTTGAAGGATGACTCAGACCGTCCACGTCGCTTGGAATACGGCCAAACAGTCGCTCGAATGGTTGACACTGAACCTGATATTTGGAAGCAAATTTTGATGATCGACGAGGCCCATTTCACACTCTCTGATGGCGCCGTTAACAAGCAAAATTGCCGCATTTGGGGAACGGAGAATCCACACGAAATCCATGAAACACTATTGCATGACCAAAACTGACTGTTTGGGCCGGCGTTTGCGCTAAAACCATCATTGGATCATTTTTCTTCAGAGAAGGCGGAACAGTCGATGGGAATCGATATCGGTGGATGTTGGCTCATTATGTTTGCCCACAAATGTGTGAAAAAGGTCTGGACGGTTACTGGTTTCAATAAGACGGTGCACCATGCTACACTGCAAATCAAACAATGCACTTTCTGCAACGAAAATTCCCTGGACGCGTGATGTCAAATAATGGCGACATTGACTGGCCACCCAGATCTCCAGATTTGACCCCTCCGGACTTCTTTTTGTGGGGTTATTTGAAAATCAAAGTGTACGCCAACAAGCCTCAGACCATTGACGAGCTCAAGGCAAACTTTCGCGCCAAAATCATCGCTATACCGCCCGAGATGCTCGAAAAAGTGATGGAAAACGTACCAAAAATGCACATTTTGCTTTGGTCAATAAAGGCGGCCACTTGATTGATGTATTCAAAAACTAGTCCAAATAAATTGTAAAGGACCAAATTAAATAAAAATACCTCATATATGGAAATCGGTTGTTTTTTTAAAAGTTATTCAATGATTACGTACCTACATAAAAGATGGGGTACCCTGTCTATGAACGTGCGATAAATGTAGGGAACAACATCGTCATACAAGCTTATATGCATTAACAACACTCTCCTTAACCCACTATGTTGCATAATAATAACATTAAAAAACCCAACAAAATCAACGTCTAACTGCATGCGCGAGAATAGAGCTCGGGAAAAAAATACAAAGACACTCAACAAATGATGATTCGTCGACTATTTGCCATCTACTCGAGATTGTGACAGATCATATGGATACCGTTGTCCTTCAAGCTGATGTTCATCAACAACATTTTCCCTCAATCAAATATTCATATTTTATATGGTAACTTGGTTGGCGATCAGATCCAACAAGAACAAGTGAACATTGAAAACAGGACAAAACCATCGAAAACAGTGGCTAAATGCATATGACAGTATAGAATTCGAAAGGCTGCGAACGGTGTTACAATTCCTCATATTCAACCGTCTAGTGAATCGACTGTTACTGCCGCGCCGAGATAATAAGGAATAATCAATTCTACACCCATACAAGTAGACGGATATCAACATAGTTCATTTCAACTCGATGGAGAAAGAAATTTGGGGAAAATTCGTTTGGTTACGTGTATTCTGCATGTTGAAGATTGTGGTTTAAATACTATTTGAAATCTTTATCTCCTCGATATGCACAACTTTTACGTACAATCGTTCCCGATATTCACCACGATAATATTACAGTGTGCAACTTATGCTGACACTCTCTGAATAAAGATAACATCCCTACCATGGCAAATTACAATGGAACTAAATTTCCGGAAACACCTCAACAGCTACCACCGTTGGAATTAGTCTCAGAAAGGTTGATATCACCACGGATCCATCTCATGCAAATCAGGAGATTCAAGCACATTTGGTCAGTATGGTATTTATGGGCAAATTATTAACGTCCCTGATCCGTCAATACAATGGTGAATAGCCTCCCAAGGAATATTGACAATGATTACTGTATCAATGTGCACAATAAACGCCAAAAACGCATAAGTCCAGTTATTTGCATGGACTAATTAAGGAGCGCATAATAAAAATGTGGTTGTAGTTCTGGGTGCCATCTTCACTATGCACCATATTCGCTATGCACAATTCACGAATCTTTATTTAATAACGATGAGTTGGATTCAATACCTCGGGTCGAGATTTGCGAACACATACAAATTGAAGAAAGTTTTGTTCCTCTACAGCAAATACTTCTTTGAGATGAAGAAAAATATTTACAAATTTCAGCAGGGGAGTACAATGTTTCACAAACTTTGCTTTTCGATAAGCATGCCGAGGAACTTCCTTTTCCATCCATGTATTTAGGTTGCTTTTGTTGCTTTTAAGATGAAGCATGAGTAACACCGTTCATAATGGCGTCAAGCGAGCCTAGACTATCTGACCGACAAGTCGTTACACCATACCATTTTCTATATATGGCTCTGGAAATCATGAGAATTCGAGTTCGTGATTCTGTCACTGTCGCTCTTAAACGTGTTGAAAAAGTTACTGCAATCATTTGGTGAGAAAGAATGGTGCGGTTGGGAAATTGGTGCATATTGAAAAGAATAAAGAAGATGAAGTTCATGTAGGGTGCCTTAAATTCCTCGATTCGCCAAGATCGGGTGGAAAATAAAACGAAAAAATGGGGGTCACGTCGCGGCAAATGTCATTAGCAAAACGGTCATACCAATTACCAAAAAATCATCAATTATACTGCTGAATACTAATAGAAGAATAAATGTTACGCGCACACATTTACCATTGGTTTGTGCTTGTGCGACTACGATTCACATATCCCAACGAAGTACATACTCCGAAATCATCTACGAATATGACAAAATTAATTCCCAATTGTTGGTGTACGTTACCTTGTTACGTATGTCTAGTATAGAAGGGTCATATATCATTACGTGGAACAACGGTATGGCATTTTATCACGGTCGAAGAGTATCATCAGCAATGACTCATTTACAAGATTTAATCAATATAGTCACGCCGTGAATGGAATTCACTATTAGTCAATCCGATTATTATGGTTCGATGGTATCCAAAGTTGGTGACATATGCATTGCAGAATGTCAAGTAGGAGACGGAATATAAATTGTTATCGTCGCTGTTTATATTTCGCCAAACACAAAACGGGATCATTTCATCCATTTTATACACCTCACCTTGATATCGAATAGACCACCGGTTGCAGCTATTCTTGCGAAAAATTTCGACCAATTTCAATCATTTTAAGTGGAGGCTTTATTGTTAACTTCGCTACACATAATTCGGCCAAACTTGTGAACTTTATACGAGATGCGTGTAAGACTTGGACGATGCGACGGCCCTATAATAAAAATGAATCGATATCTCATGTCGGTAAGTAACCGACCGCGCGGATAAATTGTCCAAGATAGACGATTAACTCTCCTATCGTTCGTCGCACGCGTCTATGGTCTCCCCGAGCATCGTAAGCGAGCACCGCCGACGCCTCACCTCAATCGCCCGTACTATATACCGTTCAGGCAGATGCCACGCACCCAAAGTATATCTCTTTTACAGTGTCTTCACATCGCGAACAAAATCGCTTTATATGTTGGCCATCCGGATTTGTGAATCTAGAAATAGTGTCAAACAGTACCAAACGGGTACTGATACTAAATCTGAAAGCCGGCCTGTGATCATTGGAGAAGCGACCAAGCTTCTTTTCCATAAACGGAATAAATCCATATTTCTGGGACATTCGCTGCTGATGAACTGAGCATGCAGATCCTCGTATTGGAGTACGATAAATGCATCTTATAAACGGCATTAGAGGGTCGATTGCGGGGCTCTCTGTTTAATGGGCTCTAAGATGGATCCACAGAGTCATTGAATGTGCTGGTAGCACAAAACACGTCCAGCCTGGCCATATACTATCTGGGCCTAGAGCAAAATCCGTTACGGAGTCAACGGATTCGAATTTCCTGCGCTTGGCCCCTTGTGCTTATACCGCATGACGTCAGCAATTCGTGGCGTGAGACATCGAACCGCTGTGCCTACCTCGATGCAGTCAGCCGTCTTGTACATTGCTGTCAACTGTGATTGCGCCGGCAGCCGTACCGGGATTCTTTAGATAAGTTTTTATGAGGGAGCTATCAATCTGTAAATGAGGTTAGAAGGCATTGCACTGAATGGAAAATAGTGCTTATTTACCTGTGTGTTAAAAAAAAAATCTGTTCTAGAATCAAAAGTCTAAATGCTTAGACCAGGGAGCTATCAATATGTCAATGCAGGTTAGATGGCTTTTGAGTGTGCGAATTTTTATGACGCAAATGTATGCGAATTAAGATACCTCTCATAGACCGGAACGATAATATAATGTGTCTATGTATATCAGTGTCATAAAATGTCATAACGAGTGAGCCGCGAGCTGCACATATTACACTCGCTTGGTACGATCCTGTAATTTACTTATTGTCTCACATTGGTGAGATGAGATAAGATGAGATGAGATGAGATGAGATGAGTTGAGATGAGATGAGATGTTAGTGCCGTTAGACGAACAAAAATGTTATATAATGGAATGTAATAATCATTGATCGATCCAAAATGTTGTCGAAATATCTCGCCAGTATAATATATGTGTGTTATAAACCGTCCGGAATTTCTTATAGCATGGTGCGAACCTCATAAAAATGTTATATGTCATATGAGCTCGTCAATACAACAGTAATGAAGCTAATATTCTGGTATATGTTCGCGTTGCACAACGCTCAGGCTTATTAAGACTGTTAGTTCCGACTTGTAGAAGTGCGTATGTTGCATAATTGTGTATGTTTTGTATTATATCATAAATAGGGTACTGACAAGGAAAGATAGTTTGGTGTCCCCCTCCGATTTTGATGAAACTCACGTATGTTGTAGAGCATCGAAAACTAAAAGACACGAATTTTTTTTATCGGCGGAAAAACATTTCTAAGGGGTGAAATCGCCCTTCAAAATTAGCATGTCCAGGGGTGATTTTGCAGTTTCACCCAGAAGGCGTCAACCGATTTTAATGAAACAAAAACCAAAATACTCCTCATTGAAGACAATAAAAATTCTACGCTAAGTTGAAGAAAAAAATTCATTTGCAGGGGTGAACAACCCCGTGATTTTTCAATTTTCCACCCTACACAAAAAACTAACCAACCAAATTGAACAGAACATGTACCATTTGGAAGGGCAAGTTAAAATAAAGTTGACGTATTTTTGCACATTCACAGGAAAATGAGTTTACGAGGGTAAACTGCCCCTTATCCATTAGTACGTATATTTGTGCGTACATTCTTGTTTCTCGTTATTTAAATGTCCGAATTGATTCAAAACCTTCCTGTTAGCCGAAGTCAACGGGGGGCACTTCGTATGATGCTTTATTTATTATTAAGGGGGTGACCAGCTGGTACTTACAAGAAGGTCAGTTTGGTGTCCCCCTCCGATTTTAATGAAACTTACGTATGTTGTAGAGCATCGAAAACTAAAATACACGTATTTTTTTTTATCGGCGGAAAAACATTTCTAAGGGGTGAAATCGCCCTTTAAAATTAGCATGTCGAGGGGTGATTATGCAGTTTCACCCAGAAGGCGTCAATCGATTTTAATGAAACAAAAACCAAAATACTCCTCATTGAAGACAATCAAAATTCCACGTGAAGTTGAAGAAAAAAATTTATTTGCAGGGGTGAACAACCCCCAAATTTTTCAATTTTCCACCCTACACAAATACTAACCAACCAAATAGAACAGAACATATACCATTTGGAAGCGCTAGTTAAAATAAAGATAACGTATTTTTGCACATTCACAGGAAAATGAATTTACGAGGGTAAACTACCCCTTACCCATTAGTACGTATATTTGTGCGTACATTCTTGTTTCTCGTTATTTAAATGTCCGAATTGATTCAAAACATTCCTGTTAGCCGAAGTCAACGGGGGGCACTTCAGATGATGCTTTGTTTATTATTAAGGGGGTAACCGGCTGTTACTTACAATTAGAATGGTCCATTCACGAGTTCCGCGTTATTTACTGAAAAAAATAGCTTGTTCAAATACAGAATACTGGGGAATGTTGCTGGGGTTGAGTGGTTGTATAGCATATATGTATGGCTGTATTTCAAACAGCGGCAATCAGCTGAGGACATAGGCGAGAAATAACAAATACCCGGTTTCGGCAAGCGCATTTATTTGACTGTCGTCCTTTTCACGTCCCGTGTTATCGCTCTCCCCACTCCCCATTCTCTCACATTTATTCTTACCGCCTTGCGCATCTACATACACCACAGTATATAATATAATTCATCATTCCTTTAACAATTCATCAACGTGCACATTACTGTCATAATTTGCAGTAATCATGGTTTGTAAGTCGTGCAAAAATGATAGTCTTCAAAAAAATGTTGCAAGCATAAAGACTTCTTGCACCATGAACATCTGATGGTGGCCACATTATTACAACCTAGTACCTCACAGTGTGCTTGAGACGATTGACCGAAACCAAAACTCACTGGATTGTCGAACTCGTTTGGCTAATCGGTTATATAATTACTTTTGAACCATGCATATTTGCAAAGATTTATACAGGGTGCGCCATCTCAATCTGGTCGATGGAAGTATTGAATAACTTAGAGAATTTTCAACAGATTTCACAAAGTCGTATTTTTTTATTAAATTTGATTCATTACAATTTATTTTGATTAGTTTCCAAAAACCACATCGATCAAATGTCCGCCTTTATTACTAAGACAAAAATGAGCTCTTTTTTCGGCATTTTCCATTGTATTTGCCAGCGTCTCGGGCGATACCGCTGCGATTTCGGCTCGAATGTTGTTTTTTAGCTCCTCTATGGTCTTCGGCTTGTTGGCATAGACTTCACTTTTTAAAAATCCCCACAAGAAGAAGTCCGGTGCAGTCAAATCCGGCGATCTTGGTGGCCAGTCAATATCACCTTTCTTTGATATCACACGTCCTGGGAACTTCCGACGCAAATAGTCCATTGTTGAGCGCGCAGTGTGACATGTCGCACCATCTTGTTGGAACCAAAATTCCTTAAGACCTTTTTCACGCATTTGTGGTAAAACAAAGTGTGCCAACATCCACCGATATCGATCCCCATTGACAGTTTCACCAGCTCTGAAGAAAAATAGTCCAATGGTGGTTTTTGAACAAACACCGGCCCAAACTGTCACTTTCTCATCGTGCAATGGAGTTTCGTGAATAATATGAGGATTATCGGTGCCCCACATGCGACAGTTTTGTTTGTTGACAGCGCCAGAGAGGGTGAAATGAGCCTCGTCGGTCATCAGAATTCGCTCCCAAAAATCCGGCTCAGCTTCCTTCATTCGACTAACGTTATTAGCGTAAGCCAAGCGTCGCGGCTTGTCAGTTTCCAATAATCTTTGAGTCAACTGCACTTTGTACGGAAACATGTGAAGATCTTGCTTTAAAATCCTTCTCAAAGTGGTTCCACTGATGTTTAATTGCTGAGACCGGCGGCGGTATGAGACATTTGGATTTTCTGCAACACTCTGTCGAACAGCTTCGATATTTTCATTTGAACGACCTGGACGCGGTCGAGCTTGATGTTGGAGATTCGCTACAGACCCGTGCTCCATGAAATTTGAAGCTAAATGACGGATAGTGTCGCCTTTGGGCGCAGAACGTCCGCGATATTTTTTACGATGCGCACGCTGAGTTGACACAACTGAACGATTATTTTCAATGTAAAGCGAAACTATTTCGGCGCGTTCTTTCGGCGTATAGCGATACATGGTTGAAATTGTACTGAAATAACCTATACGAAACGTGTTGTACGACGCTGGTCGGTTAAAATCTGTCAGAGTTATTCAATACTTCCATCGACCAGATTGAGATGGCGCACCCTGTATATATGGGTGATGAAAGTTGATTGTGTGCGAGCGATTGCAGTTTGATTATGTTGTTTCTCAAGTGTAAATTAATATCAGAATTAAGTAATAATACACTGTCGGAAAAATGTCGTACAAAATTTTTCCATATTCGGAAACCAAAAACGTCGAGTGGTTGGATTTTCCCTGTGGTGCCTTTAGGTATTATCTTTGTGATTTTTTGCCCCGAGGTGTTGCATTTTGAACAACTTCTGGGCAGTGTCCACTCCACGAGTCTATCAACAATACGCTGTCACGGCCGGTGTTGGGGAAGAATACTTTTTCCAACCAAACTTTGAAGTGCTCTATACATAGGATGATATTGGTTATCGATATAGTATAATTCATCATATGTTCAATATTTTCTGTCAATCATTTTTGTCCATACCTGAAGTAATTTTTCCGGATTTCGTTGCTGTTAAAAATACGTTTTCTGGCCTGAACAAATTTTTTTCCACGATTGGGCCGAACTCACCCTTTCCCTCTTTTAGAACGATAAAAGGGGTGACAGTAATTTTCCATCTGCATTTATGGTTGGCTGGATAGTGTAGCTGTAAGTTGTAGATGATACGGATTGTACCACACATTGCACTTGTTTAGTTCCTTCAGCCGTCAGAGTGGATGTCCAGTTGAAAACCGCTCTGATCTGAATTATATATGTTTTCTGGTCCATATTTTTGAATATATGGTTTAATTTCATTCACGAAGTTTTCTGCATTGATCCTTAAAACTGGTTCGTCTTCTATAGTCTTTCGTGTTACGAATTTATTAATTTTCCTGGACACAATACGATGTGATTTCTTGAACTTCCGAAGCCAATCACGAGAAGCTTTAAAACGAATGTCTTCGTGACCTATCTCTTTTTGAGCTTGTAGAGCCCACTTTTGAAGGTCGATATCATGAACAATGAAACCAGCATCTACTGCGGCTTGTATGTTTTTCAAAGTATATTCAGAGATTTGAGCAAATTTTTCCTTGTAGGTCCCACCTTTGTTCATTTGATTTGCCCAGCGTTTTAATTGTCGTACAGATTTGACTTTTTTGAATTTCTGACTGACGGTATCGACATTGTAATTTTTCTTTGTACCGGATCTCCAGTATTCGATTGCTTTGCGTTTGTAATCGTAGCTTATGTCTTCTTCGTCCTTAGAACAAGTATCAGAATCCAGTGGACCTTCCTCATGTTGCCAAAGAGTGTCCTCGACAGGGTTAACATCATATTGCTTGAATGGCTCTTGAAAATCTAGCGATTGTTCCTCGATAATTTCAACTCCGTTATAATCGTCCATGCAGTCGACCAGAACTTTTTCGAAATTCTGCTTTACCTCGATTTCTGCATTGTTAATCGGAGTTTCGAGAATATTCATGGCTTCAAATGTAGCCAGAAGAAGTTTAATGACGTTGATTGGCTTCACTTTCATAGTCTATTGATTTTTTTATCAGAAATTATAACTGACGCACTGGCACTCCGTTCAAATGAGCAACTGAAGATCGCTGTATGTATCGCGGTTTTTATATTTAAAAGACTTGTTGTTGAACCACATACGATATCAGCAGATAATACGCAGTCCCAGATAGCCGCCTATTTAGAAAACACCTCTCACTGCGTCGAAAGTATTTTTATCATATTAGCGTATGATTAGATTAATCAAAAAAATAAGATCATATTCATTTCGTTGGAATAATTGACAATGTTCTGTAGATGGAACGACTGTTGCATCATCGACTTATTCCGAAATTTGCGCCGAATCGAAATACAATCTAATCGAAAGGTCGATAACATATGACGATAAATTATTGATAAGCACAAAATCAGCACAAAGAGTGAACGCAAACAGCTCTTTAACATGTAAAAAACGAGAAACAAGAATGTATGCACAAATATACGTACTAATGGATGAGGGGTAGTTTACTCCCGTAAATTCATTTTCCTGTGAATGTGCAAGAATACGTCTTCTTTATTTTAACTTGCGCTTCCAAATGGTATATGTTCTGTTCAATTTGGTTGGTTAATTTTTTGTGTAGGGTGGAAAATTGAAAAATCAGGGGGTTGTTCACCCCTGCAAATGAATTTTTTTCTTCAACTTCACGTGGAATTTTGATTGTCTTCAATGAGGTGTATTTTGGTTTTTGTTTCATTAAAATCGATTGACGCCTTCTGGGTGAAACTGCATAATCACCCCTCGACATGCTAATTTTGAAGGGCGATTTCACCCTTTAGAAATGTTTTTCCGCTGATAAAAAAAATACGTGTCTTTTAGTTTTCGATGCTCTACAACATACGTTAGTTTCATCAAAATCGGAGGAGGGCACCAAACTGACCTTCTTGTAAGTACCAGCCGGTTACCCCCTTAATAATAAATAAAGCATCATGCAAAGTGTCCCCCGTTGACTTCGGCTAACAGGAATGTTTAGAATCAATTCGGACATTTAAATAACGAGAAACAAGAATGTACGCACAAATATACGTACTAATGGATAAGGGGTAGTTTACCCCCGTAAACTCATTTTCCTGTGAATGTGTAAAAATACGACAACTTTATTTTAACTTGCCCTTCCAAATGGTACATGTTCTGTTCAATTTGGTTGGTTAGATTTTGTGTAGGGTGGAAAATTGAATAATCAGGGGGTTGTTCACCCCTGCAAATGAATTTTTTTCTTCAACTTAGCGTGGAATTTTGATTGTCTTTAATGAGGAGTATTTCGTTTTTGTTTCATCAAAATCGGTTGACGCCTTCTGGGTGAAACTGCAAAATTACCCCTCGACATGCTAATTTTGAAGGGCGATTTCACCCCTTAGAAATGTCTTTCCGCCGATAAAAAAAAATACGTGTCTTTTAGTTTTCGATGCTCTACAACATACGTGAGTTTCATCAAAATTGGAGGGGGACACCAAACTATCTTTCCTTGTGAGTTAAAAGTCTCGCTATTGAAACGCCGTTGTGTCCAAGCCATCGTTTCAACTCATGTTCCATCGAATTCCTGTCGCGTACCTTGATTAGTGTAATAACATCAGTATCATGGCTGTTCACTGGTAAATTGAAATATAATGATCATGAGGATTGCTTTTTTAATGAATAAAGTTTATGAACTGTGATAAATACAGAATTTTGTTTTCGTAATCCTAACGAAGTTTCCTATTAAATAAAAATTAAAAAGAAAATTATTACATGCGTAAAAGATGCGAGATCTTAGTTTATCTTAGTTTACGAACTCCGGTAGTAAGATGCAGTATTCACTCAATTTCTACAAAATGTTATACCATACATCATATATTGTATACTTCTGCTTTCATAACCCCATAATTACTTCTGTATCTGATTAGGTTGTAGTAGAATACCTCTAATAAAATACTTTTGTATAATAAAATGGCAAATATCGTTTTAAAGTTATTTTTTTTATTGTTATGCTTAATCCCGTGTAAACGAAATATTTTTTGAATAAATTCCAAAATCCGCAATGTCAAAAAATGCCAACTGAACAGAATTAAAGAAGTTTCATTTCTAGCGCGTGTACTGTGATACACGCACTCGTTTCTTAATCAATTTTGCTTTCACGTAGAGAAAGCTTTGTGACGGTAAAAACATTTTTTTCAGTTTTCAATGTCAATGTGTTCGAAATGTCCCAAAACGTCGAAAAATCATATTTATAAAAAATTATATTTGTAAAAAATATGTATGTAACATATTGTACTGAAACATCTAGTACTCAAGAAACATCTTGAAACATTTAATACTCGAGAACAGTTTGAGCAACAGCGCCCCCGTTTCGCGTAAATGTTAATCTGTACAACCTCTTTATTCAATGCAATTTTTGTTGAATTTACTAAAAAATTTCCAACAAATGCCTGTTAACGCTGTAATTTCCGTAAATTTTAAGATTCCTGGCTAATTTTTTAAATATAAATAGAGTATCACAAAAGGACGGTTTGTATTAAATTTGGGAAACTTCAGCCATACGGTTCAGATTTTATAAATTTTGGAATTTTTCGAAAAATCGTCAAATCGTTCTATTTTTTGCAAATTTCAAGATATGCTGATTTTTTAGCTACGTCATTCTTTTTGTTTCATTATTTTGTCTTGTTCATTAAATAATATACTACGAGTAATAAGACTTAATTGTTGATTATATTCAATATTTGTAGACAAAAGTATTGTTTACAAAAAGGTTTAGAACGGTTTATTAAACCAAATTTGTTTGATAACTGATGAAATAAATAAAAAAACAAGGGTTTTGATGAGGACCTTTTGATGAATAAAACGAGCTAACATACATCAGAATCAGACCAAAGACATATTTAATCTATCAACTATAATTTATTTTTCCATTTTACAAGCAAATTTGGTTAAAATGACATCTTTGATTTTTACAGATCTCATGCAATACTTGTGATAGTAGCAAATGGTGTATCGGTTAAATTAAATAAAAGCTTCATAACATTTTACAAATGACATTTTACTAATACGAATATCTTAATTTTGTCTATTTTTGTGTACAAAGTATGATTCGATACGCATCATCTACAGCTGATTTGTCAAGAGTTTTACGGTTTCGCAAATTAGAGAACAGTTCCCTTGAGGGTTGGGCATCACTGGTAATCCTTATCGAGAATTATGATTTGAATGGAGTTGAAATCATAAAAGAAGGCATAATGTATTAGGGAAGTGAAATGGAGAATGAAAGCAGAATTTCGAGTATAATATTTTGATAACTACCAAGAACTAGAATTAACTGTTAGCAAACAGAGAATGCCAAAACCGTCTACACGGTTAAAAAAACATCTTTCTTAGCAATGGTAACCGAGTTGGTGCCGACACTAGAGATTTAAATCCTATAATGTTCAATCTTATCATCCACCTTTTATATTTCCAAAATGACTTCTGCAATTTCCTGTTTTATCACGCGGAGAGTTAAAGGATATTGAAATGACAAGTTTAAAATAACTTTATTATCTGTGGACATTACGACTCATCGAGCCCGGAATTTGAAAAGTAAGTTTTAAATGCTTCGTTCGATCACATAAAAAACTGAACTTCTGGTGACTTGTTAGCCTAAAATTGCTTAAAACCCTGCAGCAAGTATTCTCAACTTCCAACTAGTAGTTCCACAATACTTACGAAATGAGACTTTTGTTTCTACATTAAACTTCCTAGTGACATGACACTGTGAGCAACAATGAGAACAAAGTTTTTTTCTTTTTCTTCCAAGTTCTCAATGCAATCGTTGCACGTTCAACACATAATAGCCTTTAAAAATGTAATCAACTTCAGTAGAAGTAACTTTTTAAATAAGTATCTGGTAACGTGCGAGCATGCTCTATTGTGTAAACGCACTTGGTATTCACCAGAGGAATGGTAATTAATTTTCCGGATTTAATCAACGGACTGCACTTCACATTGCTTTTTTACTAACGCACAGCAGAGCTCGTGTAGTAGTCGCGATCCAGCGAGTGTGAGGGTAGATAAAACGACTATCGCGTTAAACACAACTCAATGTATCTCCACGGTATATGTACAGGACAAGGTGTGTGTGCGAAAAGAGTTTGTCGACCGAAGCCTTTTGGAGAAGTGTGTTCAACAAATATAATGATGATGAAGGCAGTCAACATCAGCACATAGTCTGACTTTCCTTTAGTCCTCTGATTCCTACAGCTTGTCGATTTGCTTCACAAATTATTCTACAAATTTTCAGCGCTTCCATGTTTTGACCGGTCCTTGAAAGTTCCTTTTCTTTTGTCATGTAACGACGTCACGTAGATTTTTCGTGGAACTTTTAAGCACACAAGCATTTCCGTCGTTTCATGGAAGGAGGCTTGAAAAGTCTTTCCATATCTCTTCAAAATCGGAAAACAGTGGATCAGTAGAGTTACCGGCTAGTTTCGGGAGTCGCGTGGCTTTAAAACGCGGTGATGTGTTGCTAGATAGAAGGAAAACAATTAAGTTGTTGACTGTCACTTCTGGATGAGTCGTGCCAAATCATAAAAGCTCAAAGCCATTTGAAACTGGAAGTACGATTGTTGTATGCGGTCAGTTCAGCGTCAACGAGCGCACTGAGGCGAATAGCCCCACCCGCAACTGAAAAGCGGGCGCCGGGCGTCACAAGATTCATCCCTATCGGTTGCCCGGAGCAACGGAGGCTGTGGAAACGACGCAAGCGTCCTGGAGTCACAAGCGCGATGTCGACTCTCACCGCGCACGCTAGTCTAGCACCATGGCACACACCACCACCATCTACCAACAGCAACTTTAGTCCTGTAGTCTTGTATAGTAGTCGCCGTTACCAGTAACAGGAGAAGCTACAGTATGCTATGGGGTGGTTCAAACCTGTATCTATTGGCTTACCAGATCGGGACGTCCTCCTGGTAAAGATCTACGTGAGTATAGTACTGGTGGACATGTGGTAGGTATGGCTCGACGTTGTTGAAACGACATCAGCTGTATATTCCGGAATATATGCTGTCCATGTTAAACCATTCCTCTCTTCTGGCTCAAACGTCTGAGAGACTCTCTGGCTTTCCGTTGTGCCTTGCTGGTAGTACGCGCTTCCAGGGCCTCTCTATTGAAATAGAATTTGTCATGGCGTATACCGGGGTTTAATCTTGTACCTGACCTGACTGGGATGAAGTCACAACGAAATGAGCAGTCATTGATGAATAAACAAAGGCCTCTTTAGGGCTCATAAGAATTCCTAATGGTTTAGATCAACATTGTCTCTTGAATTCATCTATTTCTTTGCCATTTGGGATGCTAAGTTTCCCATCGAAACCTAATTTTGATACAAAGTGTAGATTACGTTGATCCATTCACTCACTGATATTTTCGAATTCAAAAAATGAACAAAAATGAAATAAACATCTTCGTACATATGGGGTAGAACTTCCCAGCTGAGGGCTTCCAACGTGTCGCGAACCGGTTTTGCCGTATGTGATGGAGCATTGTCATGAAGAAAAATGACTTTGTGTTGCCTCTTTCGGTATTCTGGCCATTTTTCAAGCAGCAAACGGTTCAAATCGGTCAATTGTTGTTGGTAACGTTTAGTATTAGCCGTTTCCACAGGTTTTAACAGATCATAATAAGCCACGCCCTTCTGGTCCCACCGAACACAGAGCATCGTCTTTCTGCCAAAGCGATTCGGTCTTGCGGTCGATGTGGATGGTGCGCCTGGGTCTACCCATGGTTTTTACGCTTGGAATTCTCAAATTAAATCCATGTTTCATCCCCTGTAACTATACGATGCAAAAACGACTTCCTTTTATACCGAGGGAGCAAAATGTGACATGTGTTTTTGCACTTTTCCATTTGCCTGTCGTTCAACTCATGTGGTACCCATCTACCGGTCTTCTGAATCTTTCCCATCTCTCGTAGCCGATTGGAAACAGCTGGTTGACTAACGCCCAATTGTTCGGCAAGTTGTTTTTGTGTTTGCGAATCATCTTCGTCCAACAATGCTTGCAATTCCATATCTTCGTATTTTTTTGCGGCTTTCCACGTTCCTTGTCTGCAACATCGAAGTCACTACTTTTGAAACGCCGAAACCATCGTTCACACGTATCTTGCGATGGAGCATTTTCACCATAAGCTTCTCGAAGTAATCGGTATAATTCAGCAGCAGTTTTCTTCAAATGAAAACAAAAAATTAATACGGTCCGCGAATGCTCTTTGTTCGATATAAATTTCGACATATTGAACACAACACTATGCACACACTTTTTCAATTTATTACTAATTTGTGTGTGACACTTGTTGATGACACAACAAAATGGAGCAGTGTCAAATCTTTATAACAAAAACTGCATTCGTGCGCTATCTGTTGTATGAAATCCACGATTAATACTTGTACACCTGGTCATTTTTCCGACATTAAAAATTTTATTTTCAGCAAATTATCTATGGAAAAAAATATATATCAGAGCACACTTTTTATTTTTGTGTATAAATATTCGCAGTGCGCTCGGCAGTGCCTGAAGACTTTTTAAACAAATCCCAATTTGGAATAATTCTTAAGTGAATAAACTATAGTAACATAACTACGGTAAAATGGAAAAACGTCCGATTGGGACATTTGAAAAGGCACTCACAGGATTGATGAGGAAAATGTACGCGACTCGACTGAAAGGCAAATAATAAATAACGAAACAGGAGTAGAAAACAGAAAGAAAAAGAAAAAAAATGAATACAATAGAACAAAAAAAGCGTACAAATTCTAAATTTGCACATTGCTCCTTATGATTCTCGCCGACCAAAAGATTCTCCTGTACCGAAAGAGAGAGAGAGAGAGAGAGAGATTTATTATGCCTTAGCAAATATTGATAACAATAATAATATGTTTACAGACAAGAATAAAAATGTTAAATCAAATGAGACTGTTTCATAATGAATCTAAATACAGCGATATGAAACAATCTTATATCAATAAAATTAAAAGTAATAATAAAAATAAAAATAAAAATCAAACAAACTTATAAGTAGCAAATTAACTACATATGTAAAATTATCAAATAATACAGTATAGCTACATTGCTCTCACTTTACTTCCGTGAACTTTAGAACTTTAAAACTTTAAAACTTTAGAACTTTAAAAATTAAGATTAATTTACATCAACATGATTGAAAAGGTGAGTACGGAGACGAATCTTAAATAGTTCGAGACTAGAAGACAAAGTAACATGAGATGGTAAGGAATCCCAAAAATAAATACTGGACAGAGAAAACGCGTCTCTGTAAGTAACAGTGCGATGCATTGGTACAGAAAAGGTCGAACGCGGTCTTCTTAACTGACGTTCAGGAGTATCCCTCTGACAATTAAACAGAGCCAATAAATATGTTGGTGCTTTCTGATGTATAATGTTATACATTTAAATGTCAAGAAAATACAGATGTCGCGATTTACGAGTAATTGTGAGCCAGCCAAGTTGTCGCCTGAACGGAGTGATATGAGTATCGCGCCGAAGATCAAAAACAAAACGTATACAATAATTAATAAGACATTCTAATTTTAAATTCAATTCATCAGACAGATTGTGATAAACTAATCAGGAGTAGTTTAATAGCGAACAAATTAAGGAAATTATTAACGATGATCTTAATTCTTGACAAAGAGCCATGCGATGAAATTTTAACCTATAGACAGCAAAGTGGACTTTTTGCGAGATATTCAAAACGTGGGATTGCCAAAATAAATGACGGTGCATGCTCACTCCTAAATTTCTAGCTTCACTAACGAACGGAATATTCACCCATTTAAAGAGATCGGAGGTAACATAGATAAGTCGAGTTCAGGTATGTACGCATTGCTACCAAGAATAAGATCTTTTGATTTCGCAATGTTTAGCTTTAGTCATCTGTAATTAACCTTATTCCACGATTTATTTGAGATGGGAGGCAGCTAAGGTAAATCTGCGTATCATCGGCAAATATCATATGTTGTGAGTATTGCAGTGTAGTGCCAATATCATTGATATAAAGTGAAAAAAGAAGAGGACCGAGGACAGAACCTTGCGGTACACCCGCTCTTGTAGGCAACCAAGAGGAGCAATTTCCATGATCATCAACAACTGCTTGAGTTCTTCTAGTCAAATATGAAAAAATCCAATCAAGAACTAGTTCCGCAAGTCCCACTTTTTTAATTTTGCAAGAAGTTGTAGGTGTGGTATAGTATCAAATCCCTTACTAAAATCAAATAAGATTAGAATAGTGATACGTCTTTCATCAACATTACGCCCCACATCATCACACACACGTAGTAGTGCTGATTGAGTACTGTGGCCAATACGATATCCCGATTGACGTGGACCAAATACTTGGTTCGATTCAATCCAATCAATGATCTGCTTCTGAACCAATCTCTCAAGCTCTTTCGAAAGTTCACTGAGATTAGCTATCGGCCTAATATAAGACGGGGAAAGGGGTGTTTTAATTTTAGATAAAGGACGAAGAAAAGCCTTTTTCCAGCATTCAGGGAACAGATGACTGTAAAGAAAGGTTAAACCTAGCTGTTAGCAGTGAGCACGAAACCTGAAGTGACCAATTTATCGACACCAAAGGAATACTATCTGGACCAGTCGTATGTGACTTGGAACTAGAGTTGGTGGAGATAATAGATCGTACTTGGTGGATGAAATTTCAGCAAAGTTTAATAAGTGGTCAATTGGTTGAATTAATAAATTCATCATGCGAAACTCTTCACATGAACAAGGCGGCAATTGGTAGGATATTACAGAATAAAAAGCATTAAGCTTGTCTGGTTAAAAAAAGTAAGTGGTGATGCTAAAGACAACTTAGCTAAACCAAGATTCGCTAACTCTTTCCACAACTTATTAGTATCTGTTAGGGTTGACAATCTCTGGAGATGGTACTCATTTTTCACATGTCTTAAATCATTTTTAAGTTCATCTCTATACTCCCTAAAGATTGCTAGATCAAGTACGCTTCTTGATCGTCGTGCGCGCGTATACAATAAATCGCGCTGAACCATACGGTCTCCCAAATTTTGTGTGAGCCGAGGTGCTGGAGGATCACGAACACAAAATGAGCACAATGGTGCAAATTTATTTAGAGACTCGAGAAATGTCTCCGGAAATAGTTCAACTGTTGTTTTTATATTATCAGGTATAGTATCCAAACTACAACTCCCATTAGAGCTGAATCTGGAGTTGAAATTGCAAAGTAATAAATCTATTTGATAAAAAATGCAGAAACCTACTTTCATCAAAATTGTTGTAAACCCGCCGTGTAATGTTACGCTCAATAGTGGGTTTCACAGCAAAAACATAATGAAGTTCCAAGAGATCATGTCCGGCTATAAACGAAGCCTCAGATTTAACAAGAGATCGTTTTTTATCTTCACTATCAATTAAGAATACATCGATCCAGGAATCAGAAGTCGCAGTGTGATGAGTTGTTGCGGACTCAACAATGTGTAACGAAAGAGAGAAGGTTAATTGGCATAGATGAATTGATTCATAATCATTACAAGCTAAATTACAATTAAGATCAGCCGATAATAATATTTTCATACACATGATAGAAATTACATAAATCTTTAACAAAATCCCCTAGTATTGATCCTCTTGGTGGTCTATACACTGAGCCAAAAAGGAGTTTCTTAGCATTAGATACAGTAATTTCAACAATTAAATATTCTGGAGCTTTTGAACAAAGACTTGGTGATGCTGTTGGATAGCCAACAGCGCAGGTGCGTCGAGAGCATAGGGACTCATAGGAAAAAAAGTTTTGCTTTAAAACTTTGTGGCAATATTGTGGAAAGTGAGGGGTACTACATTTTGATCTCTGAAGGAGTAGGCGCGAAATACAATTGAAAAAAGGGTTTTTTCAACAATAAATCATTTTAACGTGCTGTGAAAGTTATTTTAACATTTTTTTAAAACAATTTTCTTGGTTCACCTAGAAGAGAATTCAATACTGAAGGGAACAAACTTTGGTTCGAGTCAATAGGTCGCTTAGTTTTTTGCTATCACGCTCGCCAATTCAGAAACATCGAAAAAATGAAAACTCGAGAAAACGCGCTTTAAGTTTTCAATAGGAGAAAATATCAATTTTTGGTTTCTTACACTAATGATCGGCTATTTAACTATTTCTGGTCCATATAGTAATCCTTCTGCTTCCTCAAACAGCTCGTTCTGATGCATTTGTTCGAGCCTACGAACCATACGAGCCTCCTTGGTGCCAAGTGACTGGCGCATATTCTCTCGTCCGATCCGTTGCGCGTCAGCGGTATCAGCAAATATTTTGTATTGCTGGCAAATATTTAAATCCAGCAACTGCATGGTATTCAAAATTGCGGAATACCCTTCGTTGAATATGCCTGCAGCCAAGTAGGCGGCATTTTCATCGATTTTTGGCTGGAATGCAGGTGCTTCGGATTCATGCGCCAGACTGTTGAGTTGAACGACTCGTTTGAATTTTGCGTGTGACCGCCTAAGTATCTCGTTAGAAGGTCTTCATTTGATAGTTATTCATAAATCTGGCGAATGTGTTTCTCAATTTTTTCGTCAATCAATCGAACAGGATGCTTAAAAGATTGTAGTTGATTCGTGCATTCAGCTTTGCGCCATTTACACCAGTTATCGACGCATGTTGGACAATTCTTGTGTCGAGAGGATTCGTCTGTGGAACAATAATGATCCAGCGTTGCTATTACAGTTTTTTTCATTTCTTGGACAGAATCAATATTTCTTCTAATTGCCTAACGATAATAAATTGTTAGCTTTTTTATGACACCTTTCGTCAGCGGCTTCTTACCACTGAGCTGCTCTTTCTTCCTTTTATTTCGGAGTCGCGTACCCATTCGTTTTTGTACGTGTCCCACGCACCCACTTTTTGTAACAAGGCAATCGTCACCGTACGGATTTGCTTCCAAAATACTTGCGAAAGTTTTGAAATCGCCGTCGCCGATGTAATTTGTATATTTTACACCGCATTTTTCTTCGGATCTGAGAAATATTATTTTCGTGATAGAATACGGCTCCATCTTCCTTGCTGAACTTTCGTGATTTGAGACGCATGATTCTTTGTGCTTTTCATACCACTCTTCAAATTCGTCATCGTCTAATTCTTTCTTTGATACGGCACATTGGTGGCAGTATGAACTTTTTACGATAAGGTCGATTACTTTGCCAGAGTATGCTATGAGAGTTGTTACACCGTACAGTAAGGTAAAGCCACGTTTTTTCCAGGATCCATCGCCAGACACATTGAAATAAGTTTCGATTCTTCCTTTTTCGACATTCTTTTCCCGCTCTTCGTTGACAGCTTTCTCACTGACCTTTTCAAATATTCATTTTGACGCTGAGTGAAGGTGCTGCACTATTTGACCATATCTTGATTTCGTCAAACCTTGGGACAGGTCCATGAGGCTACAAAATACATTTATGCCTTCTCGTGAAATACCAAATAGCCTTATAACGAACAGGATCAGTTTGTTTATTTCGTAACCTGTGTTTATCAATGGTCCTGAATTAATTTCTTTTCGACCGCATATACAAGACAATTTTGAAACCTAAGTCTCGATGCTAGCACTTTTGAAATGTAAGGCCTTGTTTATACGATCTGCAGATTACAATATCAGCAATCGTTTCAGGAGTACAAATTGAAAATGCGGGATTTTTTTCTATTTTTGAACGTTTATTCTGAAAAAATGGTAACAAATGAATTATTCAAAGTATTGTCCATCGCTAGCCACAACTTTTTCCCATCTTTCTGGCAATTTACGGATACCGTCGCGAAAAAATTCGGCCGGCTTGGCTGCTATCCAGTCATCGACCCATTTTTGGGCTTCTTCGTAAGAATGGAAGCGCTGGTCAGCTAGGCCATGTGTCATCGATCGGAAAAGGTGGTAATCGGAAGGAGCAATATCTGGGCTATACGCCGGGTGGGGTAAGACTTCCCATTTCAGCGTTTGTAGGTATGTTTTGACCGGCGCTGCAACATGTGGCCGAGCGTTGTCATGTTGCAAAATTACTTTGTCGTGTCTTTGCTCGTATTGTGGCCGTTTTTCTTTGAGTGCGCGGCTCAAACGCATCAATTGTGTTCGGTATAGTGCTCCTGTGATGGTTTCGTTCGATTTCAATAGCTCATAATACACCACACCCAGCTGGTCCCACCAAATACAGAGCATGAGCTTGGCGCCGTGAATATTTGGTTTGGCCGTCGATGATGATGCATGGCCGGGGTAACCATATGATTTTTTGCGCTTCGGGTTATCGTAATGGATCCACTTTTCATCACCAGTGACAATGCGATGCAAAAAACCCTTCCGTTTTTGCCGTTCGAGCAGCAGTTCGCATGCAAAAAAACGGCGCTCGACGTCTCTCGGCTTCAGCTCATACGGCACCCAATGTCCTTGCTTTTGGATCATTCCGAGGGCTTTTATACGATGGGAAATGGCTTGTTGTGTCACTCCCAATGAATCTGCGAGCTCTTGTTGAGTTTGACACGAGTCTTCATTGAGTATTGCCTCCAATTCAGCATTCTCAAACTTTTTCACTTGGCCCGGCCGCTCTTTGTCCTCAACGTCAAAATCACCACTTCTAAACCGCACAAACCATCTCTCGCACGTTGAAACCGATGGAACATGACTCGGATAAGCCTCGGAGACCAATCGATGTGCTTCAGCAGCACTTTTCTTCAAATTAAAGAAGTAAATTAAAACTTCCCGCAAATGCTGTTTTGTTGGCACGAAACTCGACATATTGAGAGCTCAAAAAAACTATTAATTTGACACTGCGACAAATTGACACATACTGAAAATTAAAGCTATAAGACGTAGCTTTGACATGAACATAGTCACAGTACTGCCTGATGCGTATAGCGTTAGTAACGCCATCTGTTATCAAACCCGCATTTTCAATTTGTACCCCTGATATGAAAAACTGTCAAGAATTCAATAATGCGATAAAAATGAAGCGGATTCACAATTATATCCTCGCAGCTGGCAGTTGACAATTTTTTCGCACTAGCATTCGTATCCAATTCGTCTTCATTGTCTTTTGTAAATTGATTACCGTGAAATTTTCGTTTGCGCGATTTTGAAGCCCGTGTCGAAGATGATTTTTCACTTTTTGCTTTCTGTGATGTTTGACGAAGTGTACGCGCCAAGAATCGGAGCAAAACTGACCGTTGATGTTAGAAGCAGCAAAGTAGAATCACGTACACAGACAGTAAGGTTATACACTTTTATAGTTTTATACTTTTGTAGTGTTATACACTTTTATATCAGGGGTACAAATTGAAAATGCGGGTTTGATAACAGATGGCGTTACTAACGCTATACGCATCAGGCAGTACTGTGACTATGTTCATGTCAAAGCTACGTCTTATAGCTTTAATTTTCAGTATGTGTCAATTTGTCGCAGTGTCAAATTCATAGTTTTTTTGAGCTCTCAATATGTCGAGTTTCGTGCCAACAAAACAGCATTTGCGGGAAGTTTTAATTTACTTCTTTAATTTGAAGAAAAGTGCTGCTGAAGCACATCGATTGGTCTCCGAGGCTTATCCGAGTCATGTTCCATCGGTTTCAACGTGCGAGAGATGGTTTGTGCGGTTTAGAAGTGGTGATTTTGACGTTGAGGACAAAGAGCGGCCGGGCCAAGTGAAAAAGTTTGAGAATGCTGAATTGGAGGCAATACTCAATGAAGACTCGTGTCAAACTCAACAAGAGCTCGCAGATTCATTGGGAGTGACACAACAAGCCATTTCCCATCGTATAAAAGCCCTCGGAATGATCCAAAAGCAAGGACATTGGGTGCCGTATGAGCTGAAGCCGAGAGACGTCGAGCGCCGTTTTTTTGCATGCGAACTGCTGCTCGAACGGCAAAAACGGAAGGGTTTTTTGCATCGCATTGTCACTGGTGATGAAAAGTGGATCCATTACGATAACCCGAAGCGCAAAAAATCATATGGTTACCCCGGCCATGTATCATCATCGACGGCCAAACCAAATATTCACGGCGCCAAGCTCATGCTCTGTATTTGGTGGGACCAGCTGGGTGTGGTGTATTATGAGCTATTGAAATCGAACGAAACCATCACAGGAGCACTATACCGAACTCAATTGATGCGTTTGAGCCGCGCACTCAAAGAAAAACGGCCACAATACGAGCAAAGACACGACAAAGTAATTTTGCAACATGACAACGCTTGGCCACATGTTGCAGCGCCGGTCAAAACATACCTACAAACGCTGAAATGGGAAGTCTTACCCCACCCGCCGTATAGCCCAGATATTGCTCCTTCCGATTACCACCTTTTCCGATCGATGACACATGGCCTAGCTGACCAGCGCTTCCATTCTTACGAAGAAGCCCAAAAATGGGTCGATGACTGGATAGCAGCCAAGCCGGCCGAATTTTTTCGCGACGGTATCCGTAAATTGCCAGAAAGATGGGAAAAAGTTGTGGCTAGCGATGGACAATACTTTGAATAATTCATTTGTTACCATTTTTTCAGAATAAACGTTCAAAAATAGAAAAAAATCCCGCATTTTCAATTTGGACTCCTGATACTTTTATACTTTTGTACTGTTATACGACCACTATACACTTTTATACTTCTACATACGGGTTTATGGCTCAGCATGACACTCCTACAAATTCAAAGTATTTTTTTGAAATACCATTGAACTTTTTTAGGTAAGAAATTCGGAGCAGTAGATAGAGGGATGGAGCGTGCGCAAGAGCCTGGCCGAGCGCGCACACACCTGCTCGGCGCCCCTCTGCGTTCTGCTTTGTATGTTCGAAAATACTTCGAATTGGCATCTGTAACTTTGTGAATATATTCTTGGATAGTTTATCTATCGATTTAGGCAATTAAGCGATTTTTTGGACCTTCTAAAGCAGGATCCCCCCTCAACTTATCGAGATCAGCCTCAGTTGAAATACTTATTGGTTTTTGACTATCATTGTTGCGTAAAAATGTAGATCCAGAGCGAGACCATACATATTTATAATAACGTTGAGACGCACAAGTTTTTACTAGACGTAGAAGATGATAGAGCTCAGGTGGAAGAAATTCATTGCATAGAACAGCACTTGTTGATTAAGACCAACCACTTCTCTGAGAATCGGATTTTTCTTGACTCTTTTTTTTATTGACAATGTGTCCTCTGACTTGATGTGATTTAAGAGTAATCATAAAAGATTTCGAGGTAATTTGTCTTAAATTATATTTATTGACATCGCCTGGCTCATTACTTGGACGATTTTTTTTTGTCAAGACTTCGAATTTCAAGGACATTGCTTAACAAATTCGATACACCAAGAGCTTGAAAAACTTTCTCCACAACTTGCTCTGCTGAATCACTTATTGTCAGAGGTACACCAGATAGGGTTATTTCAGTGGACAATGGAACTGAAGTGCCAGTCTATGATGAGTGAAGCTCACGTGACAGATCTATATTTTGCTGTAATAATTGCGTGTAATTTGCTTCAAGGTGCGTAATTCTTTCATCATCAGCCATAAGTAGACTTGTATGCTTCTCAATAAAATTACGTTTTGCCGTATGATCAAAATTAACAGCAGTTTGTTAGACAGTAAACGCACTTAAATTGTTATTTAAAGTAATTAATAAATCTCTCTCCGACACATTGTGATTTTGTTGTTGAGCTGTAGGCAATGTAGTAGGGGATTCAGTAGCCAACAAATTAGGGTTTAATCGTGTGTCCTGACAGGACAGCTGCTGAGAGACGCACGTACTAGTAGAGTAAGACATTAAACGTAATAATTGGGAGACGACGGCGGTGAACGTGTTAAATTGGGCATTTTTAATGGATTTAATACGCAACACACATTTGCCGCTCTAAATGAAAGATATGCTCTGCCACAACCTGGGTGAAATGATTTAGAGCAAGCTGTGCACGAAACCTTATTATTAGCAATAATCTTTTTGCATTTATCGAACTTATTATTATAGATGCAGAAAAATAAAATTAACAATCACACGTCTGACGATCAGCTGTGATGGAATGAACTAACACATCGAGTCGGAACGGTGAGACGTTTGTACACAAATTGCCCTACCACAGCGTAGGAGAAAGAGCCGGAAAGATATTTACACGAAATACAGAGCCTGTAAGCACAGCAAGAGCGCTGAGCGAAATACCTGAGAGATAAACACTACCGCATAGAGACAGCGACAGTCCCACGAAGCTATGAGATGCCTATGCGTGATAGCAGCAGACGGTAGAATGCTGTCGATAATAATAGCTTCTATGATGTCAGTTAAAGGTGTTAAAAATGATTTTTATTTAAATTTTTTATTACGCTGGCTCGATAATATTCAACGTCATTTACATCCCAAAATAAAGAAAGTTGAGGAGTGAATAATGTCAAAGAAGAAATTTTATTTCATCTCTTTTGGAAAATCAAGATCTGACATTGTTGCGGATTTATTCCTTGGTGGTGTGTAACGAATCTGAAAGATATTAAAAATAACGAGTTCTCACTCATGGCAGGGTGTGAAATAACCAGACTGACAGTGTTGTTAGCGAAAATGGTTTTTATTCTACCATCGATTAATATATTATGAAATATATCAAAAAAATATATAAAAGATTTTGATTAATAACTTTGAGAAGCACACAATTATATTAATTGTGTGCTGCCTTTTTCTTGTGTAGTAAACGTGATGCAGCCAGCGCTGCAGTGCACGCCACGGAATGAGAATTGTGAGAATGCGGAATGTGTCACTCATTTCCAATAAATTCTCAGTAAGTTTACATGAGAGAAAATACAAGGAATGAGTGAGAGCACATGCAATTGTATTAATTGAGTGCTGAAAAGTATGATGTGAGAAAGTGTGGTGCAGTCAGCGCTGCAGAACACGGGAAAATGAAAGTTTGAGGATCACAAATGAGAAGAATATATTCACAGTACTTTCCCAGCAAGTTTAGTTGGGGGGAAGTACAGTGAATTAATAAGCACACACGCAATTATATAATATTAATTGGGTGCACAAAGTGTGATGTGAAAACGTGGTGCAGCCCGCGCTGCAGCGCACGCCACAATGTGAGCCATTTATGAGGACGCACCATTGAGTTTTACACTCCTCACTGGCATTTAATTTAGATAAATCGTAACGATGTACTCTTACTGGTTTTTTAAGTCCTTGTGAGCACGAAAAAGGTGAGTAGATCCGGTGAAAGTGGTGAAAAGGCCCGAGATGTGTGCAGATGATGCGCTCCGAGCGGATTTTCACGAAAGTGTCTAATTATGCATGATGGCTACGCTTTCCAAAAGCGTCGTTGTGCGACGCTGAAGTCAAGCGAGCGAGATAGCTGATGAGCGATGCCGAAGTCAAGCGAGAGAGATAACCTGGCGGTTCACGCAGCATGCCTGCGAGGCACTGCCTCGGCTATCTTCGTTATAGCTGAGCGCAGCACGCTACCCAGCAGTAACAGGTCGACGTACGACGATTATCAATAGCCGAGCGCCAGCTGATTCTCCAACAGAAATTTAAGTCTTAATTGATATATGAATTATGAGTAAATGATGATTATTTCGAGTTTTGGTTAATTGTGTATTCATTTATTGGGAATATAATTTGTTATTCGCATCAATATCTTCATTATTTGGTTACTCCAAAGTCATGCACGCATAATTATACCGCGAGTCCCATAATCTTTCTACATATTTCCATATCGAATATACAAGGATATTATTATACATTAAAACTACCGATAAATAATATAAACTAAGATTACTCAGCAATATTTTTGGATGAGAGTATAGGTGGATCCTTCCTTCCTGGGGTTGATTCGGGACAGTTTTGTTCCACTCCAATCAAACGGATTGTCCAAGGAGATGAGTACTTCGCCGAGGGTATGTTTCTCTGAGAGGCCCCGTCCTTTGATATAAATCCGTCCTTTGATATAAATTTCGGACTTTGAGATTCGGACTTCATAGTTGAAAAAGGAATTCGGAGAGATTTTAAAGTTCCGTCCAGCTCTGTCTGCGTTCTGAGGGTGGAAGAGAGGGAGCGCAAGACGCTCACAACCCAGTACGCCTCATTCTACCAGCTAGATAGTTAGTTAGGGGTGATTATGTAGTTTCACCACTGCAAATGAATTTTTTTCTACAACTTCACGTAGAATTTTTATTGTCTTCAATGAGGAGTATTTTGGTTTTTGTTGCATTAAAATCGGTTGACACCTTCTGGGTGAAACTGCATAATCACCTCTCGACATGCCTAACTTTGAAGGGCGATTTCACCCCGAAATGTTTTTCCGCCGATAAAAAAAAAACGTGTGTTTTAGTTTTCGATGCTCTACAACATACGCGAGTTTCATCAAAATCGGAGGGGGACACCAAACTATATTTCCTTGTAAGTAATTCTTATTGAATTATTAGTAATTTCATACAGGGTCGCAAAATACTGAACCGATGGCGAATTCCTTATACTCCCTGCTGCGGACTGTTTTATATCATCATAACACCGTCACGAACAATCGATCGTGTGGAGACGCAAGTCAAGAGTGATCATATTGCTATGTTCACTAGCAATATCGTCTTCTTGGACATTTCAGTGCAATATGTACATGGTACGCGTTACTTCAAAATGTATCATTGTTAGTACTCGTTATTCGAAACCCTTTATTCGCATTACTTCTAGTGTTGAAGAGGTAAGTCCACAAAGTTACTAATTTTTCATTACGTATGTGCACAGTAGGGGTCTAAAAATAGTCAGTGATTTTCAGAAAGAAAATATTAAGTGTGAAGGGAACGCTTACCAATGTCTACGTTCGGAACTTGAAATGTCCAACGAGACGACGGTGCACATGGGGATATAAGGATTGTGTTTACATTCATTTGTTTTCTAATTTTCTTAAAGTTTGGTATAGGCGAGCTAGCCAGCGGATAGAGTCTCTTTACAGTATGCATTTACACTGTGTATTTTGAAGAATAATCATACTATTTCGTAACTTTCATTATAAACAAACATTCGACCTTGGTACTTGGCGAGCTATTTACATGTAGTAGTAGTATGTGTACACCTTTGCTCCACACCACTCCTTCCCCCACTACGCGGCTACCCCCACCACCTCACTTTTCCACCGCCGCGCTACCCACTCTGCTTAACCAGTGTCGGTAACATGGAGATGGTAAAGTGAGGTGGTGTGGGTACTCTGGTGAACAAGGAAGAGTAGAGATAAGAGCAGGATGGAGCAAAGGTGTACACATACTTGGAATAAAATTTATAACTCACCCTTGTGTTGGCGGCATCTACGGCGGCTCTCCAGCGTGACGGTCACAATAATTAGTCCGCGGTACACACATATGCACGCATACATACACATACACACACACGCGCGCACTCTCTGTTTCTCTCTCTCACTTGCTCACTCACTCACTTACCCACACATAAAAATCCGCAGCTACGCACCCGAGTAATGTGAATTACCCGCACCCATGGACAGCGGGCACCGTCAGGCGTGGGCATCCGTATACCGATTAGCGTATCGCTACCGTATGTTTCTTCGTTCAGGTCATGATATCCGTCCTCGTCAATTAAATGTTCGAGGCCGAATACCGTATGTTTCTTCGTTCAGGTCATGATATCCGTCCTCGTCAATCAAATGTTCGAGGCCGAATACCGTACACTTCACAAGCAACACAGGTAGCGTGCTAATCGGCGGCTCGGGGTAAAGTAGCTGCTGCCAATCGACGTATGTCGATTCATCGATATCGACAAGCTGCACTTCGCAGCACCCGTCATCATCCATGTCGATGACCTCCCGGCGCATAGCCCTTTGATTCCGCACAACGACACATAAGGCTCCCGCACACAAGTCCTCAAATTTAAATGCACTCCTCTCAGCAAGTCCATCAATATATAATTTCTCCAAATCGTCCTCTAGTTTTTGCCACGCAGCACACATTAATCCCGTACGCAGGAATATCGAGTTATCCCCCGCACCGCAAACCACCCGACACACAAAAGTGGATACATTTTGTTTTCTCGTTTTAGACTTTCGTCGTGCACCGCTAAAGACAGACTGAATGCTCCGGATGCTGCTGGCGGGTATCAGAGGGCTTAAAGATAACAAACGGGTATCAGAGGGCTTAAAGATAACAAAGTGTGCAGCGCTTTGAATGCAACGTCAGCGGTTTTGCACGTGCGTACCGCTTTGCGCTGTGCTCCTCAAGAAGCGATTGCTCTGCAGTAAAAGACGCAGAATATGATACCGTATAGCGAGAGAACTCGATTATAATTTATATATAATTATAAAATAAGAGACACAGTAAGACGATGTATTTGTTTTTAATTAATCAATATTTTATTTAAATCACTTTACACATATTTACCGTCATATGCAACATCCTTGCAAACACGGTAATCTTCACTCGGAGACTCCTCCGCCGTTAAATTTATTTTTATCACTGTCTGGTCATCGAGAGATAAAAGTACTGTAATATTTACGTACTAATCTGTCGTTTTTCATTACATTATCGCTAAAGAGATTATTAAATCGCGACATGGTGAAGCCACACGACATAAGATGCAGGAATACAATACAAAATTGTCCACACACATCCGACGTATTACTCTGTAGCTGCTTGAGGCCGTACCGATAGAACTTGCAGTTTCTTCGTAGTCGTGCGAGATATTGCGGTATAACCGGTGGTAGCCCGTAGCTATCAAAGTACATTCCTTTTCCATGATGGTTAACGTACATGGCGATACAATGCTCTCCAGGTCCGTCGTGGTTATCCGTGTTAACTACAAGTCCAGCCGGTAACGACCATACGCGAGGAATTCTGTCAGCAGGGGATACGCCAACGGTTGAAAGTGGTAGATACTGCAGCTCTCATTGATTTGTCTAGTGTTCAAGCTGAACACATAGTCAATGATTAAATGATGACCGATACGCTTTGAAAGACGTATATATGTAAAATTTATTTCACAACATCGTCGATCGTGTCACAACATCGTCGATCGTGTCACGACTGTATGATGAAGGTTTCTCCTCTTTCTTATTCTCTTCCTCTTCGTCTGCTGACCAAATATACATGTATGATTCTCCTTTAAATAGGTGCTCGCGAAGGCAATTTTTTATTTATAAGCCTGGCGCATTGCACAATGCGAAGACGCTGTATCGTTTATCATAGCGTGTCTGAAGCATTTTCGCAAAGATTTCGGCGTAAATGTGTACGATGGGACGCCCTCCTCATCCTCCAGGTTGGAAATTTCACGACACGTGATATCGCAAAGAAGTATAGCCTTCTCGTGACCGCGTCTATAGATACGTCTTGATATTCGCGAAATTTCACGCAAGTTAGCGTATGCTTGTTTACAGCTCACATTGCCCTCGTACCATTCAAGACCGTGAACATATTTCAAGAGAAAATTATTCTGGCTTCTCGAATGCTGTGGTAATTCAGCAAAGTGACACGGCGGTGCGACGATCCAATGAGCAGAGTACGGTCTATCCACTGCTACCACGGTAATTTCTTTCGGAATAAATTCCGAGTCTTCACCACGTCGATATCCATTTTCACGTCTAATCCGTACAGATGCTCGAGTTCGACGGATTAGTTACTCACAGAAAAGGCTTCTACGTCTCTTAACACAAAATAATTTTATTCCGACATCAGCACATTTTTCGTTTATCCGGTAAAATCCACTATTACTTGCCGAGAGGCATCGATTTCAACGACATTATCATATTCCGCGTAGACTACACAATTTATCGTTGAAGCAAGCGCATCCTCAAATCGTACCTCTATTCTCACACTACCGTGCTTTATTAAATTCTAATGTGAATTGCTGTTCGCCGAAAGATCGGGTGTCTAATCAAAAGCAAACAGACAGTATCCATCGCGATAATTATCGCGATCGATCGAATTACCGTCGTTCAAGAAATGTATTCCAGTTCCCGAAAACAACGCTTGAAAAGCATCCACATATAGATGATTTTTCGTGAAATCAGGTTGCAACGGTTTCGAAGGTATTTGAGCACCATCTACATACAACGAGAGATAATTTATCTTGTAATTTTGGAAATTGAATAGATTCATACTGAAGTCGCCGTTAAACGCTTTGTTATCGACAAAACCGATAATTATACGCTTCGACAATTGACCTAGCACGATATTATCGATAATTTCTCCATGAACACCAGAGTGTATTGAAACGGCTTTTACCTCGACTCTCGTAAGAGGATATTTAGCCGTAGATTTTGCCAGAGTTCTAGCATGCGAGAGCGGCACACCAGGCGCTGATTTTGTTCTACGAACGAAAAGTGATGCCTCCAGAATCTTTAAGCCGCATTGACCATTCTTTGTATCGCCCACAAGACAAAATGAATCTCTAGACCGTACTAGTCGTAGTTGCATCTCGACACCGTTTAATAGGAACCGCTCCTGATTGAATATAGTGCAATGCAGATGGCCGAGCAAGTCTTGAGTTTTTCCGACATTTAAAAATTGTTTTCTTTTTACAAGATCCGTATTTCCCGATGTTATATCATCCATTTTTGCAGGGATATCATCGTACCAGATAACGCTCGTAAGATGCGAATTTTTGGCTGCTGGACCGTAATTCAAAAGTGTTTCTATGTACGCTCGATAAGTGTAGGCATAATTTGGAGCTGAAACTAATTTTTGATTCAGGTACACATCCACCTGATTATACATAGAATGCAAGAGATTATTTACAGGGCCGGTACTTACTTTCGACGCTGTACTCGCGGCAATTTCCGTAGTAGGCGATGTTATTTTCACTCTCAGACTAAGCATAGTGTGTACGAAATCGATATACTCATCACCCTGTCCAGGATTAATAAATTCAATAGGTGAATCATCTGTTAGCGAAGAAATTGGCTTATAATACACCCAATTGGAGCTTTCGATAGTAGTTTGCGTCGGTGGGAGTGAAAATAATTCAAGTTCCGATTTCAGACACTCGCACGAGTGCGCATGTAAAAAAGTCATCTTGTTTCAGCTATCCAAAAATATCTGCAACTGTTCCTTGACGAGTCTTCTTCTTCTTCTTGTTCTTATTGTTGTTGTTGTTCTTCTTTATTATTTTATTATTATTATTTCTCTTTGTATGATAATGAGTGTGAGTGAGTTTGAAATATTTGATAATGGTTCTCAAAAAATTATTAAGAACTCTAGAATAAAAACTAACTGATGCGGCAGAGCACTATAAGAGAGATTGACAAGTTTGCAGAGTGAGCGCCTAGTCAGCTTGAGTAACACACAATAAATGGCAATGAATATAGTGCTCTGTGCAGTGAACATGTATCGTTTGAGTATTTTTAATCTGTCGACGGGTAGCAGGTCGTTGCATTCACACGTAGCATGTCTAGTGACAGGTGCGAATAGTAAGATTACGGATCCTGGTGACAAGTATAAATAATTAAATGCACTCAGTAATTGACAATAATAATTCAATGTGTATTTAATTAATTCACAGTGGTTGGATGGAAAAGGAAAATATCAGGTGAATACAAAAAAATCTGTACTGTGATTTGTCTCGCCTGTGTGTTGATGTACTGGTGGTGAGTGGGATCTCAGGCCGCTGAGCTGACTTGTTGATCCCGTGTGGTTGATCCTGGTGATATGGTCTGATTGTAGAGCTATATTGAACCACACGGTAGGCTGGTGAGTGAGCTATCGCCAACGAGCGATGCGAGGCTGAATGGCGTCTCAGCTACCAACGACGAACCACGCCGTTGACGGTTATGTGAATGTTGCAATAGTTGTGTTGATTTGTGGTGATTCACACTGACACTCAGTTGAAACACGGGTGATTTAGCCAAGAATGTAATACGCTACAATACTGAGTGCACACAAACGTGAGTGGAACTAATGAATATCTACGTGAGCTTACACGGGAACGTTTAGCGCGAACGACTCGAGTGAGAACAATGGCTACATCCGTCGACCACGAGGCAGAGTATCAAGAGTATCGGACGTGCGTCACAGCTTGCTTGAGTTGTGATTCGCCGCCAGCGATGGAAAGTAAACCTTGTGAGTGGTCTTGCCGCTGGGGCCACGCTAGCAGCGTTGGCCGCTTGAGTCAGCTTCGATCGAGGATGTGAGCTGATGGACAATGTGCTTGAGTGCGCGGTCGATAAATCGATATTGCATACCTACAAGCTATACCATATGACGCGAGGCGTCAGATGATTGTGAGTATAGCGTGTACATGTGTTGAGTGTGTGCATGAGCTAAGTGTGTGCTTGGTAGGTGCGAAAACTGAACACTCGTTATTACACTTTTATTTTTACGGGAGATACGTCGTGGTTTACGTTCGTTCGATGAATGAGGAGTTCGCGAAATTTCGCACTTTTTATAACCAGACCCCCGCATGAGAGTGTCAATTTTTTTAGAGGCTTTGCGTTTGAGATTACTGCCTGATTCTCGTGCTCTCTCCCGAATATCATCTTTCACAGTTATAAAGGGTGGTTAAATTTTAAGGGCCGATGTTGATTTTGAATAAAACACAAATTATTTAGGAAATTATTGTCAATTCTTTTTATTATGATAATATGGTATGGTTCAATTATGTATGGAACAAAATATCGGCCAAATGGCCGCCGCGACCTCGGCGGCACACCTCCATCCGATGGTCCAAATTTTCGATGACGCTTAGGCATAATTGAGGTTCTATGCCGTTAATGTGCCAAATTATCTCATCCTTTAGCTCTTGAATTGTTGCTGGCTTATCGACGTACACCTTTTCTTTCAAATAACCCCAAAGAAAGAAGTCCAACGGTGTCAAATCACATGATCTTGGCGGCCAATTGACATCGCCACCACGTGAGATAACACGGCCATTGAATTTGTCGCGCAAAAGAGCCATTGTTTCGTTAGCTGTGTGGCAAGTGGCACCGTCCTGTTGAAACCACATATCGCCCACATCCATATCTTCCAATTCGGGCCATAAAAAGTTCGTTATCATCTCACGATAGCGAACACCATTCACAGTAACTGCCTGACCGGCCTCATTTTGGAAAAAATACGGCCCGATGATGCCGCCAGCCCATAAACCGCACCAAACAGTCACTCTTGGTTTTTCGACATTCACTCTTGGATTATGATTCGCCCAAATGCAGCAATTCTGCTTATTGACGAATCCACTGAGGTGAAAATGTGCCTCATCACTGAAGATGATTTTCTTCGAAAATTGATCATCCACTGTTGCCATTTCTTGCCACCATTCTGACCATTGACGACGTTTGGAATGGTCAAGAGGCTTTAGTTCTTGAGTCAATTGCACCTTATAAGCGTGTAAATGCAAGTCTTTATGCATAATGTTCATCAACGACGAGCGTGAGAGGTGCAATTGTTGGGCACGACGACGAGTTGAGGTGGACGGCTCTTCAGCCACACTATCGCGAACAGCAGCAATATTTTCTGCAGTACGAGCTGTACGAGCATGCACTGGTGTTTTAATATCTCCTATAGACCCGGTTTGCTCAAATTTTTGCACGATTTTTCCGATTGTACGCACATTTGGACGATTAAATTGACCGAAAAAATCACGAAGTGCACGATATGCATTTTGATTTGAACGCCCATTTTCATAATAAGCCTGAATAACTTTAACGCGTTGCTCGATTGTGTATCTTTCCATGGTTTAAATTGAGTTAGTCTGAAATTGAGAAATGTCAAATGAAATGCAGAAAAAAACTTGACGTTTAGGTGTGGTTCACATTCAACATCGGCCCTTACAATTTAACCACCTTTTATTTGTATCGAGGATATCACCGGCGACGTGGCGTTGAAAACGATTTAATTTTTATCGAACCATACTGACAGTCATCAGTATCAATGGGAACAATTCGTAAGAGGGGTGTTTGTACATTGCCTGTAATATAGCTCTCGCAGATATCTGTGTATAGAAACATGCTGCCCGGTATAGCATCGGTGAGAGATGCAGGCCTCTGTGTATTCGCATTGCGGTTCTATCATTACAGACCTACAGGCCTCTTCCGAGAATCCTAGTAGCCTTGCGATAGCGGGCGATTCGCGAAAGTCGTAGTATCGTAGATCGACGCATACGCGAGCCACGTCGACCTGCCCGCTCGGAAGCGATTTAAAGCGCAAATGACCGGCCACGTGAGGTAACTTATTTATACTCTCCAAAAGAGCATCTACAGAGCGATATACACCAGGTGGAACTTAGTCTCTATCAGCGCGTCTCCGTGTTAAAAGATTAAAACCCGATAAATCATAATCACCATCCTCAAAAGTTACGAGATTTCCTACAGTAGGAACATGTAAAAGAGTCATCGGATAAGCAATTTCCACACGAGAAACAGACCATTCTCCATGCAAAGGTATCTTACGCGGTAGTTTTGTAATAAATTTCGTCGTCATATTATTCAGAAAATACTGCATTTCTACTGTTGCTCGGAAGTACGACAAAGAAAGAGATATCCTTGGAGCTCATATTCATCAGGGACGGTGATTCCGAGCGTTCTTCCTCTTTGTCCTCTTCTTCTCTTTCGTCTTCTCAGATGACGGAGGCACTCGTACTCGTGATAATTCTGCTTTGTAGAAAATACCGTCGATAGTCTCGTTATTCAGATCGTGTAAAATACGAGGTCTGTTCAAAAAGTATCGCGAATTTTGAATTTCCGTGGGCTACGTATATTCGATTTTCGATTTTTTTGTGACGTTAGGTTGGTACTCATGTCTCTCATTTATGCTGACAAAGTCGGCCATTTTGAATGTTTAGTTAATTGTGGTACAAAATGTTTTCAGAGGGCCGAGAAGATGCGAACAACGAAAAGCGTGCCGGACGCTCGAGCACATCAACAACAGACGAAAACATTGATGAAGTGAAGAAAATAATATTGGCCAATCGTCGAATTACCGTTAGAGTAGTTGCTGAGGGCCTAAACATATCGATTGGCTCATGCTATTCGAATTTTACCAATGATTTGGGCATGAGACGGGTCGACGCGAAATTCGTGCCAAAATTGCTCAATTCGAACAAAAACAATGTCGCGTTAACATTGCTAAGGAGCTGTTGGACTCGCTCCGCGACGACCCAAATTTGCTCCAGAGGGTCATAACTGGTGACGAATCATGGGTTTATGGTTATGACCTGGAAACCAAAGCTCAATCATCGCAATGGAAGCTGCCACATGAGCCAAGACCGAAAAAAGCGCGCCAAGTCGGTCGAATGTGAAGGTTTTGCTTACAGTTTTCTTCGATTGCAGGGGCGTGGTGCATCATGAGTTCTTGCCACAGGGTCGTACAGTCAATAAGGAATATAACCTGCAAGTTATGCGCAATTTGCCCAAAGCAAACCGCCAGAAACGTCCGGATTTGTGGAAGAACAAAAATTGGCTTTTGCACCATGATAACGCCCCTGCTCACACATCGTTGCTTGTGCGCGAATTTTTGGCCAAAAAAAACACTCTACCATAATGATGCCGCAGCCACCGTATTCCACAGACCTGGCCCCCTGTGACTTTTTCCTGTTCCCAAAACTGAAGAGGCCCATGAAAGGATGATGCTACGCCACGATTGAAGCGGTAAAGACGGCATCGAAGGAGGAGCTGAACAAGATCACAAAAAATGATTTTTTTAAGTGCTTCAAGGATTGGGAAAAACGTTGGCATAAATGTATTATATCCGAGGGGAATTACTTTGAAGGGGACAAAATAGATATTAATGAATAAATAAATACTTTTTGAAAAAACATAAAATTCGCGATACTTTTTGAACAGACCTCGTATATTTTAACCAGAAACTCGTGGCACCACCAAACAATGCATACCCCTACAGAGCATATATTGAAACGTTACTCAATTATGCACCGGCTGCTAAGAATTCACACTTAACGACCGCACTTTGGTACGCTGACACACCCGGTATGCTTGACACTCTACCAGGTGCATCGAATAGCCCTAATATCGGTCTGAATAATCGTGAAAAGTACATAAAGAATGGGCGGACTCTAGATATGATTGGACATTTACACTGTGATGTATTTAATCAGGATAAATTTCTGTTGAACGGTGTGGAGGTACGTCTACGCCTTGTACGCTCAAAAGACGAATTTTGTTTTATGGAGACTCCTACTGCTGGTGTGACACATAAAATACATATCACCGAGGCAACATTACTCGTCCGTCGAGCAAAAATTTCACCAGGTGTGCTGATAGCTCATGCCAAAATGCTTGCAAAAACAACCGCAAAGTATTCTATAACAAGGGTTGAGGTTAAAGCTTTTACGATGCATAGCAGTATTATTGGCGCTACTCTGGATAACGTTATTCTAGGCCAATTACCTAAACGAATAATTCTTGGGTTTGTGAATAACCGTGCATTCAACGGCAGTACAACGTTAAAACCATTTAACTTTAATAATCATTCGATAAATTTCCTGTCTCTATACGTCGATGGTCAACAAATACCTAGCAAACCTCTTCAACCGTCGTTTGCCGGCAACGAATAATTCTTGGGTTTGTGAATAACCGTGTATTCAACGGCAGTACAACGTTAAACCCATTTAACTTTAATAATCATTCGATAAATTTCCTGTCTCTATACGTCGATGGTCAACAAATACCTAGCAAACCTCTTCAACCGTCGTTTGCCGGCAACGAAAATTGGGTAGACAGTTATCACACACTCTTTAGCGGTATCGGTATACGCTTTCAGAATGAGGGTCTAGATATTATCAGGAGTGACTATCCAAAAGGTTACTGCCTGTATGTCTTTGATTTGACACCAGACTTATCAGTAAGTTGCTTCGGTCATTGGAATCTCGTAAGACACGGCAGTGTGAAGAAATTGTGTGGTATACGCCGAGTATGATAATGTAATAGAAATAGATTCCACACGACAGGTCATTACAGATTTTAGTGCGTGAAAGGGCACCACACGCGCGCTACTGAAGTATTTAAAACGCGTCTACGGAGTCACACCTGGTATCAGTCTACAGCAAACCCTTATAATGGACGTTATAGTAGATATTCAAGCACTCTACGATACAAACAACCGTTTTCTACCAAAGGAGATAGCTGTGACGACTCTTCAAGAGGAGCATTCTGGTCACTGGCTTGTCGCACCACCATACGACTTTGGTGGCTGCCAAGGAAAGTACGTACGAGCAACAATAAACTGACGTGTTTTCAACATGGACTGGAATGGGTTGACGGTAATACACCATTGAAAAAGTCTACGCTAATCTGCGTTTGCTGTGTCATTACGCCTTACGTATTTACGGCTTGCAGAAAGCCGAGCTTTTACGGGATATCCTGGGCCGCGAAATCATCAATCTGGAAGAATATGAGGGTCCGTCTCTAAAAAATATACCCGTCAATAACGTTTACTGTATCCATCATCGTGTTTCGAAAGAAGACAATGTGAAGTGTGCTTTAAATAACGTTCCAAAAATCCGATCGTGGCTCCTTTTTAAAGTACTCGATACAGTGAGCCCCGTTTATTCGCAACCTCTCGATAAATCAACGTTGATTAAAAATAACCAAAAAACACCGAACCGCGACACATCGATTAAAGAAAGTGTTATAAATAAAAGTTTAAGCGTAGAGTATATATTCAACGATATCACGCCGTCATGTGTCAGTGCCGAGGTACCGTTGTACGGCGGAACTATACCGGCTAACGATGGAATAACGGTACTTTACCAAAGCCGAGACCAACAAGTAGTCGCACCACCTACTACACAACCGTCGCCACCACCACGTAACGCACACAATCAGCAACCAGCGCAACCACCACCACCACCTCGCAACCATCATTATCATTATGAGCAGAGACGTCGCCAAACGCAGCCCCACCGTCAACAGCAGCTGTCCAAACAGTATGAACAGTCTACAGATATTCGATGCTCTACAACGAATATCTGCTCAGACGAGAGGAGTATTCCCTGCCGATCGCATCCCGAGTCGCTGGTCTAGACCCGCAGCATTGGTATTAAACACCGACGATCATAATATACCGGGGCGACACTGGGTGGCTGCTTACGTTGATAAAAATGGCCATGGAATCTTTTCCGATAGTTATGGATTGCCCCCACTCATCAAGCAACACCATAACCGTCTACGGCGAAACTGTCGAAGCTACGAGTGGAACACACAATCCCTTCAATCACTCAAGTCTAAAGTGTATGGTGAATATTGCCTTATATTTCTTGATTTTATGGCTCGTGGTAATACTCTGGATGCTTTTATTGAACATTTTACGACAAACAGGTTGCAAAATTATCGCATCGCTGCACAATACTACAAACGATTAAAATATTCAAACCGTAAAATGAAATGAATGAAAAATGTCAAAAACAATAATATAAAGGGCTACGGATGTAATAGAAACACCCGTGTACAAACTTGTACAGAACGATTTGGATGCTACTTGTAAAATACTATGAATAAATTCTACACATTGTATATTTTGTCTCATTATTATTCGAAAATCGCCCCAACTTATGTTGCGTTTTCCCCCATGACACACACTTGATGCCTATGTATATATAACTCAAGGAATGTATCGATGAAATAAGAATACAGTTGGAGGATGCGCTAGCCAGTATTTGTATACCATGAGCAGGACACCTGTGGAAACCCTAATTTCCATTATGGCACGTGCGCGCTGTAAATACAATAAAGAGTGGTGGAAGACTATTGATAGAATGACCGAGTGTATATATAACCGTAGCAGCTGAGAAAAGGTTAGTTGAAAAAAAAACGCCTTGGTAAAATCATCTTTTACTCTTTTCGTTACCATAATGGATCCCATTGACAGTATACTCGTGATCGACTGCTCTAAGGATCCTTGGAAATTCTCCAAACAGGAGCTCGAGTACATTCCGAAACCCCTGCTGTTGTAATATTGGGGAGCAAAAATATCTATTCTGTGGGATAAACTATCTGAACACCTCAAGAATGACCCTGAGGTTTCCACGTCCCTGTCGTGCCGTTTACATCACAATACACCAGGTTCGAGAATGCATATCGACGGTCCAGCACCAGCTCGCAGGAACTGTACACGATGCAATTATAAATCATCAGTTCCGCGAAAATGAGACGAGCGTTTCTTATATGTCTGACAATCTTCTTAAATAAACAAAACAGTTTTTATTAAATTTCAAAAGAATTACACGTGTTTTTACTTTAGCGTAATTATTTTAGCTGATTTTAAAGTTTCGATAAGATTTTACTTTTAATTGGTGTTAAATAGTGAAATCTGTTTATCGCTGATAGGACCGGACACAAATCTTTTTACCGATGTCAAGCTCCAATCTTCTTTTTCGATGGTAGGGCCCAATCTGTGGTATCACCTGTAGGACCCAATCTACTTATCGTTAGCTGAACCAAATCTGCACTACCGACTGTCGGTAACTCGCTCTGTTTACCTGCTATCGGTAACATACATACTGTGGATTATTTACAATAGATTGCGCATCCCCAATCTACTTATCGATAGCTATGCCAAATCTACACTACCTACCGTCGGTAAGTCGATCTGTTTTACCTGTTGTCGGTAACATACCTTTTGTGGATTGTTTACAATAAATGGCGCATCGGTAACAAGCGTCCGACAGATGGCGCACGTGTCGCCTAGGTGGCGCGGCAGTCGGGGGCTTAGGGTGAGGCGACCAATCAGGTGCAAGGGAGAGGTTGGGGTAAGGAGGTGGGGGACCAATTACATGTCAGCAGGGAGAGGGGAGGCCCCACCGACAGGTCTCTCTATCTTGGTCTCTATCTACTCTTGTCACACTCTTGTAGAAAGATTACGCATAGTTTTGGTGAGGGTCACTTGATATAAATATAATAAAGCCAATTAATACTTATATTCATAAAAAATCTTGAGGAAATTTCGAAAACCTGTAAAGAACCTGTGAAAATAGCATTCATTTTTCTAAGACGTCTATCGACATAATTTCGAGGATATTTATAAGTTTATTTTGACGCGAAAAAACGCAGTCCCGCATCCGCAAATTGACTTTTATTTCGATTACCGCACATCGCAGAAAATGCTTGTTGCACTAATCGAAACATGATAGTTTACGCAACGAAACATGATAGTGAAAACCGAAACATGCTAGTTTTTACGGCAATAACTGAAACGTGTTAGTTTTCGCCGCAATCAATCGACTGTGTTAGTTTTCGTGGTAAAAGCCCAAACATGGTAGCTTTCGTAAAAAGCCGAAATGTGCTAGTTTTCGTAAGAAATCTGGAACATGCTACTTTTCGTAAGCAGCGTCGATATATACTCATCTGAATTATTCAACTGTCGAATTACTAAATGACAGTGCTTGTAGTTCTGACAATTCTCAACCTACCATAGTTCAAGTCCCTAGCTATCGTAAAATAATTATACACCATTTTTAGTGACCAACTCAGATATATGACAGTGATATGCTGGTACGAGGCGACGAGTTCTGGTTTATATCAACACTGAAATAGATAGTTCTCATCGACCTGCATGATCGCGAAAAAAGAGTTCGCGCCTCTATCCATCTCCAAATAATTAGTAACAATTATTTATCAGTATCTCAGCTATACGATGGTAATATGCTCGTACGAAAAGATGAGTTCTGGTCTCTCTCAAGACTAGAATCGATAGTTCTTATTAAGTGTGTGTATGTGAATTAAAACCTCGAAAAAATCAAAGAAAAGGATTACTCGACCAATCAATCTGAAATTTGGCACATAAATAAAGCAGAAGCATTCTTTTATTTGGTATGATTTTTTTTTAATTTCGCACCGATTAAAATATTATTACGTTTTTAATTAAAAAAAAAGTCTGTTAATACTCTAGTTGATATAAAATTTTAGTTATCGGACTAATTAGTTTTTAATAAGTGAAGAAATGTTCACGAACGAAATGTATTGATTTTGATGCGAATCTATGATGAAGGTTGGATTTCGAAAAGCCTCTAACTCTTAAGTGACGTGATTAATTCATATAATTCTTATCACACCGGTATCACAATATGGTAGGATCATTAGTTAGAATCTTCTTTAAAACATATTAAAGCATGAGATTCATTTAAATTATTTTTCATCTTTTACAGAATCCTACTACTACTAATTTGCGGTTGGCCGATAGAGTTTTACCTATTGCCCTGAAATTGGGTTTTAACAGTTTGTTATTAAATAAATGCATATAGAATTCAATAAAATTATTGGTGAAATGAATTTTGCTTTTCATAATTAAACATTTATTGTCAGGTAAATAAAAAAAAAAATTCAGCGAAAAAGGATATTAGAAAAGGATATATCCCGAGTCGGCAGCGTGGTAGCTCGAAACTACTAATAAGTCTCTAAGCTGCGCCGTCTTCTCGCTACTAGATTTTACAGAGTCTGTGTGTAAGGAAGGTCATATCTTTTCGATCGTCCTTTTCCTTAAATAGCTGAACATAAGGTTTTTCTCTTTGTGAATAGAAAGTGGGAGCTGCGAGGGAATGAATAGCCAATGTTTTCTGTACGCAAATAGTAAGAGGCTGTATCGGCGTATATCGGGTAATTGCGACGCAACGATATTGATGTCATACAAACTTCCCTCGCGTGTTTCGCATCGCTCATTAAACTATCATTTTCGCGATTTGTCGAACTCTTCTATTCATTTATCTCGACAGGGTGAGTTTGCAACTGACTTACGTTATCGCTGTAGGAGAAAACGTACCGGCAGACCGGCAGCGAATGTCGATGTGGATGGTCCAAATTGGGTGACTGGCACGTGTCTGTCGTGAACCGTACTCATCCCGTTATACGCTGTAATGGTCTCGTAACTTGATTTACTTATTAAATCGTTTGTCAGGTTGCGTCAGGCGTAAAACCGGATAATTCAGGCCTTGGCCGCCGGTCGTAGAAGGCTTGCGTATGCGTGAGAGAGAGAGAGAGAGAGAGAGAGAGAGAGAGAGAGAGAGAGAGAGAGAGAGAGAGAGAGAGAGAGAGAGAGGAATCGAACAATGGAATTTGTGGTTTATTTTATAACAGAACTGAATAATACGAACTGGTCGTAATGAATATTACAGGTTTACGTGAACAAATGCTAGATACAAGTTAACGTGACTGTTGCTGCACTATAACCGGCATCGTCCGGCTACGCGTGGCATCGTTGCGAACAATAGGCTTCTCGGCTCGCGTCGTAGGAGCTGCCTCGAGTCTCAGGTGTACGTTCAGAGCCCTCGTTGCCAACTAGCCTTTGTGGTTGCCTTGGCTGCCTCGGTTGCTTTGCATCGCTTCATCTGACGCATGCGTACTGCACTCGGGCCTCCTCGTTGTTCGTCGTGGTTATTCGGAATTAGTCGACTACGTGACTAAAAATCCGTGGTCCATGACATGTCGGACGACCAACTTGGTGGAGGAGCATCCCGTTCACTTTCGCTATGCCCACTTACCCGCTCTCTTCGATCTGCAACGATTGCTCTCCCGGCCCGAGCTTGTCATCATCGCAGTGTTCTTACCATTTCGAAACTGCTTAGGACCGGGTAGAACCCTGTCTGAAATGCGTTGAATGACTCGTTCAAGCGTCTCGTAAAACTCTAATTTGTTTCAGCTCGACCACCTACTATTATTCCCTTATACCAAGTTCAAAATAAATAATACAATAAAAAAATAGCGTGAACAAGATAGGAAAAAAGTCGACAACGAAAAAAAGGACAGGCCAGGGTACGATAAAATTGCATTACAAAGCATTTAATCGAATGCCGAGTCTTGTCCCATCGATGAATATGGTAAGACATATCGCCCTGTGCATAAGGTTTTTCAGACAACAACAGATTTAATGCTGACCAAGGGATAAAAAATAACACCGAAGTATGTACACACTATTATCAAGAACGACCGCCATGGTTGTAAGACGTACGTCTTGAAAACTTTTAACATTAGAGAGAAATAATTGTCCAGGTGTATTAATGACCGAGATTATACGATGCATGTCAGCATAGATGAAAAAGCAGTGATGTAGTGACCACTTTTATCACGATTGGTATCAACCACGTAATATCCTTCGAAAAGTGGTTTTAAAAAATTTAGACCTGTAGAGAGAGTGTACGGCAAACGTGTGTATTGGAAACTGCGGGTAGGACGGGCGAACGTGTTAGCCGAAGCGATATGGGTGCAACATCAATTAAATTGTGTGTTTGCATTAAAAAAAATAACATCTCTTGGATTGATGGTGCTCGAAAGTATTTAGCATTTTATGAAAGTTGCGTTGAATGTGGATCGAAAATCAATGGTAGCTTGCTGAAGAAATCGGCTGATAAAGTTGATGTCATTATAAAATGTCATATCGAAGGCAGCAGCTCCGAATCTCATTCGTAAAAAAAACGGAGATACTGAGCGGAGACAAACGTCGGAAAATTGTAAAGTAAATCAGCGTAAACATGTGGTAATTCTGCAATGCCAAAAGACATTTTCATGGAGGTACCCACCAATTGTACCGAACATCACGGTTTTGCGCAAAGCTGAGGAAGAACGATTCACGTCCAAACGCGGATTTCAGTTCGCAACTCCTGTGCTGAACTTGCTGCATATGTCTCAACACGGTCAGTACGTTCAGTCGATCCATTCCGTAGCATTATTTAAATTTAACTTTATTTGCGTGGCCTGTTACCAAAAATATCTCTATGCGGTGTCTGCTATTGATGCAACGAGCGGCATTGCCAAACGTCATAAATGCAGCGAGCCACACATATTCCTTCATCAGTGTGTAATTGAAACTCACAGGTAGTGCGCCGACATTCCAGATGGTTTCAGCCGATCATTGTGCGCGTAGTATCGCCCATTTTTTGCGCCTGATCGTCGCCACAAACGTACCAATTCTACCGACCATGATAACTGAATTTAGATAGACGTTCTTAATAGCTGTAGGTGAAATATTCGGTCAGCGCTCAAGCTTTCAAAACTATTTACAAAAATGTTACAACGCCGTCATGAAAAGTCGATTTCTTTGCCATTAACATACATGCGATTGGACATAAGTCACCAACTATGGATGATTTCCCGTTAGAAGTGTTTGAAGGTGAAAGCTATGATTGGACGATTTTACAATCGATGCGTCACGATATTTTGAACATCACTTCTTTCAATATCTCTCAGTCTGTACATCGGTTCTACGCAGCAGACTCTGCCATCGGAGGAGCAACTGCATTTTCTCAATGATAAAATAAAAGGCATATCGTTAAAAAAGTATACCTCAACTGATGACGAAAAATTCTTTGAAAACCGGAGCGACAAAGAGAGTGATTGGCATAATTTGGCTTTCGCCGCGACGCTCAAAAATCAACTATTTCCATATGTCGTGTTATGGACGGGAATCATGTGGTCAATTTTTGGTGGAGGAAAAAGCTACATCAACCTATGACGAGTCAGAATTTTCCGACATTAAACATCGCTGTTTGATGGGGCAGCTGTCTATACGAATAGATGGCTTTACTGTAGATCATCTGCAGTACATTGATAATAAAATAACTACGTCTTCCAATGGATGGTATGTAGCAGATATACAACCGGTAAAGCGGAAAGCTCGAGAACGAACTGATGACTCCCGAACTGAGAGTACTGCAGGTGAAAGTATAGTTAAGTCCGACAGTTGGTTTACAGTCACGGATCGAAAGTTCTGCAACACTCCCAATAAAGCTCGATCATAAGATGTTTGGGACCCTGAAGAAATGATAGCGACTTCTTTGGTAGTCGAAGAACGAAGTGCGAAATCACCACTGAGTGTGGAAGGTAAACCTCTAAGCGATGAGACGAACGTGATGGTGAATGACGCCACGCTTTGTATGCAAGACGACGATGATGTAGACTCCTCTTACGTCCGGGTAACAAAACACTTAAGAATTTGCCCTGTTTTTTACCTTAGCTACGGCTAATTGGTCAGGGATCCGGACTAACGATTCGATCGATTATTTATATTTACTTTAAAGCGGTTTTGCAGGCTTTGTGTCTTTGTTTCCCCATGAGACGGAGCCACATACCACAAGAAGGGAATGTGAACGTAGAGTCCGTGGTGTGCCGCGTTACTTTTTGTTCGGAATGGAATTGAAGGAAAGGTAAGAGTCCGCGGTGGTCTGCGTTAAGCCCCCCATACACGTGCGAACAATTTGCGCAAATTCGGTGTTTGTGCAAACAGTTTGACCGTCTATGGGGCTGTTTGAATGGTTGCGCAAACTGTTTGAGTAAAATCGGTCAGGATCAAAATAATTTGTACAAATACTCCTTGTTTGAGTACTTGTTTGGCGTGTATGGTACGGTTTGTGCAAACTTTGGGTTAGTCAACTCCTGCTCCTAGACACTGTCAGGCAGTTTCCTTTCTATTCCGTGGTTGAAAACGTAGTTTCGGTAATTTTTTTTTAGTTTGTTGCTATTTACCTCTTTAATATGGCGAATAAGACAACAGATGATGAACAGCGGGAACTTTGGAGAGAGTTTATTGCAGTGTATCGTGATTTACCTGACGTGTGGAAGGTGAAAAGTGACGGTTATAAAGATAGAAATAAGAAGGACGCGGCGTATAAAATACTCGTCGATAAAATGAAGGAAATTGAACCCAGTGCATATAGGGCAAGTGTACGCGCCAAAATCAATTCATTCCGCACTGCCTACAGAAGAGAAATGAAGAAAGTGAAGGAGAGCATAAAATCAGGTGGAGGAACAGACGACGTGTACGTGCCAAGTTTGTGGTACTTCGACGAGCTTGACTTCTTGAGGGATCAGGAAACTCAAATTCAAGGAACTTCGACAATGGACGAAACTGAATGTATTGAAGGAAATAACAAAACGAAGGTACGTACAATTTTTTTTCATATTTTCTATTGTTTTTTCATACATTCAAATACAAATTCATTATTATACAAAATCATAATATTTCATACAAACAATTATTTGAATATCTTGTCCTACCAAGAGACAGCACCTTGCTCGCTATTGAAGTAATGTGAGAAGTTAAGACGTACTTGTTTGGAAGACACTGGGGTATTTCTGCCTGGTAGCTGTTGCAATGGAAGTAATTGTCCATCCGAGTGCCAATCAGCATTTATGATCTCCCCTGTAGTTGTGTTCTCAATTTCAAAACCACCTTGGTTATACAAGTCATCTTTGTTCATTCTTAGAAAATTATGTAAATGAGTACACGCAAGAACTATCAAGCTTGCTTTTTCCGGACTCAAATTGATTTCTCTCAAAAATATTCTGAATCGAGATGCTAGTATTCCGAAGGCATTCTTCACAATGCGACGAGCGCGAGATAGCCTGTAATTAAATATTGCTTGTTCTCTGGTCAGGTTTTTTCGACTGAATGGTTTCATTAGGTTGTCCATAAGAGGAAATGCATCATCTCCCACCAAAACGTATGGCTGTTTCATTTCACTGTCAGGTAAATTATCAGGTTGAGGAATATGAAGTTTGTTATTCACGAGTCGCCTATAAAATTCTGTATTGGAGAATACACCCCCATCGGAAACTCTTCCATTGGTTCCTACATCGACCATTAAAAATTCGTAATTGGCATTAACCACAGCCATCAACACAACACTGAACGAATTCTTGTAGTTGAAATAGTAGGAGCCACTTCCTGGTGGTTTGCGGATGCTGATATGCTTCCCGTCGATGGCTCCGATGCAGTGGGGAAAATTCCACCTTCTCTCAAACTGTCCGGCAATAACCTTCCATTCATTCTCACTGGCTGGAATCTGCAACAATTCAATTTTTATTACTATTTAATTTAATAATTTAATTTCATTACAATAACTTCAATAATTTCAATTGATAAGTACTTTCACGACTACATAGATATTTCCATTTATTTTGTTTTAGGTCGCCGAAGACAGTTCTGAAACATCCCAACCCGAGCATACACCTACACGTAAAAGATCGAGGAAAAATGAGGACAGTGACGAAAGTAAAAGAACTAAACTATTGTATATGGCCTGCGAACGTCTTGAAAAACCCTCCTCAGACGCTCAGATCATAGCAAAAGGGTGGGGTGTAGAGTATGAGAAAATGTCTGCAAGTCAGCAACTTTACGCTAAAAAATTCATTGATGACATTCTTTTCGAAGGACGACTGGGCAACCTTCATAGACATTCAATCACCATAAATAATCCACCTCAGTCATTCGCCACCCCCAATCATCCTCAATACATTCATCCACCTGGCTACATTCCATTCTCACATGCCCGTTCAGCCCCATCAACTCCATTCAACTCGTACCCCCCGATTCCATCACCATCACCTTCAAACGTTTCCACTCATTCTGACTTATCGCAATACCTCAACATGCGTGCCTCGAGACAAGAAGTGGATCAGATACATGAATCAACACAGCAACCAGTTCAATATTCATCAATTCATGACCTTATTCATGATGAACAGTTTAATTGACCAAACGTTATCAAGGTTTCTTTCAAACAATATTGTTGTTTCTGACAAATAAATGCGGCTTATTTTAAGTACGAACTATTTTATTTACTCACCTTTATTAATCCTTTCAAAACGTGGATGAGAGCGTCACAAGTTTCCACTATTATTTTTCCAAGTGTTTGAGCTGCGATGGTAGTTTGAAATTTCAGATCTCCAAAGGAGGCACCGCTTATTAGGTATCTCAAAGTGGCCAACAATCTCAGTTCTGGAGATATTGCGTCTCTCATCACCGTGTTGTTTTTCACTATGAGGGGTGTCACCATTTCGAGTAGCTCGCTGAACGAAACTGCGTCCATTCGAAGGTAGTTTTTGTAGTCTGCAGCTGACGTTATTTTGAGCTCAGTGACCAGGCGGTCATGACTGAATTCGTTCCTCTTCTGGAGCCAACTCTTGACTCACACTCTTCGCTTTCTTTTTCTTTTAACTATTCGTTTCTCAGCCACTAGGGCCAAAATAATGGCGGCACAGCAATCGTCCGTATCTGACATGTCCGTATCTGACATGTTCAACGAACAACACCACAAATCGAAATGATGTTTGCGCAATAGGTTGCTACGTGTATGTGCTAGCGTATGTACAAACAGGCGTTTGTACAAACACCGAATTGGCGAAAATTGTTCGCACGTGTATGGGGGGCTTTACTCTCTGGGATAGGAAGTTAGGATGATGAATCCGCGGTGATCCGCGTTACAGGTTAGAGTGGTGAGTCCGCGGCGGTCCCCGTTACTCCCCGGGTTAGACGTTGGGAACAGTTGGGTGGTTCGCGTTACTCTCCGTGTTAGATGGCTGGGAATGTGGGAGTCCGCGGTCGGTCGCATTACTCTCTGGGACAGGATTTGACGGTAAACACTAAAACAACCAAAGATTTCTACTGACTACTATTTTTACTCACTCTTTTACATTGGCTACAGATGTTGAATGTAGATCTTAAGATTGACGGGAACTGACTAAAAAGCTACATTTCGTCCCTTTTATACTAATACAATACCTCCCTCAGCTATACGCATGTGTCGGAGAGGGCAAGTTCCTCTAGGCCTGATTGGCTAAGAACTCTCCGTCTCTTACACTCCTGATCTCTTATAAGGAGTCTGCCCTTGATATATTTTAACAGTTCTTAATTTTGATCTCAACAGTGATTGGAGAGGGCAAGTTCATTATGCCCGGTTGCGTGTTTTAGATTAAATCTAAGAGACTTACAAAAATATCTTGTTTTCTTGAAAGTGTATCTCGAATATTTTCGACATAGCTGATGGTTATAGACTACTTAGCTCCCTGGAGCAAATATCTTAGTGGTTTATACTGTTGACTGGTCTTCGTTTTGGATGATCGGTACACGAATTTCAGTGAGTACTTGTGAATTTGCAATGTCCTTTTTCCCAGTTGGAATTTTATTTGCGTTTCGCCTCAAGTGTAGACCCGTGACTGAATCCCAGATGGCCCCGAGTAGAAATAAGGACCATGTAAAGCATAATCATCAATAATTATATCCACGATGAGTTTGATTATTCCGATTAGAACTATTATCCCGATTGTAATAAATTTATTTATTACTTATATTTTTTCATATTTTCTTCTTGTTAATCGATTTTATACCAGGTGTATGCATAAGTTTTTTCCGGTTTTTTGGTAAAACAAAACACGTAATTTTCAAGGGAAATTAATTTTTGTTTTATTCAAAATATTGGCCATCGGCTTCTACACATTTCGCCCATCTTTCAGGTAACTTATGAATACCATGCCAGAAAAACTGCTTGTCTTTTGCGGCAAACCATTCGTCGAGCCGTTTTCCAACTTCCTCGAAATTGCTGAAGTGCTGCTCTGGGAGCGCGTGCCCCATTGATGCAAAGAGGTGATAGTCAGATGGCGCCAGGTCTGGCGAATACGGCGGGTGCGGAAGGATGTCCCATCCAAGCGATTTCAAGGTGTCTTTCACTGCTTTTGCTGTGTGAGACGGCGCATTGTCGTGTAACAAAATCACTTTGCCATGTCTTCTGGCCCATTCCGGTCGTCTTTCGATTAATGCGTGGTTTAAATTAATAATTTGTTGGCGATAGCGTTGTGTATTAACGGTTTCGCCGGGCTTCAAGAGTTCATAATACACAATACCGCTCTGGTCCCACCAGACACAGAGCATGGTTTTCTTGCCGAAGCGATTTGGCCTTGGTGTTAAAGGACCGGCTTCGCCATGTGAAAGCCACGATTTTTCCGCTTCGGGTTTTCAAAATAAATCCATTTTTCGTCACCCGTCACAATTCGATGCAAAAATGATTTCCTTTCGTGGCGTTGAAGCAGCACTTCACAAGTGACTTTGCGATTTTCTATTTGACGTTCATTCAAATCGTGTGGGACCCATTTACCGAATTTATTGATATTCCCCATTACTCGTAAACGTCTGCTGATTGTTTCTTGTGACACATGTAATGCTTCTGCTAATTGCCGTTGAGTTTGAGTTGGGTCATCATCCAATAACTTCTGCAATTGCTCGTCTTCGCAGTTTTGTGGTCTACCAGAGCGCTCACTATCTTTCACATTGAAATCACCACTTTTAAATTGTCAAAACCATATCTCACATGTTCTAATCGATGGAGCGTGTTCACCATATGTTTCTACCAGCAAACGTTGACTTTTAGCAGCCTTTTTCTTTTGATTAAATAAGAAAAGCAATGCGTGCCGCAAATGTTCTTTTTCAGGCACAAAACTCGACATGATCACTGAACGATAAAACAAAGACGCTAGTTTTCGGCGGACTCAACTTGTGTGTGTTTGTAGGTTAATGTCAGACGAACAAAATGACGTATGTGTCAAATTAATACGCTGCGTACTTTTCGCTGGCGCCATCTCTTAGTTAAACCGGAAAAAACTTATGCATACACCTGGTAGAGATATATGCATAATATGATATTGATATTGATATTGATATTGATATCTATTCATAGACTGATATACGTTTATTTATACTGCATATATAGATATAGAATATCACGTGGTTTCTTAAGGATTTTATGGAATAATACAGAATATTACCATTGCTTAATAAGAAGAATTAACCTAGATCTGGGACTCAAGAGTAGGATATAAAAGCGAATATCTCGTAAATGTGAACTGGCAATAATACACATGTATTTTACGAATTTCAATAACAAACACATTGACGTTTGTGATTACCGAATCAATGCAATTATCTTCACACAAATATTCAATGTCGCGGCATCCATGGTATGCCGTTTACAACGAAATATACAATATATAGATATATGTAGATATATGGACATTATGAGAAATAAAGTACGAAGTTTGTACAGTAGCTATTTCTGGGTAGCACCCGGAGAAATTAAAGGTCGAGAATTAGATTTATTAAGCGGATAAATACGGATAATGACGCCTCGTTGCCACGAGCCAAGATTAATAAGATAAGACGCAAATATTCAATATAAATCCACTCTGACAATATCGATCGCTCACCACGTGAATTGACATAAACGAAACATACAAATATTATATACAAATATAAAAACGTAGAGATTTATCTTATTCGCAGTCTTCTGTTGATATTGGTCGAGTTCTCTGAGATACGACGGTGTAGGCGGAGAACGGGGTGTAATTGAACAAAGTCCTTTACGCTGTTGACTACTACCCGCTAACGGTACTGGTATGGCCAAGAATGCTCTGGCGGCTAACGTCTAGCTATTGGCCTGTCGAATCTATCCAACGGGACGGTGATTGACGTGCACCTCCAAGATATTCAAATTCTCACCGAATTTGACGAATAGATAGCGATGCTTCTTCTTTAAATATTGGCATTGAATCCAATATTAATTTATTTCACATTTCCGCCTCTTATTGTCTAATTTGACTTCGTAGTTCCGGGAATCTGTCTATCCTTGTTAGGCTGGAGTAATTGAGTGGAAACGATGATTTTCGGTTGATGAATTATTGGTTGAGTGGAGCCGAGTATTTTTGTTAAATAATTATTGGTTGAGTGGAACTGAATGTCGTCGTGGTATGATTCTTTGTTGAGTAGAGCTGAATATGGTTGTTGAATGACGAAATCTCGGGGTTAAACACTCAAATAACGGTTTTTTAGCGTTCACAGTGATCAAATCGCGAATATCGTATTATCGAAGATTTGACTTCTTAGTGCACAGATGCGGTAGAAATTTTATACGTGAAATATGGAACAATGATTTATACATTTAACTATATTATGTTTTGAAACGTTTCGCGATTTCTAACACTCCTTTTTTGTTCGGCTACGATGCGCGATAGTTCGGTTATGGTGTAAAATCGCGTCAAGTTTGAGTTTTGTTCCGAGTGATCTCTACCGTGATCGTGTGGAGAGGCAGCTTGCTCGAAACTAGTTCGTGCACTGGGCTGGAGGGAGCGAGAGGATCCGTGGATGTCTAGATTTGCAATCAATACTAGTTTGTCATTAGTAACTTTTTTGTTTTTGTTGGTCAGACCTCAGTTTAGGTTTGTGTTGCGTCGCATTTGTCCGTGACGGACATGCGGTTTTGTTTACCCTTTCATCATTGGTCTTTTCTTTTTGTTTGGGTAATTCTTTTCTTTATTTTTACTGGGCGGAAGGCCCGTGATTGCTGGAGAAGCTTTTGCTCGATGGTTAGTTCAGCTAAGGTAGGGAGGATGGTATGTGGAACGATCTCGTTGCTCTTCTGCACTCACGCTCGCTTGACATTCGTTACTTAACGTCTACCTATGAGGAATCTTTTCCAGTTCCTTTTTTATTGGTTTCGACTCTAATATTCGCACAGTGATAAGGTATCACTGGTACGGAGCTTGACACTCAATTTATCAATTTCAAGGGGATCGCGTTTGCTAGTACGCGATTTTTCTAATCCTACGTATGTGGAATTTATGAAATTCCAGTTTAAATCAGGGTTTTGACTTTATAATTCGCAAAGTGATTAGATATCATCTTTACGGAGCTCAACACTCAATTTATCAAGTTTCAAGGGAGTCGCGTTCGTTAGTACGCGATTTTTCTAATCCTACGTATGTGGAATTTATGTAATTCCAGTTTAAATCAGGTCTTTGACTTTATAATTCGCAAAGTGATTAGATCTCATCTTTACGGAGCTCAACACTCAATTTCTCAAGTTTCAAGGGAGTCGCGTTCGCTAGTACGCGATTTTTCTTATCCTACGTATGTGGAATATATGAAATTCCAGTTCAAATCAGGTTTTTGACTTTATAATTCGCAAAGTGATTAGATATCATCTTTACGGAGCTTAACACTCAATTTATTAATTTTCGGGTTTGTTAAATCTGGTATAATTTTGATGTTAGCTATCGATCTCTATTAGGATAGGGGTGGCAGAATCCTGTTAGCCATTTGCGTTTTGTGTGTCTCTATTTGAAGGGGGGGCCTAGTCACTGGCTTGGTCCTCATACGGGGCGTTCCTTCGTACTTTCATTAGATGTACCGGTTCGCCTTACTTTAATCATTGGACGTTAGCTGGTGTTGTGCTATTTCGAATGTTATTGTTTCGGACTGCCCGTTTGCGGACTTGCCTCTCGAGGCTCCGCCCTGCCGATGGTCGCGCAAGAGTTTTATAGTAGGGACGCGAGTGTCGTGTGGTGGTGTGGTGTGGATGATTTTACCTACCTATCGTTTCTCGCTTTATTATTGTTTGGGTCCCTAGCTATAGCTTTCTGTTCGCAAGAGATACCGGGTTCGCAGCTTGACCAGCTAGCTCTTCCTAGACCCCGGATACTGAAGCTTTTATTCGCAATTAATTAAGCACCTTCTCGCGCCATTAAGAGGCGTACGATTGGGTTCCCGATTAATTGAGACCAGCCGAGGTATCCGCAAGATGCAGGTGGTAACTGGTGCTGGCCCTAACGTGGTCCCACCCACGCAGGTACACCCTACGAGTCTAATGCGCGGTGCACTCAGTCGGGATGCCACTCCCTTGACCTTGTGTCACTCGTGCTGCTTCACACTCCAAGAGACGGATAGCCACGACGCCGTGCGTGGGGACCCGTTAGTGGAGTGTGCCCTGACGCTGTGAGTAGGGGCGGCCAAGCGCAGTGCAGGGGAGCCTTAATCCTCACAGAGTATCCTAATGAGTTCGTTTACTCAACCGACGGCCAAGCGCAATGCAGGGGAATCGGTTGAGAAAAAGAACACTCGTTTTAACATGGTGTTTCCCAAACTATTAGTATTGTTCTTTATCGGTTCGTTCGGTCAAACGACGGCCAAGCGCAATGCAGGGGAATCGATTTGATCGAAAGAACACGTCTTTGTTACATGGAGAATCTACGTGTAATCTTATGTACTAGGTGTGCTGTCGAGCAGCACTTCGTCTTGACTTATTAGATTTGACAAGAGCCTCGAGGCTTATCCTGTCGCGGTTTATATAGGTTGGCAGATGGACCCCGGGAGGGTGTTTTGAGGTAGGTCACGTGATGTTTGTCGCACTTCAATCACTAGGTGAGAGAGGTGCGGGGTGACGTGTAGGAGTACCGTTATTTCCCGAATTTCTATATTTAGCCGATCTTTGTCCCTCTAGGGTTTCAAGCGAGGTTTCTGCGAGGTTGAAATTCGTTGGATAGTGTTATTCTCCTACTTGTTGTAGGTTCAAACTTTTTATCTATTTTTTCTCCGGTTTGATTATGGTTTTTCCCGATTCCGGCCCCTATGGGTCTTTCTCGGTTTTGTAGGCTGCTGTCCTGCTGTTTCGTTGACGAATAATTGCCCAGGATAATTAATTGTGATTAATTATCTCTTCCTTGGTGTTTTTTGGACTGATTTCTTGTGGATTTATATGTTTTTTGTTCTTTTCTGGTGTTCTCCTACGTGAGGATCGTTTTTCTCTATGTTTTTTGTTTGGTTTTTGGTCGATATGAGTTTGTTTTATGTGTTTTATTATTATTAATGTTTAATTCATGAGTGGGGGTACGTAGCGACGTTTCATGAGGATTTACTTTGTTGATCTTTCTCTATGTGTCGTGGTATCTCGATAGTTCCATGAATTCTTTCCTACGTTTGCCGGGCCGTGGCGTTCCCGATGTTCTCGCCTTTTAGATAGAGTGGCCTATTTGGGGGTTGTGCCGTATGTTTAAGGCTTGGTCTGGTGATTGTGTAGAGCGGGGGCTACTACGCTTGTCTAGTAGGCCGGTGTGTTCTTGTTGTTACGCCTACTGTTATGTTTAACATCGTGATCTTTGGCTAGGCAGGCTTCTTATTTACGCCATTACTGTTAGGGTGTGTACTTGTAATTCTGCGTGTGTACCTACTAGTCCTTTCTATTCTCCTCGTCCGGTCGATACTTCTTTCGATCCGGTCGGGAGTGTTTTGTCTACCCAGAACTTTTTTTGTGTGCTTTGTCTTATTTTGGTATATTTTATGTCTTATTTCAGTTTATGTAGGTTGGTTGAGATGTGGTGAAGGTTGTGAGTTCTAGTAGCGGATCGCCTTAATGCGTTCCGTTACAGTTTATATAACGATTCTCGCGATCGCATTGCAACGACGATTCGAGCGAGGTTCCTTGCCCGACGACCCACGCCTACCAGTTAACGATCAGTCAGTACAGTATCTTAGTAAAAGTGCCTGGCAAGGCAGTCCCTCACCTCGCGAACTATAATTATTATCTGCGCATATCGCAATTGTACGCTTATAACGCAACCACTTCCAAAGCTTATTCCGTCGGTTTAATTTGAACGTCGTACGGTAAATGTACGGGGTTTACACGAGTACCTGCAGGACGGAGGATAGTGACTCGATTGTCTAATTATACTTTGAGCTAGCTACTATGTAGCTGACACGCTACACGGTGATGCCAAAGCTTGCGGTTCCAAAGAACTTAAGACTGAAATGGTTGACCACACACTCCTCGGGCGATCGTATTCAAAACAGCAGGTTTTTTGACAGGAAACATGATATGATCCCTGAGTCTATCGAGATGCTCCTTCGTGTATATTCCACTCGTTGCCAAAGATGCTGGATTGGTTATTGGCTTGATGACGATTGGTGGCAGACTCTGTATTGGTCCTGGTAGCATTTTATACCAAGAGTTGGCCAAGAGATACTGCGTCGGAAGTAATGCGTCACAGGTAATTTCCGCTTTTGTTTGCATGATAATATGCGTTCGTGGTAACAGAAACAAGCTTTGATTCCCACTGGACACTGGAATTTGATACTAACAATTTTCCGTTCGTCGTACCATGACGTCGACTGGGATACATTTGATAATGTGACCTCACCTGCGATTCCTGCCGCGTGACCCGGTGTCTTCACCAGGTGGTGGGCGAAGTCATCAGGTGACTGAGTTGCGATGATGAGAGCATTCTTTAGTACTTGCTATTCGAGGTTGCATCGTTGAGTCAAAACGCCGAGATACAATTGATTGATTTGATTTCATATATGTTTTTCGACAAAAATGAATGTTGAGTTTATATACGCAAATATATCTAGATTCTCTACAGCTATTGGTCTGGGCATTGCGAACGTTTCTCCTTTTCTAGTTTCATATATAGGTAATTTCGGATGTTCTGTGCTTATTGACGTATAACCACTCAAACATTTTTCTGATTTCTTTGTTAATGCAAACGTTGTTACTTGAGTTGAAAGAGTGTACACTGTTTGGGGATAAGTGTGACCCATAGCTATTGATCTTCTTGCTATTCCTTTGTACAGTACATCGTACCTATTGAATTTGTAACTATCGTTTGGTAATGAATCCCAAAAAGTCTGTCCTTCAAGATCTATGCAGTTTTGATCCGTTAATAGGCATGTTCTGCCAGATTTTAGATCAATTCTATTTGCGTTCAAATTTACAGTGGCTTCATACTCTACTGGATTGAGTTCAAATGTGCCTTGCACTCCGACATCGTCTCAGCTTCCGTACGGATCGGAATACTGTGACCCGTGACAAGATCCGTCGTTTTTTACTGATCCTGCTAAAGTTATACTACGAGTCGCCGTTTGGTTTTTACGTACATCAGTAATCAAAGCGTTCCTAATTCCAAGTATTCCTGAGACGTGTCTTTGTCGACAGGCATGCCGTGACAAATCTGATAAATATTCTAACTGCCCATGTGCCACAATCGGCATATGCGAGCTCATTCCGCAATAATAAATGATTCGATGTATTGATATTTTACATTGGATAACCTTCTTGTGTGTAAATTCGCTCAATTGTAATAATTGAATATTGATAGGATCTGCGATGACTCCTGGTTTGGCTGTATTGTACAGCCCCACGTCTATCAGCGATATAGTAGTTATATTTGAATTCGACGATCCGCAGTCGTAACCGATAATCGCGGATATTTTTACTACTGCCCATAATAACAAAGTTAGGCTTAACCTGCCAATAATTATTTTAACATGGTAACAATTTCTTATTTATTAACTAATTGAATTACATGTGTGTGTTTGAGAATCCGTCCAGATGTGTTGGATGGAATCTGAGAAGATATTGAAAAAATATGAGTATTCACTCGACGCAGGGAAAAATAAAACCAGACAGAAAGATGGTCTATAGAGAAAGTGGTTTTTATTCTACCATCCACTCTTTCACTACAAAATATCTAAAATAGAAGAAAAATAATAAAGATATAAATTAAAATACACAGAATTGAAGTTAAATTTTGATTTGAGTGAAACATTTGATCAGCACATAATTACATTAATTGTGTGCTGCATTTATGAGTTACTTGAGTAGCACACAATTATATTAATTGTAAGCTATGATTATTGAGAGCAGTGTACGTGCTGTAGCCAGTGCTGCGGAGCACGCCACGCAATGAGATATGTGAGTGCGCAGATTGATTTTACTAATTCCAGGAACTTCTCAATAAGCTAGAAAATTTGGATGCACAGAGCGTCAGTGCTGGCACATGCAATTCTGGCACTTGAGTGCTGGAATTCTACTAGAACGGACTGTGAAGCAGTCAACGCTGCACTGCACAATAAAATGAGAGTATGAGGATGCACAAATGAGTAGAAATATTCACAGAATTTTCCCAGCAGGTTTACTGGGGGAAAATACAGTGAATAGAGAGCACATGCGCAATTATATTAATCGAGCAGGCAAAATGTAGTGATGAAAACCGTGGTACAGCCAGTGCTGCAGAGCACGCCAAAGTGTGAGACCTTTATGTTGATGTACCGACTTATTTTCTACTCCTCACCGACATTGAATTGCACTGAATTGTGACGGTGTACTCTTACCGTGTATTTGAGATCTGTTGAACTTGAAAATGCTGAGAAAATCCGGTGAGCTGGTGAAAAATCCGAGAGTGTACCGAAGATGTGTGCGCTGTCCAGGCGGTCTTTCACTGAAGTGTCAAAAATAGCAATATGGCTGCGTAATACGAAAGCGTCGTTGAGCGCTTGAGTCAAATGAGGGAGATAGCCGGTGAGCGAAGCCGAAGTCAAGCGAGAGAAATAACCTCTCGCTTAACGCGGCATGCCTGCAAGGCACAGCCTCGGCTCCGCGAGGCCCTTCCTCGGCTATCTCCGACCCAACCGAACGCGGCGTGCTACACAGCAGCAACAGGTCGACGCACGGCGAATATCGATCGCCGTGCGCCAGCTGATTTTCCAACAGTGTGTGTAATTAATTGTTTCAATTTTTCTTTCGCCTTTTCCATCCTTGTTTTTTATTATTATTACGCTGAAAATAAAAGAATTATATTATATTATATTTTATTTTATCTTTGTATTATTGAATTTTCTGGACGGTGTTTAGTGGCGTGATATAAGAGAAACGCAATCTATTAATATTTACAACTCGGATTTTCTTTTAATTTGAATTTTTATATTTCCGTTCGGATTTGTCTCTAAAACCTCATGAGAGCCAGTGTAATGGTCCTCTAACTTTCCAGACTTGGGCCCTTTTTTGGAGAAATACAAAATCACCAATCTTTAAAGTTTGAGGTTTGATGTTTTATCATAGAATCCTTTGGATTTGATTTTGGCACTTATCAAATTGTCTCGAGTTAAATTTTAAGTTCATGTAAGCGAGCTACTAAATTTGGGAGATAATCATCATATGTGATCTCGAATTCCTCAATTAGGGAATCCCTGGATGGGATTTTTGCTAATTTTCCAAAAATTAATGCAAATAGTCTGTGTTTAGTTCCCTCACGCGTGCTCGTATTATATGGGAACGTATCAAGTTTGTAATGATAATTTCTTATCGTTAGCATTAAATTTATTTTCCCAGGGGAAATTCGAGCTCGATCACAGGAATAATTAATTTTAGACTTCTACGTAGGTGAAAATAGGGTTTATTATTGAAAACAACTAAAATCTGAATGTCAGCGTTCGGTTTCCTGGTACGGATGTCCAGTACAGTTCATTTAAATTTCTTAATTCCTGCGATTATTTTCACAATTCTTTTCGGATATTGCGTTTACATAGATTCTCGGTACACACGACTCGGTAGTCTGTTATTGTTTTGTGCGTTGGTAGTGAGTCGTTCACTCGACGCCCACACAAACAGCTAAACGCGTCTCACTTGCTCATACAGCCGATGTCTCGATCATACCTAGAGATCTCTCTATCTATCATTCGTTTCACTTCTCTACTATCTTTTTTCAATCGACACGCTTATACATTCCTAGACTATTTACTGGTTTAAATGCTACGCGCTTTAATTCTAATCGCTTAAACACTATCCTCCTAATTCTATTCAATTAATTCTATACAATTAATTCTATTCACTTAAAACCTATATAAACCTAGATTGATGTCAATTTCTTCGATATTCCACTCATATTTCCATATTATTCAAATAACTCGCCTGTTCTTCCTCTTTCTGTAGTATTCGTTTTTCAATTTCACCGACTCGATTTTGGTATGATCAGAAATAAGAAAACTCCGACTCAGGAATATGCACAAATGCAAAGATAACTTTGATAAGAAATGTCTTGGGCTTAGAGAAAATCACGTATCTCGGAACAACTTCGTTTTTTACTTTCCTTCAACTAAGAAGTTCAGGCTAAGAAATAATGCACTTATGTTAGAACTGCTTCGTTTTTAATCGCTTCCCACTCAAGAGAATTAAGCTAAGAAAGCCTTCCTTTTCATGCAGGCTCTTTTATAGCCTTCCCCTCGGTCTCATTCCCCTCTACCTTATTATCGGCTTTGATTTTTAAATCTACCGAGTTTTAATAATTTTGCAGGTTGCCGCTGTCGCGCCACCCTGTTTTCCCCTCGCCGTCAAGCGAGGCCAGCTGGTCGCTGATCTGCTGTTTACGACGACGAGGGAATTCTTCAGCTGTGACGTAGCTAGTTTTTGTACTAGATCCAGGTGCGATGGCCTAGTGCCCGCAAACCTCGGTACATTCGGACGTAATCTCGCCTGTTTTGGCAGTGAAATATAATAAAGCAGGCTAGCGGGTGTAACTATGTTACAAGTTCCAACCGATCAATCCATTCCTGCTCTCGATTTGCAAATTTTTAAAAATATTCCCCCCAAATATGATGGGATCTTTCAATGGAATCATCCAATTAAGGATGAAATGCTGTAGTTTTCAATTGCTGGATTCTGAATTGTTCTGCAAGACTTTTCAATACCTTACTGAGAAAATTGCTACCTTGATCGGTAAGAACAGATCTTGATGCTCCGAAAATGCAAATAAATTTTTTCACACAGCTATTGCCTATCGTGACTGCTGTTGCGTTTGGAAGGCCGATTGAATACTTTGTTAGTCGGTCTCGGATTGTCAATATGTATTCGTTATTGTCTTTCGTTCTGGCTACAGACCTACAATGTTCATAGCAACCTTGTGAAATGTTGATATTGGTGTATCTGTAATTATCATTGGATTCTTGTTTTTTACTCGAACAAATTTTTTTCATTGACAAGCTGAAAAATATCTCATGAATTATTGTATATTCAACTTCATATTTTCCCAACAATAACGCTGTCTGATTCTACTATAAGTTTTTTAAACTCCCTCGTGTTCACCGATAGCAGAGGAATGCATCTGCTTAATTACTTCGTTACGTTATAATGGCTCTACATATTGAATTTGTTATGCCGGTACCGCGTAATTGGATTATTCGGTATTCGGTATAATATTAAAAAGTTATTATTTTTGGGATCGTTTGCCGATAAGGAGATGAATCTCGAGTTATCGTTGAAAACGCGAATGTATCTGAAAGGAAGTGTTCATTATAGGCAACGGCAACTTTCCGTTGTCTATTTAAAAGTCAACGTAAGAATGTACAATAATATGTTGTTTCGAATATTTTACGAGGAACCAGTCCGTTATGTCTTGAGTCTAATTTATAACTGTTTTTCGTAAAGCAGTTGTTAACTGTCTTCACGAAAATCCCTTAATTCGCAATTTTAGCGTTAGCCTATCGTCGAACGCCAAGCGAGTCGCTCATGCTGCGTCGGCGTTCTTGAGGTCGTTCGTACGATCGGGCATTGGACTTCGTTTCCTGTCTTGAACGAATTCCAATGTTTGTTTGCTATGGAATATTCCCGAATACGTGAAATACGGAGTGGAATATTCCGCGGCACAACAAATTGCTTCGGTGCAAATAATTATTTTAGTCGTTGTCAACTCGCTGTTCTCACATAAAATCTTTCGAATTATTTGCCAGTCTATCGGTATAGTAACCAATGTCTCGAAAACTCAATCTCTCGAATAGCTTTTGATCGACAGGAACGACTGATGCAATTCGTCAAAATGCAATTCGAGAGATTGAGTCTTCGAGATATTGGTTGCCACCCGTCTATCGTCTTTGTTTCGTTTATTTTGGCAATACTGATGGTCTTTACATCCTTGTATGTTAGAATTTCTACCATACTCCGTGTTAAGAAATCAGCTGACGCACGGCCACGTTGATCGCCGTGCGGCAGCTCGTTGCTACCGGTGTTGTGTTGCGCTCGGCTGCCATGCGTACAGCCAAGGCAGCACTTCGTAGACACGCTACTCAAGCAAAAGACTAACATCTATCGCTCACTTGACAGCGGTGTCGCGCAACGACGCTTTCGTACAGCTCAGCCATCTTGATATTTTTCGCTACTCTCGTGAAAACCGCTAAGACAGCTACACCAGCCTCTTCTCAGCTCGGACACATTTTCACTACTTTCTTCGGATTTACTGAACTCAAACGTGCTCACCAGGACTCAAATTAATCGGTAAGCGAGCACGTTCATGATTTATACAAATTCAATCTCGGTGAAGTGGAGAAATCTCAATTTGTGCATTCTAAAAAGTCTCATTTCGTAGCGTGTATTGCAGCGCGGGTTGCTTCACGTTTTTCACTCACGTATTTCTTGGCACGCAATTAATAAGATTGTACATGCGGCTCATTTAACTTGCTTTAAAATAATTTGTTATTTATTTATATAGTTTTTTTTTAGTTGAGCGAGTAAAGGTGAAAATAATGACCATTTTCTCTATCGACATCTTTCGTCTGGTTATTTCACACCTGTCTAGAGTGAAAACTCATTTTCTTCGGATATATTGTAGATCATACAATTCATCAGGCAAGGTAAATCGCAACACTCCGCGATATCTTTTCTTTGTCAAACATTACGATTGATAGTCCCTCTTTAAATCTTTGTATTGCTAAACCGATATGAATTTTATTTTGATGCCCTTTGGCTTGAGCTACTGCTAATTCTATATTTTCGAATTTCGGAAAATCATTCCGTTCTTTTAACTGTGACGATCTTAGATCGCATGGTTCTCCGGTTTCTGATATAAAATACGCATAAGTATGCCTTCTCATGAATAATTGGTCCTTGGATTCTAATATATTTCTAGGATATCGAATTCTCCCTATTGCATTGTGTTCGTTGATTCCTATCACCTCTTTTTCTCCTCCTTCATCTTCTTCTTTCTGTCCCTCTTCTTCGTCTTCACTACCATCGTTTACGAATTCTAAATCACTCGATTCATTTCATATTTCGTCATAACTTGTCTGCACCGCTTGGTGAATTTGTTTTCAACGACCGTTTGTTTCTCTGAGCTCTATATTTTCAAATTTAGCTTTCGATTTGACAGCTGCTACAACCTGATCGTCTAGCTCATCTCGCAACCTCCAGCATTCCCTTCTTTTCGTGTACCTTCTCTTAACCGTAATTCACCTTCTTTGGATGTTGGCTCTTCATGAATGACAGTTTGAGTAACTATTTTGTGTGTTAAATTTTAGTTATTTCGAATAGCATGAACATTTGATTCTACTGAATTGCGAGATAAAGCGTCCACGCTTACGTTCATTTTTCCTGCTTTATAGATACTATCGTACTCGTGATTTCTGAACTTTAACCCTTTGCACTACGTTGTCGCCGTATTTGCGACATTAAAGCCTCTATGCCCTACTAGGCTGGAGTGCAAAGGGTTAATTTCCATTTTTTTAAATTAATTATCAATACTTGTTGTGCCGCGGAATATTCCATTTCACGGTATTTTCCGGAATATTCCTTAGCTGACACAGCTAAAGACTAAAAATTCGTTTAAGATAGGAAACGAGGTAGACGTCGACGCAGCATGAGGCGACTCGCTCGGCGATCGACGATAGGCTAAAGCAAAAATTGCTAACAAAGGGATTTTCGCGAACACAGTTAGTAACTGCTTCACGAACATTAGTTCTAAAAATAGACTCAAAGAGAACGGGTTTGTTCCTCGTCCGTTACTCGAAACAACGAATCATTGTAACATTCTTTTTATTGTCTTTTGAATAGATAACGGAACGCTGCCGTTGTCTATAATAAATACTACCATTTTACACAAATTCACGTCTACCCTATTTACTCGAGATTTATCTCCTAATCGGCAAACGATCCCGAAAATAATAACTTTTTAATATTATACCGAATACCAAGTAATCCAATTACGCGGTACCGGTATAACATACTCTTATCATTGATCTTTAGATTTTTTTAAACCGAACTAATGGATTATGATCAGTAATTATTGTAAATGTTCTCCCGTAAACATATGGATGAAATTGTTTAACAGCCTAAATTGTAGCTTCTTTTTCGTAGACTTCATAATTTTTTCTGCACCGTTTAAAGTTCTTGAAAAATAAGCAATTGGTAAATCTTTTCCTATTCCACCTTGGGATAATATGCCTCCGATCACATGTATCGACGCATCTGCCGTAACTAGAAATGGTTTGATAAAATCTGGATGTTTCAGTATTATGATAGTTCTTTGCATAAAATTTCTCTCAGTTTTTCAAAAGCTGAGTGTTTCTTTTCTCCCCACAGGAATAAGTCATCCTTCTTTAACAAGTTCGTTATTGACTTGGCGATTTCATAGTATTCTTTTACAAACCTACAATAGTATCTGGTTAACCCTAAAAATTGACGAACTCCCTTAACCTAAGGGGAGTTGAATATCATTGAGTAGCTGGATATCTTCTTACAGCCTCGATTTTCTTTGGGACTGGCTTGCGCAAGAATTCGCATTTATCCGATTCTAAGTTCAGATTAGCTTCTTTGAGACGAGTTATTACATTTTTTATTCAATTTGGTGTTCTCGCAACAACAATGCATGAATAACAATATCGTCTAGATAAACGAACAGCTCTATCTCTTTTCGGCCGCTGGAAATACGATCAATTAATCTTTGGAAAGTTGCTGTAGCATTTTTTAAACCGAAAGAAATTCGAGAGAACTCATAATAGCCAAAGGGTATTCAAAAAGCTGTTTTGTGGGAATCTTCTGGTTTTATTTTTATTTGGTGGAAGACAGATGCAAGATCGAATACTGAGAAAAATTTAGCTCCACCAAGTTGATCGAAAATGTCTATAATATTTAGCAAAGGATAATGAATCCCCGATTATTTTTTCATTGAGTTCGCGAAAATCGAGTACCATCCTTCAACGTTCATTACCTTTGGAGTCTGGTTTCTTTGGAACAATTCATACAGGACTCTTATGTGGCGATTGAGAAGTATTAATTAGGCCTCCGTCATAAAATTCTTTTACTTGTCTCGTGATTTCATCCTTTTGGATTTGTGGATAACGATATTGACGAGTATTTATTGGATGCTCGGCGATTATAGTTATGGGGTATTTTAATGTTGCAGTAGCCCGTGGTTTTTCTCCTGGAATATAAAATTGTTCCGCATTTTCCCATAATAAATTATCTATGCCCTCTATTTCCTCGTAATTTTAATATTCGAGGCGTAATAGATTTGTTATTTCTTGTACACGGTTTTGCTGCTCTACATTTTTTGTTTTCGCTAGGTAGAGCGTGCTTGATTTAGGAGCTAGTCGATTTTGTAGATTTTGTTAAGTTTGTTGATTTAGAAGCTTTTGTAGAGTTAGTATTCTCATCCTCTTTAAATTCCTGAAGAGTCAGAGCAGGAACTTCGATTTCAATATTTTCCTCTCGCATGTTATAGACTTTGGTGTATGCGATGCCTTATGTATTTGTGATGAGTGCTCTTCCGAAATAAATGTCTTTAACGATTTCCAATTTTGGTAGATAACCTTCCAAAATTTCTTCGTTCTTTACTCTTACATAAAATGTTGAAACAGATCGCGCTGAGATTCTTACTATTCCCTCCAATACAGACAGTGTCCTCTATAACCAATTGTGGCCTTGTGTTTTTGAACGAATTCGTTACACAATATCCCAGCTTGTTCAATCGGAAAATTATTTGCTACAGTATGGAACACGACTGGACTTCCTAGGATGTCAACCGAGAAGGACCCTAGGGTTTCTACGAGTGTTCAGAATTCCTGATGATGATGTTGGATGGAATCTGTAATATCTTGAAATTAATGAGTATTCACTCGAGGCAGGGAAACAGAAACCAGACTGAAGATGTTGAAAGAGAAAGCGGTTCATTATACCTTCACTATTAATTTACAAAATATAAAAACAACAAATAAATATAAAAATGAATTTAGAATAATTAAATGATGACAAGCACACAATTATATTAATTATGTGCTATGTGCGCTTGAGAGTGAACATGACGCAGCCAGCGCTGCAGAGCATGCCACGGAGTGAGGAATGTGAGAGCGTAGAAAATATCACTCATTCCCAACAGATTCTCAGTAAATGTACATGCGAGAAACTACAGGGAATGAGTGAGAGCACTTGCACTTGAATTTATTGAGTGCTGAAATTTGTAATGTAATGTAAAAGTATTGTGCAGTCAGCGCTGCAGAGCACGGCAAAATGAGAGTTTGAGGATGCATAAATGATAAGAATATATTCACAGTACTTTCCCAGCAAGTTTAGTTAGGGGAAAGTACAGTGAATAATAAGCACACGCGCAATTATATGAATCGTGCGGGCAAAGAACGATGAGAAAAACGTGATACAGCCCGTGCTGCAGAGCACGCCACAAAGTGAGACAATTATGAGGATGCACCGATGAGATTTCCACTCCTCACCGTCATTGAATTACGATGAATTATAACGATGTACTCTTACCGTGTATTTGAGTCCTGTTGAGCTTGAAAATGCTGAGAAGATCCGGTGAGCTGGTGAAAAAACCGAGAATGTGCGAGAGATGTGTGCTCTGTCCAGGCGGGTTTTCACAGAAGTGTCAAAAATAGCAATATGGCTGCGCATTACAAAATTCACAAAAATCAGGTTTCTTACGATTACAGCGCCATCTATCACGAATCGAAAAAAAATGTTGCAGATCAAAGTTACTTATTTTTTATGGGGAATCCGAATCTGCAATAAAAAATGGGTGTTCCCATTCACGATTTCAAAGTGGCCCCCACCCCCACCCCAGAGAGTGGGGGTGAGGGGTCGACTTTAGTATCATTGGATGACCCTCTTCCAGACGAACAAATTTTATTCAGAACTTTTTTGATCCAATGCGTACTTTTCGAAATATTTCAATGTCTTCAGATAAATCGGCCACCCTGTATATGAAGGGGGGGGGGGGGTTGCACTTTTGAAAAATCGATTTTTTCGTCTTTTCTTATAGTTAAACATTTCAAGAATATAGTCTCAAAATTTGAAGTCGATCAGAGCAAAACTGTCGAAGTTATTGACTAGTTAGTCTCCTCTCGGAAAGACAGCGCGCAGCTGGCGAGCAGGTATACAGTTTATTCACTTGGGGATCGTTCTGGCGAGCAGGTATACGGTTTATTCACTTGGGGATTATTCTGGCCTATTGTTCTGCTTCGAAATATTTCTATTTAGTAAAGACAGGTAACTAAAGCCGTAAATACATATTTTATATGTGTATATTATACACTCAATAATATTTTGAAGAGAGAGACGAGCGTCAGTTAGTTGTTGTACGTTCGATCGTGCGCTTATTCTCAGTGATTTTGTAATTTTGTCGAGATATTTTCTGTTAAAAAATGCCGAGAGTATCTAAAGTTTCGAGAGATGACCGAAGAGGTACAAGAAGTCATTTGTGCCGAACGAAAAAAAGACCTGATCCCAAGAAACAAAATACGGTTGAAGGTAATACGAAAAGTGCATTATCGAAAAAACTAAAGTTGAATACCAGTGCGAATGTGCCAGAAGATGTTGAAAAACATTATAGAAACATCAATTTTTTGCTTGTTTTCTGAACAATTTCAAGTTTGATTAAATGTGCTCAGTGTGATGGTTCAGTTAAGTTCAAAAGTTGCACAAAAGAAAGTCTTGGCTTCCAAATCCAGGTAAAATGTGCCAATTATGATCCACGCTATACCGTCGAGTGAGAAAACTGGTCATCGCTACGAAACCAACACTCGATTTGCTTTCATAATGCGTACGTTAGGTTTGGGTTTAGCAGGCTGCAATTAGTTTTGCGGTCTAATGGACATTGCAAGGAATTTTTTATCCAAACTGTCTTATTTGGATACTATGGCATCGATTTGCTCCTATGTCAAAACGACTGCTGAAAAATTTCTCCTCTCCGCCGCAGACGAAGAAAAACAGAAAAAAAGTGCAAATTCGGAGTCTGATACTTTGACCGTTTCTGGCGATGGTACGTGGCAGAAGCAAGGCTTGTTTGGCGTCACTTCATTGATTGGTTATTGGACTGGAATAGTTATTGATATTTTCGTAAGTAGTTTGCATTGTCAGTTTTACAAATTATGGGAAAAAAAGTTTAATACTGCTGAATTTGAAGAGTGGCACGAATAACACGTTGATAATGCTGAATGCCAAGCCAATCACACCGGACCATCAGGTAACATGGAAGTATGCGCAGTAATCGAAATGTTCCGCCGCTCAGAGGAAAAGTATGGAGCAAAGATCAGCAACTATGTCGGAGATGGCGACAACAAAACTTACGGCAATTTAGTGCAAGCGAAACCTTACGGTGAAAATTTCACTACAAATAAAAAAGAGTGTGTACGTCACGTGAAAAAGAGAATGGGAAGACGTCTACGTGATCTGGTAAGAAACACTGTTGAAGATAAAGTTGTGAAAACAGAAAAAAATGCAGGTAGAACACGGCAAAGTAAAGTTCTCGGCGGCAAAGGAAAACCACCGGAAAAGTCATCGATAATTTGAGTCGATACTACGGAGCAGCAATAAGGTATAATTGTGATTCGGTAGAGAAAATAAAAAATGCCATCTGGGGAACGTACAACCACCAGCAGTCGACAGACGATAACCCTCAATACGATAAGTGCCCGAGCGGCGAGAACTCGTGATGTCCGTATCAAAAAGCTCTGGCCACAACAGGAGTGGAAAATTTTGAACATAATTACACTCCACCTCCAGAAGATGTCATAAAGGGTGTCTCAAAATTAACGCAACATTTTAATTTGCCGCCATTTGTGCAGTAAAGTGTTGGCAACCCAAAAAAAAAATAATTTGACAGCTGAGAGGTTAGGGTTAGTAAAAATGTAAACAAGATGATGCCATACATGCCCGTGAAATAATTCAATTACTGCATGAGACATTTCCTAGTCGTGTACTCCTTCGTTTCGGTGATCAGAATTGGCCCCCTAGATCTTGTGATTTAACACCATTAGATTTCTTTGTATGGGGTCCGTATAAGACTGCCGTATAAGACCGTGGTACGAATTATCTTCTTGTTGAAAAAATACGATTAATAAAGCTACAATATACATCCAAGAGATACGTTACACGTGTAACTCGTCTAACATATAATTTGCGTGTTGAAAGAATACGGGCTCATGCACCGAGTTTGAATTTTTCAAAGCCGAAGTTCTGTAAAAGGTGAAAAGTAATGAAAAAGTGTAGATGTGTACCATGCTACTTTACGTCCTTGTTCGAAAATTGTCGACACTGAAGTTTACCGAAATTTTAATAGTCAAGAAATGAAATAATTCTTAGTATTTGTATGTGAATGATTGAAAATGAGTTATAAATATTTGATAATGTTTCAAAAAGATGATTAAGAATTCTAAGATGAAAACTAACTGATGCGACAAAGCACTATGAGAGAAATTGACAAGTGCGCAGAGTGAGCGCCGAGTCAGACTGAGTAAAATATATTAAATAGCAATGAATATAGTGCTCTGCGCAGTGAATCTGTATCACTTGAGTATTACTACGCTGTCGACGGATAGCAAGTCGATGCATTCACACTTAGCATGTCGAGCGATAGCTGCGAATATTAATATTAAGGATCCTGGTGACAAGCATGCTAAATTAAACGCACTCATTGTCAGTAGTTAACAATAATAAATCAACGTTTATTTACTTAATTAACAATGATTGCATGAATACCTGTTGAATACCCAAAAAATGTAATTTGATTTTGTCTGGCTCTCGTGATGATGTACTAACGTTGAGAATAAATCGATATAGTATGCCTGCGAGGTATACCACATGATGCGAGGCGTCAGATGATTGTGAGTGTAGTGCGTGCATGAGTTGAGTGTGTGCGTGATAGGTGCGAAAACTGAACAGTATTGTACTCAAATATTATATCAATTGCTCATGACAAAGGTTACAGGCATTTTATTTTTACACGATTCGGCAATCGTTAATATAAAAATAAATGAAAATACTGTAAAATCTAAACTTCATCATAGATTCGGCTCAAAATCAGTACAATTCGTTCGTAAACGTTTCTTTACGTATAAAGAACTATTATAATAGTTCAATAACTAAAATTTCGTAGCAACTAGAGCCTTATCAGACATTTTTTTACAGAATTCAAAACATAATATTATTTTAAGCCGTGCGGAAATTTTTAAGAAAATCATACCAAACAAACAGATGCTTCTGTTTCATTTATGCGTCAAATTTCAGTCTGATCGGTCGACTAATTGTTTTTTTTCGAGGGATAAACCTCAAAATAATCCCCCCTAGCTACAATACACTTATGCCAACGTTTTTTCCAAACTTTAAAGCATGCTTAAAAGTCGTCATCAGGTATAGCCTTCAATGCGCGTAGCGATTCACGTTTGATTTTTTCCATCGACTCAAAACGATTTCCTCGGAGTGGTCTCTACAGCTTTAGGAACAGCCAGAAGTCACACGGTGCTAAATCAGGCGAATACGGTGGTTGTGGAGCGACATGAGTGGAGTTTTTGGCGAAAAACTCACGAAGAACCAGTGCTATGCGCGATTTGACTCTTCTGAGGCACAAATGGTCCTGCAAAATTGCTTGCACTGATCCAATTGATATTGCAAGCATGTCGGCAAGGTCTCGAATTGTTAATCGACGATTTTCGAGCACCAATTCCTTGATTTTCTTGATGTGTTGCTCATCAATTGACGTCGATGGTCGTCCAGAGCGTTCCAAATCATCAACACGTTCTCTGCCTTCTTTGAAGTCTTTGTACCACTTGTAAACATTTTTCTGTGACATAGGCTCGTCACCGAAGGCCTTTTGTAACATTCGATACGTTTCAGCGGCGGAAATTTCATTCCGCAAGCAAAATTTAATAGCACTTCTTTGCTCAACAAAATTCGACATCGTAAAAATCGCCAAATTCACTTTTCTTTGTTCACAAAACCAAGCGTAAACTAAAAACTAATGATGATATTGACATGTAATTTGTCACAGATGTCACTAACAGTCCTACAAACTTGAAAAAAAATTCATTTGTCCGATTCGGTTAACGCGGGAAGTTTAAATTAAAAATTCACCTTACTTTTTGAACACAGTAGTATATATCTCGTGAGATTATTCGTAAGTTTTCGGGAAAAAAAACCCGTCGCGAAATAAACATGTTAGAATCTAGAGGAGCCCGATAAAGATGCAGGGGCAACTCGTTAGACACGACGTTGCCTGGCGCCGGGGTAGATTCCACAGCCGGATTGGCTGCGGCTCTGGGGGACATCGTTTATGAAGTGCGCAAGGCGCTATTAGAGCTCTCGCCGTCGGGACGAATCCCCGCGACCAGACAGGAGGCCCTCGCAGGCCGTCTGACAGCCCAGTTTGGCGTGAACCCACTTGGGGGTGCGGCGTTTGGGGATCTCGACGGCGACGGAAGCGACGATGTATTCAATATGGCTACTGGCAAGCGAACGCCCGAGCACATTACCGAGGACATGGTCGAACGGGAAATTGAAAACATGCGAACCATAGAACGCGTAGGTTTCTCTGCAGCTACTGGTACGATAGTCCGATCGGTACCTGCAAGAGTACGATATCGGATGGCGGCGGTCGACCGGAGCCACCGTGAAATGGAAAGAGCTTGACGCCAATACGAAAGGCTGCAGCGCGAGCACAATCGAGGCCAACGTGAACTCGATCGTGAACTCCAGGAGGCTTAAACGCCGTCGGCAAGACGAAACCTCGCGGACACGCTCGACGAGGTAGGTACGGATGAGTTCGAACTCATCCGGTCCCTACGGGAGCAAAATGCCGAATTGCTGCGGAGGCTGGAAGGAACTGGGTTGGAAGAACACCCGATACCACGTCCGCGGTTGAAGCAAACGCGATTCGAAGAGCCGGAATACACCGCTACGAATCCCGTGTTCCAAAGGGAGCAACCGTGGATATCGGAAACCTGGGATCGGACGCTCGACCTGGGGCTGGCCTTGAAAAATATAAAGCACTTCGACGGCAGCAACGCTGACGAGCTAGACGCCTTTATACGGTCCTGTGAAACGGTCTGCAAGCGAGCTGCGCCCGGTGACCACAAGATTCTGCTGGAATTGGTACAGAGCAGCAAGCTCGAAGGTAGGGCCGCCAGAGAAATGAAACACAAAGTCATCCTCTCGGTAGCGCAGCTCAAGACCGAGCTGGAGGCCCTGTACGGGAAGCGAAAGTCGCTGCCCGTGTTACAGGTGGGATTTAAATCCCTCCGGCAGGGCCAGGGCGAGGATATCGCGGTATACGCCGCCAGGACAGAGCGTATCACCGTGGATATCAAAGAAAAGCTTTGCGAGGAAGCCACTACGATGTCGGAAATGCGCATCATTGAGAAAATAACACGGAGGAGCGCCCAGGCCAACTTCGAAAATGGACTGCATGGGCAGGTCCAAATTCTGGTGAGATCTCGTAACTACACCACTCTCCACGAGTCGGTAATGGGAGCCATCGAAATAACCAACATGGTGCAGCCGAAGGAAGGGTTAGATGGAGCATTAAGCCACCCCAAAAGGTCCCAAGGTGCACCATCCCGGCAGAGCGGGAATTGTTTCACCTAAGGGAAACCAGGGCACGTGGCTCAAGACTGCATCCGCAGATCGGGACGAGTGAGCCTACCGATGCCCAGTGAGGATAAATCCATACACCACGTCAACGTTGTGTGCAACTATTGCCAGAAAAAGGGTCACTTGTGGAAAGACCGCAGGAAAAGGTTGTCGCAAAACAAGAACGAGCCTGCCCAGTCTTCACAGCAACCCCGACGTCCGAGGAACTCAGGGGGCAAGAGTGAAAGGTCCACGGTGAATGCATGTACAGGTCAATCAAATACCGATACCAGCCAGCTGGGTACGATGAGACTAAATACACTCGCGGCCCAGCCGAGTCCCGCGCACAGAAGGAGGAAAACGACGCAGCGATTACTGCAGGTAACGCTGCCGACGTCCAGCGCTACGGCCAGCGACTTTGACATCGTCGCATCGTTGGCCGTGACCGGGGTACACACCCTTAAAGCGGACACCGGGGCCCAGTGCAGCATACTGAAGGAGGGATGCCTCAAGCCCGAAACCATGGTGAGCAGGTGCTCCGTGGAACTGCAGGGTGTAGCAGGTGAAAAATTCACCCCCCTCGGTATAGCGAAAATTCTGCTGGAGACACCGGCGCTAAACGTGGAACATTGGTTCTACATAGTCCCGAATAATGTGCCGCTAGGGGTCAATGGGCTGTTAGGAATGGACTTTATCAAGTATCACAAGGCCGATATCCTGCACGGTGAAACGCTGAAGCTGTACGGGCATTGCATGCCGCTGCTGGACGGCATGACGAGGGTATCTCTCTGCCGCCATGCAGCGAGACAGTCACCTACGCCGCAACAACGAGCAAATTCGTTGGATTGCTCTCAAGAGTAGAGCTCGAGGATGGGGTCATCATGGATGCCTGCGTTACGCCGCCGCGTGGTAGTAGCTGTGCAATCAGCTTAATAAATACTACCGAGCAAGTGATAGAAGTGCAACGCCCTGTAGTGAAACTCGAGCCGCTCGAGGAAGCGGCAGTAGGTTAAGCGGCCGAGGCGGCCGCTATGGAGGTATGCGCCGTCAGCACGGAGCGAGGGGCCGACCGCCTTGTACGATTAGCCAAAGAACTCGACACGGCAAACCTCAACGAAGAAGAGCGCAAAGCTCTAAACGGAATCACATGCGAATACGAAGACGTGTTCCATCTACCCGGGGATAGGTTGCCGTGTACGCCTATGGTAGAGCATGTGATACCCCTTAAAGAAGGGGCGCAGCCCATTAAGGTGCACCCATACAGGCTGCCCGAGACCCACAAGAGAGAAGTGGAGAGGCAGACCCGCGAAATGCTTGAAGAAGGCATTGTCCAACCTAGCCGGAGTCAATGGAACGCGCCGCTGCTGGTTGTAGCGAAGAAACCTGACGCAGCCGGAGTGAGAAAAATGCGCGTAGTAGTGAACTTTCGAAAGCTGAACGAAGCCACCATCGGAGACTCGTACCCACTGCCCAATATCACCGAGATATTGGACCAGCTGGGACGGACCCGATACTATACGACCTTGGATCTCGCCTCTGGGTTTCATCAAATCCCGATGGCGAAGCAAGACAAAGAAAAGACCGCATTTTCCACACCACAGGGCCATTTCGAGTACAACCGCATGCCATTTGGACTCAAGAACGCTCCACCGGCTTTCCAGAAATTGATGAACTCCGCGCTGGCTGGACTGCAGGGAGTTAAATGCTATGTATACTTAGACGACATAGTAATTCACGGCAAGACCTTCAAGGAGCACGATGACAGGCTGCGAGAGGTACTGCAGCGGCTAACAGAAGCCAGATTAACCGTGCAACCGAGCAAGTGCCAGTTCCTGCGCAAGGAAATGCAGTACCTCTGTCACATCATATCCGAAGAGGGTGTACGTGCTGATCCGAAGAAGCTGGAAGCGGTAAGGGAATTTCCAGTGCCGAGAGACGTAAAAGGAGTACAATCTTTCCTCGGACTAGCTGGCTACTACCGGAAATTCATCAAAGATTTTTCGAAACTGCGAAGCCACTCACAGAATTAACCCAGAAAAGGGTTAAATTCGAGTGGACCGCAGTAAGAGATGCTGCCTTCGAAGAACTGGAGACAGCCCTTACCAAAGCACCGATACTGCAATATCCAGACTTCACGAAGCCGTTTGTTGTAACGACAGATGCCTCAGACAGGGCGCTGGGCGCAATCTTATCGCAAGGCAAGATCGGGGTCGATTTGTCCATATGTTACGAGAGCCGCACCATGTCAAAGGCCGAGCTAAATTATACAACGACGGAAAAAGAACTACTCGCAATAGTCTGGGCTCTCGCTCAATTTCGATCATATATTTATGGTACACGATTCACGGTAGTGATGGACCGCCAACCGCTCACCTGCCTGTTCGGAGTAAAGGACCCAGGTTCGAGACTAATGCGTTGGAAAATAAAATTGGCGGAAGACGAATTTAACGTCGAATATAAGGCCGGAAAGCATAATACGAATGCAGATGCGCTAAGCCGTATATTCGCTACTACAAGGGCCCGAGCGAGAGCCGAGAACGAAGTCTGTGGTACGGACAAGGACAGCACCACGGGGCAACTCGGCACAACGAATGACCGCACAAAGCGGAGGGCCGAAGATACTCCTTACAGCCGTGGTAGCTCGTCGGAGCGAGAGATCGAGCTCGCCCACGAGACATGGCCGGGGCCGACCCCCCAGGAAACGTACAGGGGCTCCCGGAAGAGGCGTCCCAGCCCTAAATAGTCCTCGAAAGACTCCTCGGAGAAAACCTCTGGGGCTTAAAGCTCGAGCTTTGTTCTACAGCGAATATTTCATAATTTCGCGATTGTTCCTTCTTTAAGTGAGGCCACTCACTGAAGTAGAAACAATGTGCGAACGTGAGCAACGAGCTGCGAGCAACGACCGCTACGAGGTCAAGCAACGACTTCCAGGAATTTGCAAGCAACGATTGATTGCGAAATTCATTTCAACTCGATTTCGGTCAAAGGGGTGTGTTACGTCCTGGGTTTTAACGAAGGGACACAACGAAGGAATAATATTTTATTTTCTCCTTTTTGAGCTGGAATGTGCTGGCTCGGGATTGGAGGACGCTGGTGAGGGGCGAGTTTGATAAATAAAGTATTCAAGCACAGAATTTATTACAATATGCACTATATATATATATATATATATATATATATATATATATATATATGTATATTCAGTTATTATTGGATAAAACACATCGTAGAATTATTAGATATTAAAACGGTATTGAAACAATATAATTATTAAGCAGCGTGCATACAACATTAACATAAACTTTTAAACCACTAGAATTAAAGTCGTTAAAATAGTATTTGTTAGATAATCAGCTGGCGCACGGCGATCGATATTCGCCGTGCGTCGACCTGTTGCTGTGCTCAAGCACACGTCGTTCGGTTGAGCCGAAGGTAGCCGAGGCGGGGCTTCGCGAAGCCGAGGATGTGCCTCGTTGGCACGCCGCGTCGAGCGAGAGGATGTCTCTCTCGCTTGACTTCGGTTTCGCTCACCGGCTATCTCGCTCAACTGACTTCAGCGCTCAACGTTAATTTCATATTCCGCAGCCATATTGAAAAATTCAGTGACTTTTGCGACGACATCAAGGAACGGCGCACCATCATCTTCGACTTTTCTCGTTGGCTTTTCGCTCAGGACATTCTCATCACTCTCAACAGGACTCAAAGCTCAGGTAAGAGTACACCGTTACAATTTAACATAATTCAATGACGGTGAGGAGTGAACTACACATCGGTACATCCTCATAAAGGTCTCACACTGTGGCGTGCTCTGCAGCGCGGGCTGCACCACGTTTTCACTCAATTATTAGCATGCTCTATTAATATAATTGGGTGTGTTTTACCAATTCACTGCACTTTCCCCCAATTAAACTTGCTGGGAGAGTGTTGTGCATTCAGTCAAATCATTTGTGCATCCTCAAGCTCACACTTCAGTGCTCTGCAGCGTAGACTACATCATAGCCTGTCAGTAGAATTTCACTCAGTTGTCAAATTTGTATATACTAGTACTCGCTTTCTGCAAATTCTATGACACCATCACATTGAGTATTTGCTGACAGGCAGTAAATTAGTCTACGTACTCATACATCTCACTGCGTTGTACGCTCCGCAGCACTGACTGCGGTGCGTACACCGCTCTCAGTGCTCACAGCACACAATTAATATAATTGTGTGCTGATTCTCAGCTCATGCACTCAAACGCAGCTCAATTGATCAAATTCAGTTTATTATTCTCAAAATTTTGGTGTATTTATTTTCATTATTTTATAGTTTTCTAAATTTAGTATATTTTGGGTTTCTTTTCATATTTAAAATTAACGGGTTGACAGTGTATTATTGAAGCTGTGTGTGGAAGTTAAAATAAACCACTTTCTCTGTTTTCCATCTATGTGTCTGGTTTTATTTCACCCTGTCGTGAGTGAAGACTCATTTTTTTTCAATATATTTCAGATCTGTCAAATAACACCACAGGCGGATTCTCAAACATTTTGGTCCTTCGAGCCGGATCTTCGACTCTCGCACAGGGTAGGACCAGGGTTTCTACCTTCCGCACACATCAACTCTTACGCTCATCTCGACTTGGACTCTGCAAACCAGCTACGCAGACGTCACATTTTCTCATCGGCCAGCATCACAGCGCTTCAATTTGGTAAAGTAGAACCTCTGCGGAGCACTTCGTTTCTTTTACTTGTTCGGCTCAAGGGGGCTCACAATGTCCGAGGGTAGTCCTACAGGCAGCAGGGTGGCGCCTGGTGACCTTCAGGACAAGAAGACATTGTCGGCTCCGGATCCCGTCGCGGCTGCGAAGAGGACCCGATCACCGGCTCGCCTATCAGGCGATCTGGTGATGAAGGTCCAATCTCAGCAGCGACGGGTGGAGGCGCTGCGATTTATCATGACCACCATTGAGGCCCAGGAGGAGACTCTCTCCCTGGCCCCCCTCGAGGCGATGCTTGAGCAGGTGGACGAGCTCCATGGAGAATTCAGGAGGGAGCATTTGCTTCTTGAGGCTTCGTGGCCGCTCGCCCACCAGGAGCACGAATATTTTCAGAGTGATACTCAAACCCTCGAGGCCAAGCTCACCCTCCACAGCAGGATGGCTGCGGGGAGGATCAGGGAGAGACTCGGTCAGTTCCGGCCTGCTGCACCAGTGGTCACGGCGCCGGTGTCACGGACGAAGCTGCCGGACATCAAGCTGCCGACCTTTAAAGGCGACTATTCTGGGTGGCCGGCGTTCCGGGACTTGTTCGCGTCGTTGGTCATCCGGAACTCTAGGTTAGCCGACGTCGAGCGGCTGGTGTACCTACGCACCTGCGTCACGGGCTCGGCGGCCGCACTCATCGACGGATTCGCCCTCACCGACGAATCTTTTACTTTGGCGTGGGACACACTGGTGTCCCGCTTTGAGAACAACCGGCTACTGGTGCAGGAGAGGTTGGACGCACTCTTCGCTCTCAAGCCTGCTGAGCGTTCGCTCGCAGCCACCGTAACGATCGTCTCCGAGGCCTACAAAGTCCTCACTTCGGTGGCAACGAAGGAGGAAATTTTCGATTGCATGATGGTACGACTGCTTGGTCAGCAGTTTGACCAGACCACACGCGAGGCCTGGGAGACGGCGTTAGGACGCTCATCAGAGTTCCCGACCTTTGCGAGGATTGAGGAGTTCGCGGAGACGAAGATTCGGGCTCTGGAGATGGCGAAGGCCACCCCAAAACCGATTAGCTCCAGTCGGACGTCTTCCGCGTGCCCTCCTCCCGCAAGGGCCGGGACTCAACGTGCATCGGCGCATCACGCAGGTAGCACGGCCCGCGGCGTTCCGCCATCAAATACCAACGCGTCCGCGTATCCATGCGACTGCTGCCGAAATTCTGGGCACTTCATTGTGATGTGCCCGGAGTTCCGTCAGCTCTCCGTGGCGGCGCGGCGCAAGATGGCGGAGAAGTCGCGGTTGTGCTACAACTGCTTGGGACGGCACAATGCTAATGCATGCCGTTCCACACGCAGTTGTAAGGAATGTTCAGGGCGGCACCACACCATGCTGCATCCGGCAGCGCCCCCTGCAACCACTTCCAGCACTCAGCCTGCGCAGCCCTCAACGTCAACACAATAGGGTGTTGACGCAGTCGTCCACTCATCGGTACAGCTCACAAGGAAATGCTCAACATTATTAGCAACTGCACTCATACACGTCCATACATTGGCATCAACTCATCAGGCAAGACTTCTCATCGATCCTGGATCAGAATTAACGTTTATTACGGAAGAGCTCGTCCGTAAACACAATATAACACGTAAGCACTCATCAATTTCGATCACAGGGATCGGTGGTAGTCACTCAACTCGCACACGTGGTTCGGTACAACTCACAATGTGCTCCATGCACACAAAAGAGAAAGTCACGGTCTTGGCTCACATTCTCGACACGGTTACAACTCATTTGCCATCTTTTGAGTCACCAGCTCGCACGTGGCCTCACATAGTGAAGCTGAAGCTGGCGGATCCGGACTTTCTCACACCACGACCGATCGATATTGTAGTTGGAGCAGATATTTATGGTCAGGTGATTAAACCTAACATTATCAAGGGCTCTTCATCTTCGCCAATTGCACAATTATCAATATTTGGTTGGCTCATTATTGGACCTATTAACTCATGTCTATCTGATGCACTCACTGTTTATCATGCTGCTGTGCAACTTGAGGATCAGGAATTACACAACGTGCTCACAAAATTCTGGGTTCAAGAAGAGCCACCAAAGGACACGGTCAGTCAACTCACACCAGAGGAGCAGGCATGCGAGGATCATTTTCGCGACACACATCAGCGTGATTCCACAGGCCGATACATTGTTCGGCTTCCTCTTACAGCTTCTCCTGCGAATCTGGGAACTTCATACTGTAGAGCACATCAGTGTTTGTTGCACACCATTCGAAAAATCTCAAAAAATGCTGAATACGGTCAGCTCTACTCAAATTTCATGGTCGAATATGAACAACTTGGTCACATGGTGAAGGCTTCGAAATCATCTACAAATGAAATTCATTACTATCTGCCTCACCACGGTGTATTGAGACCAGACAGTGTTTCCACCAAGTTAAGGGTGGTATTCAACGGTTCTAGCTCAACATCTTCTGGAAAGTCTCTCAATGACATCATGCACACCGGACCTAATTTGTTGCTCAATATTTCGGACGTTCTCATCTGGATCCGTCACCACAGACACATCTTTGCCACAGACGTTACCAAGATGTATCGTCAAATCAAAGTTCATCCTGATGATTGGAATCTTCAGCGAATTTTGTGGATTGATGCTCAAGATCACCCTGTGCCGTATCAATTAACAACAGTGACATACGGTACAAAGGCTGCGCCATTTTTGGCAGTTAGAACTCTCATGCAGCTCACCAAAGATGAAGGTCATCGGTTTCCTCTCGCTGTGCCAGCTATCATGTTTGGCAGGTACGTGGATGACATCTTTGGAGGGGCGGATTCAACTCATGAACTTATTGAAATTGCTCAACAGCTCAAGGACTTGTGCATGGCGGGCGGTTTTCCGCTCGCCAAGTGGCACTCGTCGGACCGCACGGTCCTTGCTAATATTTCACCATCATCGTCAAGCTCAGCTATCTCAATGGACGACTGCGAAGCCAAAATTCTTGGGCTGACTTGGCTTCCTAGTGAAGACATGTTCACATTCTCATCCCGGTTCAACTCAGCTCAAGATAATTTCACAAAACGCCTCGTTCTTTCCGAGGTAGCTCAACTCTTTGATCCACTCGGTTTCGTCTCACCGGTTGTGATTAGAGCCAAAATACTCTTGCAAGAGCTTTGGCTTCACAAACTCAGCTGGGATGAACCACTGCCATCTCAGGTCTCAGCACGATGGACTGCAATCAGAGAAGATCTCAAAAGCCTGGCCAGGCTCTCAATTCCTCGTTGGTTCAATACATGGAGCAACTCAACAGTGGAATTGCATGGCTTCTCTGATGCATCTCAATTGGCCATGGCAGCAGTGATCTACATCACTGTCGACTCAATGTCCACAGGAAAGGTGGCTTCACTTATCTGCTCAAAAACACGCGTGGCACCACTCAAGAAGCTCACCATACCACGGCTTGAACTAACAGCGGCACTGTTACTCGCAAAATTGGTTGCATACGTTCAAGCCACGCTCAAGGTCAAGGTCTCATCTACTCACCTGTGGACGGACTCCTCGGTAACTCTCACCTGGATCAAAGCACATCCTGCTCGGTGGAAAGACTATGTCCGAAACCGAGTATCACAGATACAAGGACTCACACCTACTGCTCATTGGCGTCATGTCGCAGGCACAAGCAATCCTGCAGATTGTGCATCACGAGGTATCTCAACAGCTCAACTGGCCTCTCATCAGCTGTGGTGGTCGGGTCCACCGTGGATGGTGAAACCGATTGAATTTTGGCCAAAAGCCTCAACTGATTCTGAGGATTTGTACAATATGGAAGCCCGGCCGGGGTTAGCTCTGCTCGCGGCGACTGTGACGCCAGAGTACCATTGGGAACTCATTTATCGCTGTTCCTCACTCACAAAGTTGTGTCGTCTCACCTCGTTTTGCGTCAGAGTAGTGGCCAGAATGAGGAAGAGGTTAGCAACGGCAGGAAACGCTCCTCTCACAGCAGAAGAGATAGCTTCAGCAAATGTTTTTTGGACACGAGCTACACAAGCCGTGTTTTTCAAACACGAGTTACAAGTACTGCAGTCAGGCTCTTCTCTTCCTTCCTCTCACCCCTTCAGTCGACTAACAGCATTCATTGACCAAGAGGGTGTACTCAGAGTAGGAGGTCGCCTTGCTCAATCAGCACTCACATATGAAGGAAGACATCCTGCCATTCTACCTCGTCACTCTCGATTCTCAACTCTCATCATTGATCAGGCTCACGTGCGAACACTGCACGGAGGCACTCAGCTCACATTAGCCCAAATAAGGCTAACACATTGGATCGTCGGCGGAAGAGCTCCTGTAAAATCTCACATTTTACATTGCGTCGTGTGTGCTCGGCAAAGGGGAGTTCGGGCTCAACAATTGATGGGTCAGCTTCCTCTAGCACGAGTCACTCTAACACGCGCATTCGCTCACACAGGAGTTGATTACGCCGGCCCTCTCACACTCAAAACTTGGAAGGGGCGAGGAAGTAAAACACACAAAGGCTGGATCTGTGTTTTTGTGTGCCTCACCACTTCAGCTTTACATCTTGAAGTCGTCAGTGACTACTCAGCTGATGGCTTCCTCTCAGTGTTCAGACGTTTCTCAGCTCGGCGTGGCATTCCTCACACGCTATATTCTGACTGTGGCACAAATTTCATTGGTGCTCATAAATCAATACGTCAGATGTTCAGGAAGGCCTCTCAAGAACATCAAATCATTGCTTCTTTTCTCGCTAATCAGCAAATTGCGTGGAGGTTCAATCCACCTGCGGCATCACACATGGGTGGAAAATGGGAAGCAGCTGTGAAATCTGTTAAATTCCATCTGCGGCGAACGGTGGGTGATACAGCACTCACGTTCGAAGAACTCACAACGCTGCTGGCCCAGATCGAGGCCATACTCAACTCAAGACCTCTGGAACCACTCAGCGATGATCCTGATGACTCATCAGCACTCACGCCTGGACACTTTCTCATCGGTGAAGCTCTTTCCACGGTCCCAGAGCCAACGCTCGAGAATTTATCACTCACGCGGCTCTCAAGGTGGCAATTGTTGCAGCAAAAGGTACAACAATTTTGGCGACAATGGTCCGCTCATTATCTACAGCGGCAGCAGTCCATATCAAAGTGGCATCACCCTACTAATAACATAAAGGTTGGTTCTTTGGTTCTGCTCACGGATGAGCGCTTTCCACCGTGCAAGTGGCCACTTGCACGAGTCACGAAGTTGCATCCGGGCAAAGACGGGCTCACCAGGGTGGTGACACTTCGAACTGCTACGACCACGCTCACCAGGCCAATCTCAAAACTGGCTGTGCTGCCTGTTTCTTCCGACTGACTAAAACCATAACTAATCATCAACCCCGTTGCTGATGGCGGGCGGAAATGTTGGATAATCAGCTGGCGCACGGCGATCGATATTCGCCGTGCGTCGACCTGTTGCTGTGCTCAAGCACACGTCGTTCGGTTGAGCCGAAGGTAGCCGAGGCGGGGCTTCGCGAAGCCGAGGACGTGCCTCGTTGGCACGCCGCGTCGAGCGAGAGGATGTCTCTCTCGCTTGACTTCGGTTTCGCTCACCGGCTATCTCGCTCAACTGACTTCAGCGCTCAACGTTAATTTCATATTCCGCAGCCATATTGAAAAATTCAGTGACTTTTGCGACGACATCGAGGAACGGCGCACCATCATCTTCGACTTTTCTCGTTGGCTTTTCGCTCAGGACATTCTCATCACTCTCAACAGGACTCAAAGCTCAGGTAAGAGTACACCGTTACAATTTAACATAATTCAATGACGGTGAGGAGTGAACTACACATCGGTACATCCTCATAAAGGTCTCACACTGTGGCGTGCTCTGCAGCGCGGGCTGCACCACGTTTTCACTCAATTATTAGCATGCTCTATTAATATAATTGGGTGTGTTTTACCAATTCACTGCACTTTCCCCCAATTAAACTTGCTGGGAGAGTGTTGTGCATTCAGTCAAATCATTTGTGCATCCTCAAGCTCACACTTCAGTGCTCTGCAGCGTAGACTACATCATAGCCTGTCAGTAGAATTTCACTCAGTTGTCAAATTTGTATATACTAGTACTCGCTTTCTGCAAATTCTATGACACCATCACATTGAGTATTTGCTGACAGGCAGTAAATTAGTCTACGTACTCATACATCTCACTGCGTTGTACACTCCGCAGCACTGACTGCGGTGCGTACACCACTCTCAGTGCTCACAGCACACAATTAATATAATTGTGTGCTGATTCTCAGCTCATGCACTCAAACGCAGCTCAATTAATCAAATTCAGTTTATTATTCTCAAAATTTTGGTGTATTTATTTTCATTATTTTATAGTTTTCTAAATTTAGTATATTTTGGGTTTCTTTTCATATTTAAAATTAACGGGTTGACAGTGTATTATTGAAGCTGTGTGTGGAAGTTAAAATAAACCACTTTCTCTGTTTTCCATCTATGTGTCTGGTTTTATTTCACCCTGTCGTGAGTGAAGACTCATTTTTTTTCAATATATTTCAGATCTGTCAAATAACACCACAGGCGGATTCTCAAACAGTATTTACTTTTGGTATTAAAATAGTAAATACATGGCACAAGACAAACACCAATAAATGTCATTGTAATAAACAGTTAAACAAAGTTTATTGGAGCACAGATATTCTGAAGCTATTAATGATAATTACGGGGAAACAGTCAATGAATGGCGCGCGGCACAACACTAAATTAATGGCGCGCGGCACAACAATATATATATATATTAAAATAGTAGCACGTATTAAAACAGTATATATATTAAAACGGTTAAGTTATATAAAGTTATTGTTATATATCATTAAAACAGTAAGTGACTGCGCACTTATAATTAATTTTTGCTGTTGCGAGGGACGACCGGTGTGGTCGACCCCCGGAGATGGACTGACTAATTAGCGCTGTGCTGAAAGCACCGTGACTATAACAGTGGAAAAAGATTGGCGGGGCGCAGCGCGTCTCATCGATGCGCTGCGTCTCGCTGGCCAGCGTGTGAACGCTGACCTAAGCAAAATGTGTGTACCCAGCAGGGATAAGCGCTACTGAGTTGCGCCAGAAATACGTGAATGGAATAAATCATATATGAAATAAAAATTTTAAATTATACATGTACCGGAAGACCCAGGACGTAACAGGGTGAATAACTGCTTTGCTGAAATCACTCTATTAGTAGATTCAAACGCGAGAGGTTGGTTCCTCGTACGGTCTCAAAACCACATTTTATTGTATTACTCTTTTATCGACTTTTAAATAGACAACAGAACGTTACCGTTGCCTATAATAAACACTTCCATTTTTTACATAAATTCACGTGTGCGCAAGTTACTCGAGTTCCTTCTCCTAATCGGCAAACGATCCCAAAATAATAACTTTTTAATATTATACCAATTACCGAGTTATCCAATCACGCGGTACCGGCATAACAGTAGACCGTAGTTATTCACAGCTAATTTATAGTCAGATGTTCACTAGATATTAGCTGTTCCGTGAGACTAATTAACACTGTTGAGCACCGAAAACACTGATGAGCTGAGAAATATACAGCACGAGGTGAGACGAACCATTCCGCCCGATTTTAGCAAGCAACATGGCCGCGGCTTCAAACTAGCCGTTGTCACCAACGCCGTTTAGTATAATCAATTTGGAGCCCGTTACTCTTGTCCATAATGCACTAAATTACAAGAGTTATTATTTTTTAAAATTAGGTTCAGTATCACGTACTGAATGTAAATGAACAAATTCCTTACAAATTAAGGGAGCGCAAGTACCGCCATTTTGAGGAAAACCGTATCGACCAATATCTCCGTTACCGTGCACTTTAGGCCAAAAATGGTAATAACCTTTCTTGTAGATAATTGAATCTTTTAAAGATCTTTTAAAGATCATTTGGAATATCTTTTTAAATACACATTTTTGATAAAAATGGATGAGACATTTTTTATAGAAAATGAAATTCCCCATAAATTCATACATGTAGATTTTTCGCCAAATTTAAAAGATTATTTGGAATATCTTTTTAAATACACATTTTTGAAAAAAATGGATAAGACATTTGTTATAGAAAATTAAATTCCCCATAAATTCATACATATAGATTTTTCGCCAAATTTGCATATTTCGCGAGATATTTCCGAAAAACTGCGGATTCGTAAAAAAAATCAACTTTGATCATCTTGCGGCACGTGTTATTTTCATCTTTTCACGAAAAATAATTTTCCGTCACGTTTTTACATGAAACTGAAACTTTTTAGGGGGCGCCTGAAAAAATTTCATTGTTAACGACCACCCTAATATACAGGGTGGGCCATTTAAATTTATGCACCGAAATTTCTTTGTACCCAAGACAGATACGGAAAAAGTGGTTCAGACAAAAGTTGTTCAAGATAATGGGGGTCACCTATCTGTGTAACTATCAGGGGTACAAATTGAAAATGCGGGTTTGATAACAGATGGCGTTACTAACGCTATACGCATCAGGCAGTACTGTGACTATGTTCATGTCAAAGCTACGTCTTATAGCTTTAATTTTCAGTATGTGTCAATTTGTCGCAGTGTCAAATTCATAGTTTTTTTGAGCTCTCAATATGTCGAGTTTCGTACCAACAAAACAGCATTTGCGGGAAGTTTTAATTTACTTCTTTAATTTGAAGAAAAGTGCTGCTGAAGCACATCGATTGGTCTCCGAGGCTTATCCGAGTCATGTTCCATCGGTTTCAACGTGCGAGAGATGGTTTGTGCGGTTTAGAAGTGGTGATTTTGACGTTGAGGACAAAGAGCGGCCGGGCCAAGTGAAAAAGTTTGAGAATGCTGAATTGGAGGCAATACTCAATGAAGACTCGTGTCAAACTCAACAAGAGCTCGCAGATTCATTGGGAGTGACACAACAAGCCATTTCCCATCGTATAAAAGCCCTCGGAATGATCCAAAAGCAAGGACATTGGGTGCCGTATGAGCTGAAGCCGAGAGACGTCGAGCGCCGTTTTTTTGCATGCGAACTGCTGCTCGAACGGCAAAAACGGAAGGGTTTTTTGCATCGCATTGTCACTGGTGATGAAAAGTGGATCCATTACGATAACCCGAAGCGCAAAAAATCATATGGTTACCCCGGCCATGCATCATCATCGACGGCCAAACCAAATATTCACGGCGCCAAGCTCATGCTCTGTATTTGGTGGGACCAGCTGGGTGTGGTGTATTATGAGCTATTGAAATCGAACGAAAACATCACAGGAGCACTATACCGAACTCAATTGATGCGTTTGAGCCGCGCACTCAAAGAAAAACGGCCACAATACGAGCAAAGACACGACAAAGTAATTTTGCAACATGACAACGCTCGGCCACATGTTGCAGCGCCGGTCAAAACATACCTACAAACGCTGAAATGGGAAGTCTTACCCCACCCGCCGTATAGCCCAGATATTGCTCCTTCCGATTACCACCTTTTCCGATCGATGACACATGGCCTAGCTGACCAGCGCTTCCATTCTTACGAAGAAGCCCAAAAATGGGTCGATGACTGGATAGCAGCCAAGCCGGCCGAATTTTTTCGCGACGGTATCCGTAAATTGCCAGAAAGATGGGAAAAAGTTGTGGCTAGCGATGGACAATACTTTGAATAATTCATTTGTTACCATTTTTTCAGAATAAACGTTCAAAAATAGAAAAAAATCCCGCATTTTCAATTTGTACTCCTGATAGCTTTGACCTTGAGATCAAAATCGACTTTGATCATCTTGCGGCACGTGTTATTTTCATCGTTTCACGAAAAATAATTTTCCATCACGTTTTTACATGAAACTGAAACTTTTTAGGGGGCGCCTGAAAAAAATTTCATTTTTAACGACCACCCTAATATACAGGGTGGGCCATTTTAATTTATGTGCCTAAATTTCTTTGTACCTAAGACAGATACGGAAAAATGGTTCAGACAAAAGTTGTTCAAGATAATGGGGGTCACCTATCTGTGTAACTAGCTTTGATCTTGAGACTACTTGTCAATTATATATATATATAACGTAACCGCCACTTACAAGTAGATGATTTGGAAGATTGTCCTCTCCATAGCGTTGCTCCTTGGGTGCTGTTCCTTCGGTGCTGTAGACCTGTTGCCGTGTACTTAGCTCCCCTCGAAGGTTGGTCCAGTTGACCTCTCTGGTACCGTTGACCTATCTGTTGGTGGTTCCTGGGCTCATCCTTCGTGCGTCGGCAATGGCTGCGCGACGGCTTTGTCACAAGTTACCGCTTCGGGTACTCGGTTGCACACTTTGTGCGGTTTTCCGCGACTTGACGTGACACTGTCAATCGGGACTTTAAAAGGTTGACCGATACGTCACACCGCACCGACGTTCACTTCGTGTCTTCGCGTTAGATTAGATTTACTAAGATGAATGATTTGACACTTGCCTACCAACGGTGTGAAAAATTTCACTTCTTAATTGACGTAATAAATACCACTCATTTACATAAAATGACAATTAAAGATCTGTCATAACTATGAGTTTTTAAATAAAAAGATAAATCATTTGTAATAAATGTTAAGTGTCTCAGAGGACTAATTGGAAAAATTGAACTACTGACGCAATTTCAATTAAAAATAAAATTTCTGAAGATGGTCTGCAATTTGGACCAAAACGTAAATACGAGTTTCATTGCTCCTAATCGTCTTGGAGATAGCCAACGCATAGCCGCACACGTAAATACCATGACTCTTAACTTTGTCCAATACACTTTTTTGTCCAAAAAAATAAATTACGTAGCACTTATCACTTCAGCTGTATCCCACCGCTGCCACCAAATGTTATGCCGGTACCGCGTGATTGGATAACTCGGTAATCGGTATAATATTAAAAAGTTATTATTTTGGGATCGTTTGCCGATTAGGAGAAGGAACTCGAGTAACTTGCGCACACGTGAATTTATGTAAAAAATGGAAGTGTTTATTATAGGCAACGGTAACGTTCCGTCGTTTATTTAAAAGTCGATAAAAGAGTAATACAATAAAATGTGGTTTTGAGCCCGTACGAGGAACCAACCTCTCGCGTTTGAATCTACTAATGGAGTGATTTCGGCAAAGCAGTTGAAAATCGAGTTGAAATGAATTTCACAATCAATCGTTGCTTGCAAATTCCTGCAAGTCGTTGCTCGAGCTCGTAGCGGTCGCTGCTTGCAGCTTGTTGCTTACGTTCGCACATTATTTCTACTTCGGTGAGTGGCCTCACTTGAAGAAGGAATGATGGCGAAATAATGAAATATTCGCGGTACAACGCTACTCATCGGTGCACCAACATTAAGAGTCATCGGGCGACGGCACACGAAGCACCAAGTGGCCAATAAGCAAACGACGATATGTAGTCTTTGGATTTTGCCCAAAATACAATAGTATTACATAGAAAAACATTAAAAAATTAATTCTTTTGTTTAGTAAAATTTGAGGTCTGGTTCGCCACTCCGTGGATTTTTTTTGTGTAGACAAAAAATTGTCGAATATTCGAGGTGGCATACTTTAGCCAAGCCGCTTTTCTCTCCAACTGATAAATTAATTTTATTACCACTTTCACGCATATCTGCCGCTCTTCACTGGACCAGACCCTCGAGCTTACCACTGCACTGCCCTTAAAAAATTATTCTAACACGTTTCGTTGCAAATGAAAGCGATGACCCGAAAAATACAGATGGATACGTCAAAGGCGTGTTTACGGCCATATTGCAGTCTATAATATGTAATTGTTAGTTCCGGCTCCTGATGGTAGGTTCGCTAGTCGCGGTTATCGGTATAAGCGCTTAAGCAGAAGTGAAGGTATAAGCGTAAAGCGGCCCCGAGATAAGGAATTTTTTAATTCAATGTTGCTCTGGAATCTATGTTGGTTTTTCGATAAAAAGTTCATAAAATCGAGAGGCCGTTTTTGAAAAGAACGAGAGTTCGTATTTCTGGACTAAATATATGGGCTACATACGAAGAAATTGTGGGTGCACATGTAAGTGGAATTATATATCGGTGTATATAGGCATATGTAAAATATAGACGATTTTGGTGCAAAAAATATATGTGACATATGTTTTCGTATTTATTATACGTTTTAAATATGATATATTACATGATGAGTTCAGATTTCCCAGGATTTAAAAAAATTTTTAATTAAAAAAATTTTTTTTTGCAAAATTTTTATAATTGTTATTTATATTTTTACAGTTATTATATTCTGCTAAACTAGATCAGTTAAAGAACTTTCAACAACGCTATTTTATTTAATCACTCGATAACTTTTGCACTCGAAAAAAAATTAATTTCCCAAGACAATTTTTTTTTTCAAGCCATATTAACCTTGCATACATTTTTTCTTTAACACTAATTTTTCTCCGTAAATTTAAATAGGCAGCCATCTTACTGTATCCGTCTATCAAGCAAGCAGAGTTATATGTAAATCTATGTTTTGACAACGTTACCAATGCTTCACAGCTTCAAATATTAATAGTTCTGGTTAAGTGGAGGCGAAACTTCCATACTCCACCCATGGTTGCGAAAGAGACAGGCTCGTAGTCTGGTACTCACGGCGGAGTAAACATCACATCTGTGTAAGTATGGAGATAAACCTTCATACTTACACAGTATACGTTAGTACAAAAATATAGCTTGGAAAATTTATTCTTTTTTACGCTACTTTCAAATACTATTAATATTTAAAAACATACAAGTTCCCTATTATTAATAACATCTCTAATGCACAGAGATACAACAAACTTATCAAAATTTATATGCTGTTGAATAAAATATATATACTGTAACGGTATTTTACGTTATCATTACCCTTAAAGGGTTTTAGTTCGGACTCGAGCAGGGAGCAAATTAATACAGGCTTCAGTATTAGGTAAAAGTACGGTTTGTTAGACAAATATAATAAATTATACAGTGTAACGGTAATTTTTATCGTTGACATTAAATTTATTTTCCCAGGGGAAATTCGAGCTCTATCACAGGTGTAATTAATTATAGACTTCTGGGTAGGTGAGAGTAGGGTTTATTTATGCAAACAATTAAAAACAGAATGTTAACGTTTGGTTTCCTGTTACCGATGACCAGTACAATTTTATTTCAATTTCCTAATTCCTACGATTAATTTTATAATTCTTTTCGGCTATTCCTTATGTGTTAGGAAAAATTCCTATATTATTTCACTAACTCACCTGTTCTTTCGTCTTTCCTTGCGTTTGCTCTCCACGGATCCTCACAATCACGAGGAATAAATGTTTTTCGATAATCTACTATTTTCTACTGTGACCAAAAAGAAAAAACACGAATCTCGATAAACTATTTTCGGTAAAATCTCAAACTGATAACTGTGATCATTTTTCTTAATGCACCAACTTTCAAGATTAGAGCCTCGGGCTAAGAAAGCCCCCCCCCCCCCGCCGCAGGCTCTATTATAGCCTTCCCCCTTGCCTCATTCCCCTCTTCCTTATTTTTGATTGCAATGTTTAAATCTAACGCGTCTTAATAATTTTTCGGCTTGCCGTCGCCGCGCTATCCGTCTTCCACTCTTCTTCTCGTCGCCAAGCGAGGCCAGCTGGTCGCTGACCTGCTGTTAACGGCAGCGAGGGAATTCCTGAGCGGTGACATAAATAGTTTTTCACAGGTACGGGTGCGATGGCCTAGTGCCCGCAAACCTCGGTACGCCTGTACCGATTATACTACTCATGCGTTCTCGGTGTTTCCGAAATAATATTTAGGCTCTTATAGCCGTTCGAAACAATAAAAGATGGTAGAGAGTGTAACTATGTTACAACAGATAAATGTTGAATATTTTGAATGATAGCTAAATGCACGCTTTTTGATTAAATTTTGTTGATTATGCACCTTACAAAAAACTTGACCCGGGCTTACGCATGCCTATATAATAGTGTCCGCATGAAGTAGAAGATTTGATATTAGATTATTGTAATATTTCTCTCATGGTATGACAGTATGGTTTCTACACCAGACAAGAGAGAATGTTATCCTACCGGGCTTGCCATCGATAATTTACCTATGTTGGCTTTGTTATTATTCCTTGCCTTCGGAGCTAGCCTATCCTATATCTATATTGAGTGGGCTGTAGTGGGGACAGAGCTCTCACTCGAGTTTTGCTGGCTACGCTATCTACTCGCTGGCCCCGCTGCCGCTGTGGTGGAGGCGTCAGCCGCGATGCATCCTTGGTGCATCGGCGCATCGGAACCGCGACAGGAGCGTCCCTAGCTAATTTTTAGAGTGTTTTTAGGTCCCCATGGATTTAATATATTTTTATCCATACCACTTGGTTTATATTCGATGTGAGATCTTGCCGACTCGGATGCTGGGCTGTTTGAACGGCTGGTGGCTCAGTAGTTGGCCTTGGAAGATGTTCGTTTTAGCTGGCTCAGAGGTATCAGGCCTGGTCCTTGGAGTGGTGCGGTTGAAGATGCTTCTCATTTGGTTGGCTAGGTGGTCCTCCTTTAGCTGGTGGGCTGGTCCCCTTTTGGTTGGTTAGCTGGTCCTCTTTTCGTTGGTTAGCCGGTCCTCCTTTGGTTGAATCGGGATGTTGGCGAAAGTCTGTGAACAGAATGCTCTCCGACTGTGGTATGTCGTGTCCTTTTATACCGACTTCCCTGCTCTTCTTCCAAGCTCTACCGGTATAGGAGGGTATTACTATATCTGATAGTCGTCCTGTAGCCCATCTCCTGTTGCCCATTTGTCCCGTTAATTTCTTCTCTTCGGTTATGGTGATTAACGTGTTCCTCGTTGACTGTTGTTCACACTTCTCTTGGTACTATAGTCTTACTACTCGATTGTATTACTATAGCTTGAGTAACGGTAGTTTATCGTTGGTCTTCATAAGTGTGGGTATAGTATGGTATGGATCCTCGTGTTTATATGTGTTCGTGGAATTATAGGCTTATTACTCTGAAGTATAAATTGGTATAAGACGATGAATTCGTCGTCTTAATACAAATATTGACTGAATCCACGTGCTCTTTCTCTCATTCCATAGTTAGCACTCTGAAGTTAGGTACAGATGAACGAGTAGGAATCACGGCTATTTAATGACATTTCGATATACACAATAGTGCTTCTCATAGATTTTATGAATACTCCTTTATCTTTCTGAAATCTCCCCTAATATATAAAATCTAGGAGAAAAAAGATTACGATGCACAGTACCTGTGTACCAAGTGTTGTTAAGATATCTTTAGCCGATTTGTATATTGGACATGAAAAATAATCATGCAGAATTATTTGTCCTCAAATTATTGGTGCTGTGAAAAATATGAACAAGTTAAAAAATGAAGTTGGAAGGTCATAGTTTTTTCACATTTAATTGTGGAAAAAATGAACTATTTCGGGAATGATCCAAGTTTCAATCCTGAAGCTTTACCGAATTACTATTTAAAAAAAAACAGTGTTATGCTGAAAGAAAAATATTATGCTCCACGACCCAGTGTGGGCGCATGCATGTGAGTGCGAGACGACAAATCGTGCGCGGTTGTAATCGCGCTGTTGCCGCGTTGTAGCCGTGATATTGCAAGGGTTTTCTCTCTACACTTCAGAACCCGATGTACAGATCCACAGCCGAGTGTGAGAGGGACGAAATGAAAATATTCATCATTCATCTTTTTCTCGCTTCAGCACGTGGAGTTATCGTGTAGCTCGTTCGATGTACCGTGCTATGAAAGAAAGTGGGATAGAATGGAAACAAATACCGGTGTCCTTTTCTCATCGTGCCATGGCGCATTACCATAAGTGTTTCGACTTTTGTTTTCAGATAACATAACAAGAAAGCAATCTGCAATTTTCTAATTCGCGTGATTTTTTAATTGGCGCGTGCTGGTCACCGGCCTGAGTGTAATCAGGTTCATGTAATCGCGCTGCCGCCGCGATGTTCCAAGGGTTTTCTCTTTACTCTTTAGAACACGACGTACAGATCCATAGCTGAGCGCTTACAGGTAATGCTTCGCGCATAAGGCGTAGCATCTAAGCAGCTTTAAAAATAATAATATTAAATACGAACTGCCAGTATCATAGTGTGACGGATGTTTTTCTTTTTGTCTAATCTTATATACAAGGTTTCCCATGCAAATTCGACCTTTTTATACCCCTATTTTCTAGGATTTAGTTTATGGTATTAATGGTTATTGACAAAGCAATTGTTGTGTTTTTGGTCATTTCCTTCTTCATAGTTTGCGTTAAAACTTTTTTTTTATAGAGTGTAGTTTTTTGTCTTTATTTTGAATGTTTTGAAAAATAGTATTTAATATATACACCACCTTCCGCATGTCTTGAGACTTGGAGGTACATTTTGTATCCATAGAATTGATAGTATAGAATTTCAGCAATACATATTTCAGAAAATTTTAAACTTTTCTAAAAATTGTTGTGTTCGGTGAAACTTTAGCACACTTTGAGATACGGAACCAAAATGTCGCACATCAATAGAATTATGGCCATTATTTAAAATCGTGGCTTTTTCAGATTTCACTGATTTTCCCTTGCTCGTTGGAAGATAATGTATACGAGTAAGCGGAACCCAAACTCACCCGTACATTTATTTTTCCCTGGACTTTTCGGGATTTGTTTAGAGAATTCCGTGTATTTTCGGGAATTTTGTCTCAAACCCTTTCATTTAGTTTTGTATAGATTTGTTTCGGGTTGGATTTAAATTGTACGGTTTTCATTTACGCCACTAATTAATTCTAACCGGGCCACGGTGGCGTCATTGCCAATGCTCCAGGGTCAAATTGTGGGTCGTCCCGGTTCAAACCGGGTTCATGATAGGGTTTTTTTGACAGTTCCTTTGTCAAAGAATTATCGAATCTGGTAGCTGAATCAATTTTTATATAATTGCTTTAACCAATTAGATCCGGTATTATATAGATTCGCAAATACGAAATTTAAATGAAGCTTTTTATCCGCGCTCAGAATTGCGAACACGCTACTCACACCCTGAGATCTATCGCACAAAGTATCCATCCTACTGACAGTTCATAGACGCTATAGCTATATCAATGTAAATTGTTATATACTAACTAGCAGACTGTTGTCGCTCGGGAGCTACCAGCTACGTGCCCTCGCCAAAATAAATGATGTAAGAAATAAAATCAAAAACTTAATTTTTACGGTATCATATCAATATATTTGGAAATTTCTGGAAAGAGACGCTGTTTGAAAATTATTCCCTTTTCAGTTCGGTCACATTGGAAAAAAAGTTTATGAATATTTGAATGGAGCAATGAAGTAGTAAACAAAAAAGATCCTCACCTTGTCAGACTTGAAATATTGGGTCTGGAAAGATATTGGGTCTGGGAAGATATTGGGTCTAGAAAGATATTGGGTCTGGGAAGATATTGGGTCTAGAAAGATATTGGGTCTGGGAAGATATTGGGTCTGGGAAAAAGTTCGTGGCGCTTTTCCCGATAGATGGCATCAATTGCAAATAAGTCAGGAAACACAAATCGCAGCAACATCACTGAACGCTCCTTGGAAAGGTGACACTTCGAGCGTTACTTTGAGTATACAAACATCGAAATTGGTGCAGTGATTGGAAAGTTGTTTGTGTTTGAAAATGGAGAAAAGTAATGAAAAATTGCTTTATATTTTGCAATATTATTACGGCAAAGGGAAGAACGCTGCGCAGGCTTGTGAAAAAATTTGTGCTGTGTACGGTGAAGGGACTTTATCAAAATCTGCTGCGCGGAAATGGTTCGCTCGCTTTCGTTCTGGTAATTTTTATGTGAAAGATGAGTCACGCTCTGGTCGTCCAATCATTGAAAAAGCTGATGAAATTCTTGAAAAAGTCCAGCAAGATAAGCATATCAGCAGTGTCGATATTGGTATGGAGCTCGGAATTGACGACAAAACTGTTTTGAACCATTTACACAAAGCTGGCTACAAGAAGAAGTTCGATGTATGGGTTCCTCATGAGTTGAGCGCGAAAAACATGATAGACCGAATTAACATCTGCGATGCGCTGCTGAAACGAAATGAAATTGAACCATTTCTGAAACGTGTCATAACCGGTGATAGAAAATGGATCATGTACGACAATCGGAAGCGTCAAAGATCGTGGACAAGGGATGGTGAGCCGTCACAACCGTTCGCGAAGCTAGGTTGACGGCAAAAAAGGCTATGCTGTGTGTGTGGTGGGGGACTGGAAGGGAATCGTCCACCATGAACTACTTCCAGTTGGTCAGACGATTGATTCTCAACTCTACTGTGGACAACTAGAGAGATTAAGCCAAGCAATTGAAAGAAAACGGCCCGAATTGATTAATAGAAAAGGCGTTGTCTTCCATCATGACAACGCCCGACCACACACTTCTTTGATGACCCGTCAAAAATTGCGAGAGCTTGGTTGGGAAGTTTTGATGCATCCACCGTATAGTCCAGACATATCACCCTCTGACTATCACTTATTCCGATCTCTGCAGAACACTCTCAATGGAATTAAGCTGCTTTCAAAAGAAGCCTGTGAAAACCATTTGATTCAGTTTTTCAATCAGAAACCACAGAAGTTCTTCACCGATGGCATCATGGCTCTACCCGAAAAATGGCGAAACATTGTCGATAATAATGGAGCATAGTTGGTTTAAATAAATTTATTTTCACACTATAAGAAAACCAGTTGAATTTTACTCAAAAAACCCCACAAACTTTTTCCCAAACCCAATACTTACTCTCAATGATCAATCTTATTTCGGATTTTCATTTCGAGTTCTTCGTTATAATGTCCACAGGCGATGACTGTGTTTGTAAAAATTTCGTTTATTTTGACGTATCGATCATGAAGCTGACTCATATCAATTCCTGCGACGAACTTCCACTCGTCGTGGTAGATTTGCGCTGTTCTAATGTGCTCTGCATATATTGTTGTTCCCTCTAGCGAAGCAATTTTCAACTCGCTGACAACAGTTGTAATGAGGACAAAAAGGAGCATTAGTTCTCGTGTCTAGATTCTGCAAAGTGTGTTTGACGTTTACAATAAGGCTTTAATCGGTTCACTAGTACGCTAACTTCTTTGTCTTTAGCTAATATTTTGTAGTTGTTGTTCAATAATTCCGAGGCTATTTCAAAGGGTCCAGTCCATTCCGGAGAGAGCTTATTTAGTTTATGATCATTGTGAGTCATAACCATGTCACCCGGTTTGAAGACTGGCATGACTATAGCTATCTTAGAATCATGCATTTCTATATGCTTAGCTTTCGCCTGTAGTAGTCGATTCCTTGCACATTCCAAGTAATGGTTGTGGCGTTTTTTCTATGTGTTGACAAGTTCGTGATGTGTGAGGGGAGTCGTGATTCATAGGTAGGAGGGCAAATTAGCCTGTCGTCCAAAAGTTAATTCGAAAGGAGTTTGGTCAAGACACTCGTGCTTTGACGTATTGTAAGCCAGAGTGATAAATTTTTTATTTTCATCCCAATCAATGGCGTTCTTATCCTACGTTGTTTTAATAAGATCTTTTACGACAGAGTGTGCTCTTTCGAGAGAGAGATTCGATATAAAATTCGATATAAAATTGGCACCTTGGTCTGTGAGTATACTTTTCGGCGAACCAAACATATAGATGAAGTGCTTAAATAATTGATCGATGATGGTTTCGCTATCTGTATTAGCTAGAGGTATTAGTATCAGATACTTTGTAAGTATATCTTGGATATTCAAGATATACTTGTTGTTTTTGCTAGATACAGGTAGCAGTCCAAAAATATCCATCGCTATTTTGTCGTTGGGTTCAAACGCAGTATCTGAGATCACTGCTGCCGAGCGTGGTCGCATACGCGTCAATTTCTGTCGTTGGCAAATGTCACAGTTCTTGACAAATGTTATGATGTCCTCTTCGATTCCTTTCCACTGCACGATTTTTTTTATTCTATCGAGGGCTTTATTTTCGCCGAAATATTGACTAGCTGGAGAGCCGTGTGCCTTACTAATGATGTTATCCTCTTCCGTTTGAGTTAGTTAGGTTTTGTCTATATCGCAAATCATTAAATTGTAATCTCGGATTATCTCGCGTGATATGTAATCACAGATCTAAGGTATGCGTAGTTTTTCTGTTTTTGTGAACTGTGGATCGCAGAAATGGAATCGTCTTATACTACTGGAAAGTAGCTGGAGCATTCTTCAGTCTGAAGAGCATTCGCTCGCACTCAAAATGTCCCTCAGGCGTGGAAAAAGCTGTGTACTTCGTTGATGATTCTTCCATAGGAACTTGATGAGATCCGGAGCTCAGATCTAAAGCAGAGAAAAACTTAGCTTTTCCTAACTGATCTACGATGTCGTCGATCACTGGTAACGGGTAAGCGTCGTGATTGGTTTTTTCATTAACTTTCCGATAATCAATTACAATTGTCCATTTTTTTGTTCCAGATGCATCATCCTTCTTTGGAGGCACCCAAATTGGCGAATTATATGGTGATTTCGAGTATGTGGTCACTCGTTTATTAAGCATCCCTGTTATTTGCCGAGAGATTTCCGTCTTATGGCACTCTGGTGGTTGGTAGGATACGTTGTTTATAGGTTTGTTGTCGGTGAGAACAATTTAATGGTGTGCGAGATTTGTGCATGGCAGATGATCTCCTTCGAAAGTGAAGATTTCGTGATGCGCTTGTAATACGTTGATATGTCCTAATCTCGTGTGATTATTCAAGATTTCTAAACGTTTAGTTAGTTCGCTAGCTTTGATTGCGAATATTCGTTTTTCGGAATACTCACAGGTGTTCCTTGTACTTGGCCTGTTGTGTCCTCAATCGAGGACCGGTGCATGTACACCTATTGATGGTAATGAACGAGTAGAGTTCACACAGTGTTAATATAGATTCTTTATTTTTCGTATAACTGTACGGAATAGATTGTCACACAACATCTCTCTAAGACTGCGAGCTCACGACTACTATTAGCGACGTGCTTCCGCGCCAACTCGTAGCTCGTGGCGCCTTAGGAAAGCTGAGAACAACACGTATAGCACATAACCGCATGACATATGGAAAACAAATCAAAAGAATGAAAAGTCTTACACTAATTAATAACATACCGTGCGCCTTGATAACCTCTGGTTATCAAATTCGCAATTACCGAGCACGACGTCAAACATGAAAGATTTGTGAACTAATGTTAAGTATTCAATGTGTCCTAGAATGAATTAATGCAATAATGGATCAAGATGTAAATAACGATAACTACGCGAATGCCAAACATATACATTCGCGCCAAAACTTCAATAAGCTAGAAAACATAATCGAGGCTAATCCAATGTATCAAATAGTATTCGCGACATCCAACGCAGCCTCTAACGGTAAAATAGCAAGTTTTGCAGCTGGTCTTTTGAAGATATCTTTTGCTGTTTTTATCACAGCCGCTCTGACTATGTCATCATTCCCGGCACAGACTTCCTGGATTCGTCCGAGTAACCATTTTAAGGGTAGTAGTCCTTGCTCTCGGCAGAGGACTAGTTGTCCGACTTGGAGTTGAACACCCGTATTCATGTGCCACTTAATGCGTCTTTGAAGCTTAAGCAAATATTCCGACGACCACCTTTTCCAGAAGTGTTGACGTATTTCCTCCAATCGTTGCCATCTTGAAAACCGATTGCTTTGAACGTGAGTTATTTTCGGTTCTGAATAAGAGATTAACGAACTGCCAATAAGAAAATGTCCAGCCGTTAGATAACTCAGATCGTTTGGGTCCGAAGATAGTGCCGTCAAAGGCCTCGAATCATGGATAGCTTCGATTTGAATCACGAACGTTGACGCTTCTTCAAATGTCAGAGCTGCGTCAGAACCTACCTTGTAGAAATGACCTTTGAACAACTTTACCATCGCTTCCCATAATCCGTCGAAGTGCAGGGTTCGGGGTAGTATGAACTGTTATTTGATCCTTTCTGCTGAAGTGCAATTGCGAATCTTGTTCTGATGTTCTTCTTGATTCAAAAGCTTTCGAAGTTCTTCTAACTCGCGGTTGGCACCCACGAAATTAGTTTCGTTGTCCGAGCATACATTAGCTGGTTTTCCTTTGCGGCCGACAAACTGTTTGAACGCGTTAAAAAATGCGTCAGTTGTAATTTCTGATACCACCTCTAAATGTCTTTATCTAAAATCTAGGCCCACAGAATCTACACCCGTGCTTGTAAACGGCCAAGAAGGCGTCATTCGCTGAGCAGGTAGTTTTCCCATAATCTGCTGATAAATATGAGGTCTTGACTTGAAGCAAGTGACGTATCGATGAATCAATCGCTTGAGAGTGCCGCGTGCCCTAATCGGCCAATACGACAATCGAACAGCGGCAAGCGTTGCGTCTGCTCCCGCATACAACATCTTTTCGTGCACGTGTCTTATGACGAGCGTAACAAACTTTGAGTCATGCGGAAGTAAGATGGGATGCCTTGCATCCAGTTGAAGCTCCAAGTTTTGTAACCTGCTACCGACACGCAATAGGACTTCTTCATCGAGATACGGATTCATGTGCTTCAACCTGCTCTTATTTGTAGATAACAATTGTAATTGACAACCTCCCTCCGAGCTGGTGCAGGCACCGTATGCGAGCTCGTTAGCGTTACAAACCCGTGACGCTCGATTTTCGAGCTCGAGTCCTTGCTGACCGATGCACGCTTTATTGCGAATCCGTTAAAATCGTGAATCTTCCTGGCGTAGTCCGTCTACTCCGTAAATATTTCAGATGGCAACGATTCATGCCAGCCGAGCTTGAGCTTCCATAACTTTTGTATCATGATTTTTACTGATATTATCGCAAGAGCCAAGAACCCAAGAGGATCAAATATGGAAAAGATGCTCGATAGGATAATTCTTTTTGAGCATCCTTTCGTCGAATCCAAATGGATTTCGTACTTCAATACGGCCTTTGTAGGATTCTACTTGATCCAAGAATTTTCGTCATTCCGTCTTTGTCCAATGCGATCGCGTGTTTGGATGTTGACGATGCTGCTAGGCCAGCTAACAGCCTTCCGTTGTTCGAAGCCCATTTTCGCAAACTGAATCCGCCTTTTTGGAGTAGAGCTGTGTCTCATCGCGAATGATCATTGCCTCTTCTTTTGTGCTGGCGCCCGTGATTAAATCATCGACATAAAAATCTCTACGTGCTATAAGTGCTCCTTTACGATACTAGTTTTCTTCCAGCTCGGCTAGTTACTGGATAGTTCGGGTGGTCAGGAATGAATCCGAAGCCGTGCCGTAGGTAAGCGTCAGCAACTCGTAAGTTTTGATCTCGTCTGACGGAAAATCGCGCCAGACAATTCGCTGCAAAGGCACTTGAGTCTTGTCGACGATTACCTGCCGATATGTCTTGGCTATATATCAGCCGTTAAGACGTATATTAGATTGCGGAATCGAAGAAGTATATAATAGAAAACAATAAGTCTTGCTGGACCACTGGCCTAATAATTAACCCGCCATTCAGTGCAATGCCACTTGATGTCTGGCATGATGCATCGAACACGACCCTCAGCCTAGTGGTCACGATTGTCTTTTCAACTACACAACGATGCGGTAGATAAAAATCTTGCCATGCCTCCTATGCTGAACTGTTCTTCAAGAGCTCTCTCATATGCCCTAAATTGAAATATTCTTGCATGAAGCCAGAATATTTTCTTTTAAGGCTGGGTTTACGCTCTAGGTTACGTTCCAATCTCTCAAATCGTTGGATTGGAATCTCTCGTGATTCTCCTAATTTCTGAAGTTGTTCGTCCCTTATGGACAGAAAGGCGACAAGTCGACCCTGCTTGTTACGCTTGTATGTATTTAGAAAATGCCTTCCACAGATTCGTACCTCGGAGTTCGTATATTTTGCCGAATGCTATGCTTGAGTTCCCAAAAACGTTTAATGTTTTCATTGAGTTGCTCCTCTACTGCTAGGCTGCACCTCGTGCCCTTCAATAACTGCTCTCCTATCCTGAAATTGCCGGAAATAATCCATCCAAAGAGTGTTTTTTGCCAGATTGTTTGATCGTCTGCGAGCCTGATCTTTCCTGTGCACTGTAACGTAAATGTGGACCTCAACGCACCGCATTACCTGTAGTCGGTCGGGGCTCTTTTTCCTCCCTTAATTTTTTCTCCTTCGAGTTGGGCGCCAGGCACTTACGCGCTGGAAGGAAAAACAACGAGGAAGTTGACCAGACTCAGCCCAAGCTAGCTACAACTGTTCAAGGCAGAGTGGGTGGTTCGGACTGTCAAGGTGGTAGTAAGTCCATGAAATCAATAAATAAAATCAGTTCATAAAGCCTGTTGGAGAATCAGCACGGCGATCGATATTCGTCGTGCGCCTACCTGTTGCGGTGCTCTAGCTCACAGCGTTCGGTTGAGCCGAAGATAGCCGAGGCAGGGCTTCGCGAAGCCGAGGATGTGCCTCGTTGGCATGCCGCGTCGAGCGAGATGGTGTCTCTCTCGCTTGACTTCGGTTTCGCTCACCGGCTATCTCGCTCAACTGACTTCAGCGCCCAACGACGCTTTCATACTCACAGCCATATTGGAAACTTAGGACTTTTTCGCTACGCATCCGAGGCCAGCACACGCATTCTAAGGACGCTTGGACTATTTTCACTGACTTTATACATCGGACTCGCTGAACATCACGCTGACCAGAACTCATAGCTCAAGGTAAGAGTACACTGGTATAATTCAGCGCAAATTCACTACCAGTGAGGAGTAAATTATGGTACATCAGCACTTTGGCTCACTTGTGGCATGCTCTCCAGCACATGTGGCACATAATATTCAAAATTCAATTTGTTTAGTTATTTTATCATTTGTACTGTTTTCTAAAGTTATATTCTGAGATGATTTTCTAAATTAAATTATTTTGGTGTTAATTCTCAATTGTAGTATCCACGCATTTTTGTGGTTAAACTGTATGTCTACAATATTGTTTGGAAGATAGAATAAACCGCTTCCGCAACACAACAACTACTGGGTCTGGTTTATTTTCCTCTTGTCTCGAGTGAGTTTTCATGTTTTCTCAATATCTTCACAGATCTGTCAAGCTACATCGGACGGACTCTCAACAAAGTAAATAATACCAATAAACAAAATCAGTCGATAAAAATAAAACCAATAAATAACAGAGACAACAACGCAAGTACGGGATTCACAAATGCTCCTCGGCAGATCGTTTATTTATTTGAAAGGAAAGAAAAATGATTACTGATTTGGCAATATGTCACAATAATAAAATAAAAATATAAAAGAAAATATCCCGTAAATTAACTCTGACTTTTTAACAATTCATAAACTTAATTATTTCGGCAGTACGAATTATTCCGGCATTCGCATCGACTCCCACACCCTCATACGTTATCCACGCTCGATTGGCAACAACACTCGATTCGAATTTCAAATATTCGCAGGAATCGACAAAACAAAATCAGACAAAGTTAAATAACAAGTCGCCTCGAAATTCAGCCCGCGATACGGCCTATACCGGACTAATCCCGAACACACAAGATAACTCTATAATCACGGGACGCCGAAAGGTTTCGCGTACGTGAAGCTTCTACCCGTTCAAATCTTTCAACTTGAAAGTCGTATGAAGGCAGAACCGAGAATAAATCAGGAACGAAATAATAAATAACGAATACCAATTATATAAAATAAATTCTTAAAAACAATAATTAAATAACCGACGTCAAAATAATAATAACAATCCCTAAATTATTCAAATAAAAGATGATAAAAGTAATGGACGATTTATCAATGCGAGAACGTTTCGAACCGCGCAAATCCCTCTCAACAACGTACAAAATACGGGACGACGGCCGGACACGCACTGCATAAGCTTACGAAAATAATAAAACTATGTCCAATATAATAAAATTAATAAAAGAAAATAAATAGAAAAATATAAATCAATAAACGTCAGTTCGTCTGGAAAAATCCGCGACATGGTCTATGGCGTACAGATCCCTCACACATGACCACACCACGAGATGACGAACTAACGCGCGCACGGTTTTACAGTAAACGAATACGAAAGAGTAACAGACAAATACGAAGCAACTTATTCCCGGCTCTAACCGTCGAACGATCTCGACTTTAATTCATTTACATTTTAATGGACGCAATCTGTCTCGCCACGACTTAACTCTGCGCGTGGTATGCCAGAGTCACAGGTACGACCAAGCTCTAATAATGTCAGTTGTATAAAATCCGGATAAAACGTCGAAAGACCTTAGAAAGCTCACCGGAACGATGCAGCAGCGATGTTCGATCTCAATCCAAAAATAAGTCCCACAGTAGTCTCGCAATGTTCCCTTCTCGATCTGCTTATCCTTTATTGCCAAAGAAGGATGCCAGTACCAATGAGTGGCTTGAATAGTCGAAAAAGGCTAAAGGTAGAGCGGGACAAAGATTTGCGATACGCTGCATCCTACTCGCAAACTCGGTTAATTGGGGGAATCGGTGTCGCTAGATGACCGCGACTAGCGTCTCAGCTAGACAACGCATAAATTAACAACAGATAATAGAGATGTGTGGCTGTAGTATTAGTCCGGCAGGTAAACCCCATGGGATAGATTGGTTATTGCTAGTAGATCAGATGTAATAGCATATTGGTTGTATATGAACGTCGAGCGAAACGGCTGTATATCCCGACAGAGAGGTGGAAAATGTCTGTATCCTCTTTCCTTAAAGGGAGTTATTGGATCCCGAAGCCGACAATCGATGCGTATGGTGCGCTCCTTCTCTTTCTTTCTCTCCGTCCCCCGGTCGTACAAATAAAAACAAAATACAAAAAAAAATTATATAAAGTCCGGCGATCTTATTCTAGAGCCCTGCGAGATCGTGCGGAAGCCGGCGTACGAGGAGGACGCAGCACACGAATATTTTGCCGCCTTACAGCACAATAGGTCCAAGAATACTTTTCCTCCCAACATTAAATCCACCCTGGACGGCGGATTGAATTCAGAGTCAGCCAGAGTGATGTCCTCCGGAATTAGCAGCTTGTCAATATTGATCTGATTAGTTGGAAGAAGCTCATCTTTCTCATCGATTACTAGACAGTCTAGTTTAGTGTGAAATCCGTTTATTCTTAACTGTAGCGTTATCTTTGCCTGGCTGCGAGTTTGCGTTAAAAGTTCGCCTATCCCTGAGATTGGAATATGCGTCGGAATTTGTTTTAATCCAAGAATTTTTATGCACTCGGTCGTGATAAAACATGATTGCGATTCGCTGTCCAATAGCGCTTGGCACGGCTGTGGTACCCCTTCAGTATCGAAAATATTGACGATTGCCGTTGCAAGGAATACCTGTCGCTCTTAACTTACTGCGGAGTGGTTCACACTCGTGGGCGCTACTCTCTCGTCGAACTTGGCGCCGACCCCCTCCACAGCAGGATCTGGACGATGCTTCTAAGTTTGTTCCAAATGCGATAGAGTATTATGATGCTTTCCGCATTTTCAACACGATCCTGAACTGCACTGCTTAGCCCGTTGCGATGTTGCATGCTCTCGTTTCCTTTATCCGTTGATCGACGTCGAGTTGGGTAAACTCGCTGCATCGGTAAATGGAGTGATTTGCTTTTCCAGAATAGGCGAACAGGATGCTCGTCGTGGCTACGTGTACTCAGGCACTCTTGCTGTACTCAGACTTTTCTTGACTCGTCAAAGTCATCGTAGATCGTTGGGTGTGCGATGAGGCTTCCAATGCTCTACAGCATTGAGTCATGTAATCCTTTAGCTGAGCAAATGTCGGTCTCACCCCTCTTTTTATTGAAGTTTTTCACTCTTTACTTGTCACTGAATCTAGTCGGCTTGTTACGAGATGAATCAGTAGGTAATTCCAATGCTCGGTAGATCTTCTCAGAGCTTTCAACGCTCGCAAATGTTTCAATACGTTGTCCAGCAATTTTGTAAGTGCCAGATGATTCTCCTTAGTGATGACAGGTTGCTCGAATAGCGCTCTAATATGTTTCTGAATGATCAGGCTGTCATCGTCATATCTCTCCTTCAGAGTTTTCCAAGCTTTTTTATAATTATCCTCCGATGTCGCGAACGAGCTTATGACGCCCTTAGCTTCGCCTTTTAAAGCCGCCATCAGATATTACATTTTTTAACCTTTGGAAGTGTAGGGTGATCATGAAATATTGTATAAAAATATTCTTGAACAGTACCCATTCATCGTACTTGCCTGCAAACTTTGGTCGACTTATGCGGAGTAACTTCAAATTATCATTTGTGAAGTTACTTCCATGAGAGCCATCGATTCCATTCGACGTGTTTTTGCGAATTACCAGCTGTCAACCCCTAGTTAGCCTCATTTCTTCTAGCTTCCTTTCTATCAACGTTTCTAAATCAACAGTGATAGAAAAATACCTTGCTTCGAACTGGGTTCTCTCTTCTTGATGATCATCTAAATTGGCCTCATCTGCCTCGATTTCTTCAATGCGCGATTGCACGTGATCGAAGCCCTGCCAATTTTCGATAAATTTTAGTTGACGTTGGCGCAATTCTATTACAGACGTCTCCGGCACGTTTATATCTCTTAAGTACGCAAGAAATCGCGTATATTGTGACTTAATTTGCGCACGCTTCGTTTTTAAACCTTTGAGCTGAGCGATAACTGCAGCATCCTCCGCCATCTTAGTTAATCAGAGCTTGACTCGTTGTGCCCACGTTGATACCAACTGGCGATTCAGTGACACTCGCGTCTCTCACCACACGCTTCGACGCGCGTGGCTGAGCGCGGCTCAATAGCATAGCAGCCTCACCACCAATGCTTGCCGAAGCAACAGCACTAAACCTGCCCGCGCGTGCGAGATGCGATCTTCCGTGATGCGCAACTAATCGACGCCAAACAATGCCGATCGATATTCGTGTTCTTGTAATGGCAGACACTTATGCTGTGATTCGCTACGAATGCTGAAGCGTTCGGTTGACTCAACCTTCTAATGATTTTGCACTATTTTTCTCTCTCACTAGTTCAGGTGGTCTTCACTGTTATTATTAATTGTTCGAGTATGTTGCTGATACGGCCCCTTATCATCGTTCAATAGATTCAACAGCCGTGCGCACTACACTGCCTCGGCGTCTCACTTAGAGACGCTTGCGAGACAATGATGAGAATTTGCCGGTTCAAATCCGGCTCGAAGGACCAATTTATGTTGTGTCCTCAATTGAGGACCGGTGCATGTGCACGTATTGTTAGTAATGAATGAGTAGAGCCCACACAGTATTAATAAAGATTCTTTATTTTTCGTATAACTGTACGGAATAGATTCTCACACAACATGTCTCTAAGACTGCGAGCTCGCGACTACAAATAGCCATGTGCTTCCACGCCATTTCGTAGCTAATGGCGCCTTAGGAAAGCTGAGCACAACACGTATAGCACATAAACGCGTGACATATGAAAAACAAATCAAAATAATGAGAAGACACACTAATTAATAACATGGCCGATTGTTATTTTGATTGGAGTTGCTTTCTCGTTGTGAATATGAATTTTTATTTCTCCTTTGTCTATCTTGTATATAGCGTTACGTATTCCTTTAATATTTTCAATAAAGAAAATGCCTGACTGTTGCGCTACAGATACCGTAATTTTAGTGACGCTATTAGTCGGTAAATAAATTTCGTTTGAAGAGGATTTTTTTTTCATCAAGGTGCAGTGCGTCGTTCCATAAACAATATTTGTATGCGTGTAGAAAGGGCAGAACAATTAGTCTATCCTTAAGCATAGGAAAGTTGTGCGGAACTATATGAAATGATTGTCGTTTTCCTTGAAAATATCAGGGGTACAAATTGAAAATGCGGGTTTGATAACAGATGGCGTTACTAACGCTATACGCATCAGGCAGTACTGTGACTATGTTCATGTCAAAGCTACGTCTTATAGCTTTAATTTTCAGTATGTGTCAATTTGTCGCAGTGTCAAATTCATAGTTTTTTTGAGCTCTCAATATGTCGAGTTTCGTGCCAACAAAACAGCATTTGCGGGAAGTTTTAATTTACTTCTTTAATTTGAAGAAAAGTGCTGCTGAAGCACATCGATTGGTCTCCGAGGCTTATCCGAGTCATGTTCCATCGGTTTCAACGTGCGAGAGATGGTTTGTGCGGTTTAGAAGTGGTGATTTTGACGTTGAGGACAAAGAGCGGCCGGGCCAAGTGAAAAAGTTTGAGAATGCTGAATTGGAGGCAATACTCAATGAAGACTCGTGTCAAACTCAACAAGAGCTCGCAGATTCATTGGGAGTGACACAACAAGCCATTTCCCATCGTATAAAAGCCCTCGGAATGATCCAAAAGCAAGGACATTGGGTGCCGTATGAGCTGAAGCCGAGAGACGTCGAGCGCCGTTTTTTTGCATGCGAACTGCTGCTCGAACGGCAAAAACGGAAGGGTTTTTTGCATCGCATTGTCACTGGTGATGAAAAGTGGATCCATTACGATAACCCGAAGCGCAAAAAATCATATGGTTACCCCGGCCATGCATCATCATCGACGGCCAAACCAAATATTCACGGCGCCAAGCTCATGCTCTGTATTTGGTGGGACCAGCTGGGTGTGGTGTATTATGAGCTATTGAAATCGAACGAAACCATCACAGGAGCACTATACCGAACTCAATTGATGCGTTTGAGCCGCGCACTCAAAGAAAAACGGCCACAATACGAGCAAAGACACGACAAAGTAATTTTGCAACATGACAACGCTCGGCCACATGTTGCAGCGCCGGTCAAAACATACCTACAAACGCTGAAATGGGAAGTCTTACCCCACCCGCCGTATAGCCCAGATATTGCTCCTTCCGATTACCACCTTTTCCGATCGATGACACATGGCCTAGCTGACCAGCGCTTCCATTCTTACGAAGAAGCCCAAAAATGGGTCGATGACTGGATAGCAGCCAAGCCGGCCGAATTTTTTCGCGACGGTATCCGTAAATTGCCAGAAAGATGGGAAAAAGTTGTGGCTAGCGATGGACAATACTTTCAATAATTCATTTGTTACCATTTTTTCAGAATAAACGTTCAAAAATAGAAAAAAATCCCGCATTTTCAATTTGTACTCCTGATATAAATTTGTCATTTCTTCGGTCTCATGTTTATCTCTTCCCATGGTAAAAGTTGCTGCTTCTCTTCGTACTCGATGTTCTGGGGAAACGAGTCCTTTTTTCATGAGACTAATCAAAGATCCACTATCTGTTAATAATTTTCCTGTTCTTGTTGTTCCTCTCAATCGGATTGCGACTAATTGCAATCTTCAAGATACTGCTGATAATCTGTCTTTTCTTGCTTGATCGGTTGGTCGTCCTCTTGTTCGTTGGTTCTGTCTTCGCTTAGATTGGTGGTCATCATTTGCACCTGATTGTTTTGCAGCCGTCTCTTTTGGTTGTAGGGCTATTGAAAATTTTGAGTCTGCTTATTTTTCGCATAACATGTTTCTTCTGTATGACCGTTTCGCTTGCAGATGATACAAAACAGTTTCATTCGATTAGCCAAAGGCATATAATGACAACTTCGAGTGCTTCTTGGTAAGCTGCGTTGACTTCGTCAGGGCATTGGGCACGTACTTGCGAACCAATCTCTTCTCGTAAATTTATCGCGTAGCGTTTAGTCGCCGACTTTCCCTCGCTCTGCATAGCTACAGCAGGGTGTCGTACGCTGGAATGTTCGCTTTAAACGGCGTATCTTAACTCATTCAATAATTAACGAAAACGAAGTGTATAGCCCTGCACATTTTCATTTGGTTGTTATCGAATGTTGCCGAGACGTGAACGAGCAGTCTCAACAGAAGTTATTACTGCTACATTCTTTTCCCGAGCATTGTATAGCTCTTCAAATGATTAAATCCGAATATATACATAGGATCGCTCGCTTAGTACTACCCTGCATTTTTTCAGCCATGAGAAAATCGAGTAATAATTCGAGTGGAGAACAGCAGTCTCTCGCTCGACGAACGCTACGAATAAAGTCTTTTGTTCCCATGTCGTCTTTTCCTCGAAGGCTTTCGATAGTACGTATCAGTTTCTTGGCTGGGAATGTGAGATTGTCTACTTCATGTGGCCCTTCGGTTCGGTCATGAGTCACAGCGTGCGCGAGTGGGTTGTTGTGTCTACTGCGTTCTGGGGATAAGGAGTCCGAAAAATTTGAATGTCGTCTTTGTGGCAAGGTTCGCGGGACCGGAGTTTTATCAATCTCTACATCGCTTTGTTCCTCGTTTGCAGTGGCGCGAACCATCATGTGTTTTGCGAGGCTTCTTATGTCGTTTCATCGTTTTTGGTTTTCGTAATTTGCTAATTCAAAGTGTTTTTTGGTTAGTGCCAATTTTTGGGAGATTTGTTGGTCGGCAAGAGCTCCTTGAGCCTTGATTGCTTCCATGATTTTAACTAGAGATGACTCATTGTTTGATGTTGCAGATGGAGAATTAGCTCGTGATTTCATCATAGTAAGATTGATCTCAGGAGGGGTTTGTCTAATTTTAGTGGCGTCTTTGTCAGTATTGTCGTCGCTATCCTCGGTAGAAAAATGCGGCTTTTGAGTTCTATACTCATAAAATGCCAGCGTATTCGTTTAACTTTTAAGTCATAATATACCCTAACTATTATTATAATTGTGAATTATTTGTGTGCTTATAAACGGTGTCCCAACAGGAGTGCCGGATTTTATTTTAAAGAAAAAACACCTTTATTTTTGAATTAAACAAACATTTTTATTTCAACATAAAGAAAAATAGTTCCGATTAACCTTGAAATACAACATCAGGCAAATGGCCACCACGAAACCTCTAACACAGGGTTATTCTTTTGTTGAAATTTTGAATAACGTTTTCGCATAAATGTGGCTGTATTTCACCAATAACGCGCCGTATTTCCTCTTTAAGATGTTCAACTGTTTCAGGCTTATTCGCATACACCTTTTCCTTCACATAGCCCCAATGAAAAAAGTCCATCGGTGTTAGATCACACGATCTTGGTCGCCAATGTTGATCGCCAAATCGAGAAATGACACGGCCTGGAAACTTAGTCTGCAGTAACACCATTGTTCCACGTGCTGTGTGGCAGGTCGCACCGTCTTGTTGGAAAAACATGTCCTCCACATCAATTACATCCAATTCGGGCCACAAAAACTCCGTTAACATTTCGCGATACCGCGCTCCACTAACAGTTAGTGCATTTCCAGCCGCATTTTCAAAGAAATACAGCCCAATTACTCAGCCAGTCCAAAATGCACACCAAACAGTTACTCGCGGTGGATGCATTGGTTGTTTGAGTATCACACGAGGATTTTCAGCACCCCAAATCTGACAGTTTTGCTTATTTATGTATCCGTCGATTGAAAATGTGCCTCATCTGAAAAAATGATTTTCTTCGAAAAATCCGCATTAATTTGATGATGTTTCAACACCCAATCAGCAAATTCACGGCGGTGCGCATGGTCCCTTGGCTTGATTTCTTGCACCAATTGAACCTTGTATGCGTGCAAATGCAGATCTTTTACCAAAATTTGTTGCATAGTGCTACTGGAAATGTTTAATTGTTGACCACGATGCCGAATGGAAGTTCCTGGATTCTCTGCCACAGATTCCGTTACTGTGGCTGTATTTTCGAGTGACCGATAAGGACGACGACGAACAATGATCTTCTGATCCATCAGCGTAAATTTGGTCTCAAATTTTGTAATTAACCGTCTCACTGTCGATTCATTTGGCGCATTATTGCGACCAAAAACTTGACGTAATTGGCGAACTGCTTTCGCAAAACCTTCACCATTTTTGTAATGTGTTTTTACAATAATTAAACGTTGTTGGTTTCAATACTTCTCCATATTCTTAAATCGCGTGGTCTGTACGTGACAAATGTCCAAAAAAAATCACCGTACAACTCGTATTAACAAAATAGCGGCAAATTAAAATCCGGCGCTCTTGCTGGGACACCCTTTACTATCGCAAGGGTGTATCGGGTGTGGATTCGCGACGCGGTCGCTTGTAGGAATTATAATGTTAGACCGTGATTGGAGATAGCCTTGTCTCCGGCCTTTTGTTTTAGCTCTGTTATTGGGAAGTAAGTTGTTACAAACTAGCTCAATAATTCAGAGTAGAGTGTCGATTTTTATCAATGGTGGATATGGATTCGTGGATCCAGTGCTACGGGTCAAATTGTTACGTGAACGCTGAGATTGTTGCAGTGCGGCTAGCCGGGTGATGTCCTGATGTATCGTGGTGCGTCGGAGTCGTCTCGGGCTGCTGCTGCGATGATTGATGTCGAGATGTCAGCGGTGCAAGCTCTGCTTGGTAACATCTGATTCTTTTTTCTCTAGAAGATAATTACGTTCAGGGATCGTAATGTAACCCGATATAACGTTTTGTATTTTTCGACATCCTTTCGTAATAACAGTTACTAAATTCACCTTGTAGGATGTTTCGAAGTTTCTTTTCTTCTAATTATTATTTCCGTGTATTTTTACAGGACTTCGTGGATTCGTCACAAGATATCAATATTTTGATCGTAATCGTGGATTTAAATCTGGCAGGATCGCCAAAATTTGTCACGGGGTAAATCGTTAAAATTCAGATTTGCGTTGAATGAATATTTTTATTGAATATATATATACATATATATACATGTGTTCACAATGTTTGAATTCGAATGACACTCTGCCGGGGCGTACGTGGGTTTTTTTATAGCAGGCTTGCGGCTATGACCTTAAAGTGCGGAAACCCGCTAGCCAGGAGCCGTTAACTGCTGCCATCCGGCGAGAACTATAAGCTATTTATTACTAGGGAATTTCGAAAGACGAATCCACATGTACAGGGTGCGCCGTTAGAATCCGGACCAAAAAAATTTATACAAAAAATTATTTATTCAAGCCAATATACAAAGATACAAAAAAGTACTATTATATTTCAGTTAAGGGATCTTTGGTGAGAACTTTTATTCTATATAGCCGCCATGCGCATGTATCACCTGCTCTATCCTCGTCCTAAAGCGCGAGCACGCTGTCTTCAACTTGTCGCGGTCCATGGCGGTGAATTCTGCCTCGATAGCGTCTCAGAGAGAGTTGATATTGGGATGTCTGGACTTATTAGTTTGTCTCTCGACTACGTCCCATACGTAGTAGTCCAGGAGGTTTAGGTCGGGACTGTTTGGAGGCCAGAACTCCTTCGACTAAAACATGTCGACCTTGTCAGAAAGCCAATTCTGGACTAAATGGCTCGTGTGAGCGGGTGCACCGTCTTGTTGAAATATATACGGCCTCCCAGAGGCCACAGTCTCCATCCACGGCTTTACCGCTGTCCTCAGGACATTTAAATAAACCTCCTTCTTGATTGTTTCGCCCTTCTGGAAGAAGTGCGGCGGCATGACATCGCCCTCACTCGATACGACGCTCAGGACGTGGACATTGGTCGGAAACTTTGTCTTGCTGGAGTGAAAGAGCCCTTCTCGGACTCCTCTGAGACTGCAAATCTCTTTGCAACGTCGTATATCGTCGATTTTGGATACCCGAAAAAGTTTATAATTTCGGCCGGCGCGGTTCTTCCGGCGCGAAGGCTTTCTGTAATCGCCGCTCCTCTATTGTACTCCATTTTTGGCTTGACGAGCTCGGCCATTTTAAGGTTACGCAAGTGTTACTGACATATGTAGCTAACTTCAGCACCAACTATAAATATTCCTAATTGATGTATAACTATAATATAGAACTATAAGACAGGTAGAACTTCATCAAAACTGAGGTACATTACAAAAAGTTATATGCTACGGGAAGTTGGGATATTATAAACGCTATATCTATATAAAATATTAAATTTACACGGTCGGTTGCCTAGAATAACTATGGTAAAAAGGACTATTATTACATTTTATCAAGAACTATAGACCACGGTTGTATGCTAAAGGAACTCCACTTTTTTATATTCTGACTTTTGATATGCCAACTTCAAACACATCGCGTCTGGACAGGAAATCAAACCTGGGATCGTCCGATTGCTGGTCATTGCTCTGATCACTGACGACATGTTCCACCAGGTCATTTACCACACTTAAATCGAATCATCCAAATATATAGAATATTCAACCACATTACAAAATATAGTTCTCAAGCATAAAATGTATAATAAATGTAGTTCGCATAATTATTCGTGTAAAAATAAGGTTGTTGGTTATGTCAGAGAGGAATATCCATTTTCTTCGCTTGGTCAGCATCGGAAAGACAGTTTCTAAAGAGTACTGCTACTTATTGGATAGCAGAAAATAACACGCTCAAGAGCAAAGTCCCCGATAAAATTTGTTTAAAATTGTATCTTACTTGTATGATACTTTTCTAACAGTAGTGTTGCTAATGATAATAGAGTGTAGAATGTGATTGTTGGTCGCCATCGGAACAATGGTTATAGAAGACTTTAAGCCATCGCGGACTGGAGTAAAATCCTCGATAATATTTCTTTAAATTATTGTTTTTGTAACAACAGTGCTGGTAGTTATGATAAAGTGTAAAATATCAATTTGGTGGATTGTTCACCCTCAGAACAATAGTTTCAGCAGTATCAAGCCCTCGCGGTCAAGAGTAAATCCTGGATGAAATTTGTTAAAATAATTATTTTTATATCTGTTCGAGAATTCAGATGGTAGAGTAAGTGGACTATAAAATTGTTGAAGGAGTATTAATAACCAGTACACAGATGTTAATTACAATAGCATTTATTGCTCCACTTGTCAGAGTGCAGTGAATAATATTACAGAAATAACCCAAATAAAATATAGCAAATAATGTATTAAAATAAGCACAAAAAAAAGAGTGAATAAAATGTGGTGAGCCTTTTACCACACACGATTATATTAATCGGCTACATCAACATTTGGTTTTTTCAACAATCAACGATTGTTAAGATATATATATTAGATAATAATTGTTATTAATATCAGGGGTACAAATTGAAAATGCGGGTTTGATAACAGATGGCGTTACTAACGCTATACGCATCAGGCAGTACTGTGACTATGTTCATGTCAAAGCTACGTCTTATAGCTTTAATTTTCAGTATGTGTCAATTTGTCGCAGTGTCAAATTCATAGTTTTTTTGAGCTCTCAATATGTCGAGTTTCGTGCCAACAAAACAGCATTTGCGGGAAGTTTTAATTTACTTCTTTAATTTGAAGAAAAGTGCTGCTGAAGCACATCGATTGGTCTCCGAGGCTTATCCGAGTCATGTTCCATCGGTTTCAACGTGCGAGAGATGGTTTGTGCGGTTTAGAAGTGGTGATTTTGACGTTGAGGACAAAGAGCGGCCGGGCCAAGTGAAAAAGTTTGAGAATGCTGAATTGGAGGCAATACTCAATGAAGACTCGTGTCAAACTCAACAAGAGCTCGCAGATTCATTGGGAGTGACACAACAAGCCATTTCCCATCGTATAAAAGCCCTCGGAATGATCCAAAAGCAAGGACATTGGGTGCCGTATGAGCTGAAGCCGAGAGACGTCGAGCGCCGTTTTTTTGCATGCGAACTGCTGCTCGAACGGCAAAAACGGAAGGGTTTTTTGCATCGCATTGTCACTGGTGATGAAAAGTGGATCCATTACGATAACCCGAAGCGCAAAAAATCATATGGTTACCCCGGCCATGCATCATCATCGACGGCCAAACCAAATATTCACGGCGCCAAGCTCATGCTCTGTATTTGGTGGGACCAGCTGGGTGTGGTGTATTATGAGCTATTGAAATCGAACGAAACCATCACAGGAGCACTATACCGAACTCAATTGATGCGTTTGAGCCACGCACTCAAAGAAAAACGGCCACAATACGAGCAAAGACACGACAAAGTAATTTTGCAACATGACAACGCTCGGCCACATGTTGCAGCGCCGGTCAAAACATACCTACAAACGCTGAAATGGGAAGTCTTACCCCACCCGCCGTATAGCCCAGATATTGCTCCTTCCGATTACCACCTTTTCCGATCGATGACACATGGCCTAGCTGACCAGCGCTTCCATTCTTACGAAGAAGCCCAAAAATGGGTCGATGACTGGATAGCAGCCAAGCCGGCCGAATTTTTTCGCGACGGTATCCGTAAATTGCCAGAAAGATGGGAAAAAGTTGTGGCTAGCGATGGACAATACTTTGAATAATTCATTTGTTACCATTTTTTCAGAATAAACGTTCAAAAATAGAAAAAAATCCCGCATTTTCAATTTGTACTCCTGATATAATCGATATAATTGAATTGATATTAATCGTGTGTAATTGAAGAGAAGTTCTGTCACGATCGGGCCTCGCGGTGAAGCTGACGCCGGGTGCATGACGCGATGAGCCAAATGTTGATGTACTGGTGTGCCGACGTCGATATATCACTGCTGATATGATGGCTGAGTTGTAGAGACTGTAGGTCGGCCGAGTTGATCTGTGAGTCTGATTTAGATGCACTTAACAATTATGAGCACGCACGAAACACAGTGGCGATGAAAACCATGCAAGAACAAAAACACAAGATGGCTACGTTATACAAAGCAGCCGTTGTCTAGCCAAGCAGTCGTAGAACGCGTGCGCGCAGCGACCTGTTGCTTGGCACGATGACCTAGTGCAAGTTATACTGCCTCTGAGTGATGCTGCCGCTAAGTGGCAACAGCAAGCAGTTGCCCATGCTAGCCTGCAGTGCGCAGTACAGCACCGAGTAGCAGAATGCTCAAGCATTCTCAAACAATATCAATAGTGTTACTAGTAATGGTAGATTGTACAATATTGATATTAGTCGATTGGTCACTCATCAAAAAAAGCTAGTGTTATTTTGGTAATAACAGAAGATAGTGCACTCAAGAGTTAAGGTCCTCGATAAATTTTGTTACAATTTGACGTATTCAACTTTGATGATGATAGAGTGTAAAATATGAATATTGATCAATCGGTTACTGTTACGTCCCGGATCCTCCATATTTTTATACACGTAAAATAAATTTTTCTTATATTTACATATATTTATAGCACAACCCAGTAGCGCTTAACACTGCTGGGTATACATCATTGCTTCGGTCAGCATTCACACGCTGGCCGGCGAGAAGCGGAGCATCGGCGAGACGCGTTGCGCCCCGCTAATCACTTGTTACCTTTTGCTTAGGTCAGCGTTCACACGCTGGCCAGCAAGACGCAGCGCATCGGCGAGACGCGCTGCGCCCCGCTAATCCTTTTCCATTGTTCTTGCGCGTGCCTTCAGCACTACTTTTCTTCATTTGTTTCCTCAGTCCATCTCCGGGGGTCGACCACACCGGTCGGCCCTCGTAATAACACGGGCCCGCGCTGTTCTACTCTTTAATATCTAATAACTTTATTCGACCATTATTAATTTATTTGTAGTGCTTAGTTACTTTTTGGTACGTTCCATAATTTAAGTGTACCGTAATTAAAGTAACCAATCTAATAATTCGGACAGTTGTGTTTTAATATATATATATATATATATATATATATATATATATATATATATATATATATAATGACAATATTCAGTTCGGTAGTATTTGATGACATAAAAGTTTACGTGCTACCAAAAGTGAATACTATTTTAATGACTTTAGTTCTTGTGGTTTAAAAGTTTATGTTAATGTTGGATGCGCGCAATATTTACTAACTATTTATCTAATAATCCGGACATATTTATACCCGCCCCTCACTAGCCGTGCTCCAATCTCGAACCAGCACATTCCGGCTCAAAATGGAGAAAATAAAATATTATTCCTCCGTTGCGTCCCTTTTTCAAAACCCAGGACGTAACAGTTACCCCCAGAACAATAGTTTTAATAGAGACCTCAATAATATCTGTTAAACAAATTATTTTTGTTACAATAGTGATGTCAGAAGAAGAATGAAATGTAGGTTCATTGGTTACCCGCAGAAAAATTATTGTAGGTCAATAAAGCTTTGATGCCAAAGAGAAAATTTTTTAAACAACTAGTTTATTCAACTATGGTATTGGTTGTGATGTATGAGTAAAGAATATCAACTTTGGTCATTTGGTTACCTTTTAAAAAAAATCTGAATAGATAAAGTTGAATTATCACTGCGCCTGAAAACCAATGCGCACAGGCTCGTATGGTTCCCACGCGGCGATTTTCCGCTGTCTATTTCCTGCTAACTTTTCGACATTCCTTGCGTCGGATAAGTTAAGTGAAGCACTATTTTTATTCGAAGTTGTAAGGAAACTTCATCAACATATTACACTTCTTGATTACCATGAAAAGGGAGGTAACACCCGACACAGCACCGACTCATCACTATTTTCCTTACAAAACCTCAAAAAATATCTTTTAAACATTCGTTTATTCTACTTTTTTTCAGTGATCATCGCAAAGCTTCAATTTTAGCAAACATAAAGAATATCAAAGTGTTTACTTTACTACTATTTTTATATATGAATTATCAAGTAATCTTCAGTGGGACCCGGTATTCCATTTACATGCTGTGTTAAAATCGCAATTTTTAACTTAAGATTTCTTCTTGAAATGGGTCGCTAAGATACATTCAATTTTTATACGTACAATAAATGGTACTTAAGAATAAAGATATGTAAAATTGATACACGGAGTAACTTAAAACTCACATTTTCGATTATCAGTGCCCTCTGAATGAAATCCTGGAATTGAAGTAGAGATTTTTAAAAAGCGTAGCTTAGAACTAGAGGAAAATGGTCGACAAAGATGGAATCAGCATAAAAATAAAGTAAAAAAGGTTGTAGCGTAGAAATCGAAAAAGAAATAAAGATTTTACGGTAAGAAGTATGATTTGAAAATAGATCTTGTTATCAATAATTATTTTCTTAACAAATGGTAATTACAGAATAAAACCTACTCTACGTTGAAATACTACTGCGATGATTATAGTTTAGAAATTAACAAAATATCATCTCTGATAGACATACCATGTATCCTATGCAAAAACTTTGTGTATTAAATATATCCCATCTCGCACATTAGAGTTTGGCATTGGACATTGAAGAGCAGGTGATTTCAATACTCTTTTACGTATATCTTAAAGATTACATAGCTTATCTATTTATGTTTTTACATTTATCATCTAAACAAATTAAACATTTAAGCTAAAACAGAACATCTGTAATGGACGGCTAATTACAATTGCATGAGTGCAAAGTTTGACATTCCTTCGCACCTCCGACATTTATTTATACCATTTGTATTGTATTTCCTCGTAATCTATGGTCTCATTCAAGCGTCATTGATAAAAATACGAACTTCCGTCCATGTCAGTTATAAATCAAAGAAAATAATACTGTTGCTTTGTGAATTATAGCATCCAGTACAATCGATTTACCATTTTCATTATACTAAATAGGAATATATTTTTATATGCTTCAATTGGGCTTTAATAATACCAGGTGTACAAGTATAAAATGCGGATTTTATACAACAAATGGCGCACGAACGCAGTTTGTGCTATAAATATTTGACACTGGGCCATTTTGTTGTGGCATCAACAAGTGTCAGATGCGCACGAGCAATAAATTGGAAGAGTGTGTGCATAGTGTTGTGTTGTTGTGTTCAATATGTCGGAATTTATACCGAACAAAGAGCATTTGTGGACAGAATTAATTTTTTGTTTTCATTTGAAGAAAACAGCTGCTGAATCATACCGATTACTTCCAGAAGCTTATGGTGAATATTCTCCATTGCAAGATACGTGTGAACAATGGCTTCGGCGTTTCAAAAGTGGTGACTTCGATGTTGCAGATAAGGAACGTGGAAAACCGCCAAAACAATATGAAGATGTGGAATTGCAAGCATTGTTGGACGAAAATGATTCGCAAACACGAAAACAAGTGGCCGGGCAATTAGGCGTTAGTCAACAAGCTGTTTCCAATCGGCTACGAGAGATGGGAAAGATTCAGAAGACCGGTAGATGGGTACCACATGAGTTGAACGACAGGCAAATTTAAAAGCGCAAAAATACATGTGACATTTTGCTCTCTCGGTACAAAAGGAAGTCGATTGTATACTTACAGGGGATGAAAAGTAGATTTATTTTGAGAATTCCAAGCGTAAAAAATCATGGGTAGACCCATGCGCACCATCCACAACGACCGCATACCGAATCGCTTTGGCAGAAAGACGCTGCTCTGTGTTTGGTGGGACAAGAGAGGCGTGGTCTATTATGAACTGTTAAAACCTGGGAAAACGGTTAATACTAAACGTTACTAACAACAATTAACCGATTTGAACCGTTCACTGCTTGAAATTTTCTTCATGAAAATGCTCCATCACATACGGCAAAACCGGTTCGCGATACGTTGGAAGCACTCAGCTGGGAAGTTCTACCCCATGCGGTTTACTCACCAGACTTGGCTCCTTCCGATTATCACTTGTTTGCATCGATGGGTCACGCACTTGCTGAGCAGCGCTTTGGTTTGTACGGAAATGTGAAAAAATGGCTCGATGAATGGTTCGCAGCAAAAGGGGAAGATTTTTACTGGCGTGGTATTCATAAATTGCCCGAAAGATGGGAAAAATGTATATCAAGCGATGGAGCACACTTCGGATACAGCACTCTTACCAGGTCTATAAATATCAAACCGGAATTTTTGTATAGAAAATACACGTTTATTGTATGAAAATGATAAAAAATATTTTATTCGAAGTATTGCCCATCGCTAGCTATACATCCAACCTGTCTGATAATTTGTGGATGCCACGCCAACAAAAACTGTTGAGGCAAACCAGTCATCGAGCAGTTTTCGTACATTTTCGTAAGAAGTAAAGCGCTGCTCAGCAAGTGCGTGTCCCATCGATGCAAATAAGTACATAGTAATCGGACGGAGCCAAGGTTGGTGAGTAAGCCGCATGCGAAAGTTTTTCCTAAATAAACGCCTCAATCGTTTCCTTGACCAGTTTTGCTGTGTGTGATGGTGCATTATCATGAAGCAAAATCACTTTGTGTTGCCTTTTTTGATATTCTGGTCGTTTTTCACGCAAAGCTTGATTCAAATCGATCATTTGTTGTCGGTAGCGTTCAGTATTAACGGTTTCGCCAGGTTTTAGCAGCTCATAATAGATCACACCCTTCTGATCCCACCAAACACAGAGCATTGTTATCCGTCTATAGCGATTTGGCCTTGCAGTCAATGTCGATGGTTCGCCTGGAGTTACCCATGATCTTTTACGCTCAGAATTCTCAAAATGTATCCACTTTTCATCGCCAGACACAATTCGATGGAGAAATGACTTTTTTTGTACCTGGCGAGCAGCCTTTCGCAAGTGGTTTTTCGGTTTTCCTGCTGTCTTTCATTCAATTCATGTGGAACCCATTTTCCCATCTTCTGGATCTTTCTCATGGCTTTCAAACGTATGGAAACGGCTTCTTGTGTCACATTTAATTGATCCGCGAGTTGTTGTTGCGTTCGAGCGTCATCCTCATCCAACAATGCTTGCAATTCGCTGCCTTCAAACTTTTTCGGTGGCCTTCCACGTTCTTCGTTTCTCACGTCAAAATCGCCACTTTTGAATTTTTTAAACCACTCAAAGCACTGTGATTTACCAAGAGCATGCTCACCGTAAGCATCGACAAGCATTCGATGCGATTCTGCAGCAGTTTTCTTCAATTGGTAACAGAAAATCAATGCTGTCCGCAAATCGTAGTTTCCAGGCACAAAATTCGACATGTTCAACGCTATTACAAACTATGCTGTTGTATGAAACTTGTATTGTTGTGAGTTGAAAATCTTCGTGAGAGATGTCAACAAGGAAATGGCGCCAATGACGCGGTTTGACGGTAACTACATTGACAGCTAGGGCCATCTATGGGCAAATTCCGGTTTCATATTTATAGACCTGGTACTATCATTCTTCCGAATTTAACAAGTTTTTTTAAAATCCACATTTCATACTTGTACACCTGGTAATGTTCTAATTATACCTCAGCTGAGAACTAGAAGCTGGTAGTAATTTTATCTTTCAATAATAGCAATTCTTATTGAAACATTAAATACAGTGACAATTATTATAATAATATTATAAATGGGTGCTTTTACTAACGGCATTTAAATGAAGAAATATTAAGCAAGTATATAATTCGATTTTGTATTAGTCAGATTATCCTAATCATTGGTAGAAATGTGAATATAACGTATGTATAATATATGTGAATTTTAATAAAGTTCTCTCTTCCATTCAGTCAACATCAACATTTCTTAACACGCATATGATATAAAAACTCAGCTTACTGTCAGTCTGAAGTAACAAACGAATACTGATGGGAGGTCAACAATAAACTGAGATGTTCACTGCTGAGATGAAGTATAATATAATACGTTCCCGCTTTATTTGCAAAGAATAAATAAAATCGGAGTCGATGAGAATGAGAGACAGGAAGTACTTTTATATTTGGAAATATAAGAATGCATATTATTGAGATGTATATGTGCGTTTACAATCTTTGTGACTCATATAAACCTCCGGTGGCCTAGCAGAACCATAATCCCAAAATTAATTTGCTATATACCAAAACGGTGTGCTATTCAGGTATTAGTTAAGTGTTAATTTAGTTCCACAGTTAATATTATGTGGCCTAGCTAGTTTAACCAATAGTTTAATGCTAAAACTCCATTACTAGATTAATTATAACGTAGCAAAACACTGTGATTTCTGCAAAATATCATAAAATGTAAGTGCGTCAAGATTAAGGCGACGCGGCACCTCAATACTCACACAGATGTGCTACTCTTCTTTCATTTCACCGTGTTTGCAATACTAGTTCTACCTCTTTCCCACTCATGAATATTTTGCCTCGTATTAAGGGGAGGCGAAACCTCTATGCGTACACAGATATACTGATTCTCTTTCACTTCGCCGTGAGCGCCATACTAGCCTATCTCTTTCGCGCTCATGGCTGGAGTTGGAGGTTTCGCCTCGCTTTAAATGCTGTTTTAGTGTTTTCAAAAAATTGTAAATATGACTTGCTACACATTTAACTATCGAAGATATTATAGAATCTACTCATATGATATCTTCTAAGGGGAGGCCAAACTTACTCAGTGGGTAACTAAAACTGTAAACATAAGCACTTCACTCTACTGGTGCGTGAGAGAGGCAGCTATATGAATTACTATCAGCATCTCTCGTAGAGTTCAGGAGAGGTGGAACTATACTAGTTCTATCTTTTTCGCGTTCATGGATATTTCGCCTCGCCTTCGTACAGATGAGTTATCGGCCATGTCTCGCGGATTTATTATTCGAGATTATCAACAAAACTTCCCGTGCACAGTTAAGGTACGTTTCCGTTTCTAAATCGCAATTGGAATGGGTATACCGTGTGTTTTTAGCTGGCTTGGGAGTTAAAAACGTCGTTTCTTCATTTTGTGCTTTAAATCACTTTAAAAATAATTTTTCCCATTACAGGTAACGGCGGATAATTGATCTGTAGTTTTTTCTTCAATTTAAAGAATTTTACGTTTGTCACCCGAAAAATTCACGTTTTTGCAGTCTACCAATAAAATTAAATTTAATTCTGTTCAGTTTAGAACGAGAAGGTGTGTTCCGCAAATTAGATGCGGTGGTGTGGAGGTTTCGCATTTCCTTAAGTGCTTTGTTAAGTGCAAATTGAATATGGGAAATACATCTCTGAAATTCGTTATGTTCCGCTAAATTACAGCACAGACACGTATGAACCATAAATGCAATTTTTAAACTATCGGACAAATAGATCAATAGAATAATATGATATAAAGTGTATTTTAAGTGCTATTTTAAGATCGATAGATAGATTCCTTAATATTTTGTAATTACAGGAACTTGAAGGAAGAAACGTTTCGATTTTCTGTTATTCGTTCGGAGGTATATTTGGAATTTGGTTTGCACGATATTAGTATAGGCGGTACTGAGTCGGGTAGAACGACGATTACGTATGCGAGTGTGAGAGAAGGAGCAAGTGCCGCGATTCTTACTGTCGTAATAATTAAGCTGATGAATTGTTGAAAACCCAGAGTTAAATTACGGGACTTTTTCTTGTATACTGTCTTTTGTTTATATTTTCTTTTGTTATTGTGATATTTTGCCAAGTCAGTCATGGATTTAATTGCTTTAATTGAATAAATAATTCGCCACCCTGGCACCTTTGTGAATCCCATATTTATGGTGTTTATTTAATTTATTTATTTATTGCAACCTCGAAAGTCCGAACCATCCACCCTATCTTGAATAGCTGTAGCCAACCTGGGCTGAGTCCCATCACTAGCACCATTATTTTCCTCCCGGCGCGAAAGCGCCTGGCGTCCAGCTCGAAAGAGAAAATTCAAAGGGAGGAAAAATAACCAAGACCGACTGTAGTTAACGCGAGAGTACGTTGGAGCTAAATTTACGTTGCAGCGTTGATTTCCGTGCTGTTGACTTGGTATCCTATGGCTCCCTATCCGTAGCTGATCGTCGATGTCCTTTCTGGCGCCATTGACCCGATCCTTCAGTGGTTCTGAACTCGTCTTCTGTTGTGTCGCCAACTGGTAAGCGACAGCTGCACTGTTAGGTCACTTCCGCGTGCACTCGCCTTGCACACTTGTGCGTTATCCGCGACTTGACGTAACACCGTCAATCGGCACGTTAAACCGTTGACAGATATGTCAAACCGTACCGACCATATACTACGCGACCTCGCGTCAGCTCAGCCAAGCTTCCACGAACTACACTGGTGTTCCTAGCGCACGTAGTAGTCGTTACTTTTCAAGCACTTAATTGCCCAATGTCACTTTGTCTATCCAGTCAATCACGTGTTACTAATCACTCCAGCAGATCCCCCCGCTGCCACCAAATGTTATGCCGAAATCACGTAATTGGAATATTACGGTCGTCGAGATAATAATATTATATTAAAAAGTTATTATTTCGGGATCGCTTGCTAATTAGGAGATAGTTTTCGAGTGATTGTGATAGAGACGCAAATTTATGGTAAAAGGATAAGTTGGCCTTTTATTATAGATAACGGTAACTTTTCTTTATCTATTATGTTGCAAGGAAAAATAATATAACATTTCAATGTGTTCTCGAGAAGTCGACGAGGAACTAACCGCTCACACTGAATCTACCATTTAGACTCCAATATTTCGGATGAGTGGCCTCGCGCCCGAAGAAGGAATTATATCGAAATAATTATACTCGAATATTCCTTGAATATTCCGCGGCACTACACCATTCCCAAACAAAGAAAAGGAGATAAAATACCGTCCGGCCAGTTTGAGAGAGTTCACCACTTCTGTATGACAATACATACAGGGCTGCCACTACTATGCACTATACAGCATATTATATATTTGCTGTACACTACGAATTTTTCTTCGGCTTGCTCACTTCCAGCAAAGATGCTGTTGGGCTTGGGCGAGAGAACACGCCCGCGCATACGATATGAGTACGTCAAGGCTCCCCGAAAAACGGAGGGCTTCCGCTGAGCCGCAGAGCTAACAGAGTCTACCGGCTCCTGCTCGCCTAGGCTCTCTGATGCCCCTAAGCCCGATCACCGTATAGTACTCGTACTATATGGTTCACTATACTGCGAGTTCTGGATCACACGTGCGCTGGAACCGCATGCTTTCGTGCAGTTCCGTCAAGATAGCGGTGCTCCTACCACGTAAGTATCATCTCTTTAGCGGCGCTCCATATTAAGAGGTGAAGGCATTAAGAGGGTTCCATTAATGGGCAGAGTAAAGTGGGGAATTCAATTATAATGGATCTTTAGGGAGTTATTTTTATTTCAGAAGCTAATGTTTCGATAAAAGTCTGGATCCGGGCACTTCCGGATTTGAATGGCATTAGTACACTCAGAGTGCAGGAAAAATGGAATATTTTTTTAGGATAACTCGTTTTTACTCTTGTTATTGTTCCAGCAAAAATGGAACAATATATGTTATTATATTGTTATTGTTCCAGCAAAAATGGAACAATATATGTTATTATATTGTTATTGTTCCAGCAAAATGGAAACAAAGATATAATGTGGAACTACAAAAAAAAACGTGAAGACAACGTCTATTGCGACACCTTATTGTGGTATGAATAAAACGGCCTTAAAATATTGTAACCGCTCGTTTGGCCGTTCCGGTAAGCAAACGATAAGTCATAAATTTTGTGATAAATCATATGATGGTATTGAGTTATCGGCGTACGTAAGTTACCGATAGCAACACGGGTCGCCCGTAGATCCCTCGTATGTATATTCCCATATTCCTTGCTGTCGCTAGTCTAGTCGCGGTGACGTGAATACTACTCTTCCCAGTCACTGAGTAGCCGTGTCCGTGGATTGACCTGTCCGATATGCCGTGCAACGACATATCTATTTAAGTGGTAAAATTAACAGTTTGTATTGGGTTGCACGAGGATACGTGCATCATCCTGCACCATATAAGTGGCTGGGCTTAATTATCACGAGGGTTATTATTGCCAAATAAAAGCCGATAGTATACGAAGCAAAACGATACACGGGCGCATCTGGCTGCATTGAGTCGAGAAACCAAGGATTTTTGGATCTTTTGCGAGTAAACCGTCGTCGCGAATACGCTAACGGTTGCTCGCCCCCTCTCTATTAGTACGAGACATACGGACAAGAGTTGTGGTTCGAAAAGCTACCAGCGACTTTGATCGGTTCGCCAGTGAGCGATATTCGACTACCGTTGACACCCTCGAACGATGCGCGTGAGATCGTAAACAACATACACAAAGCTAAGCCATATCATTATTATAATGAACTCTGATATTGTGTATAGTGGTATCATATTGTACGGTTTTCAGTTATATTCATTAGCGTATGGATGTGAGACCATGAGTATTATAATTGTCGCATGGTATATTTAATCGTCACGCATTTATAATATTTATAAATATGTGGTATTATATGGAATTAATTTGTCATATTTAATATTCTTACATATTATGTTGTTGAGTTGCGTAGAATTCTACTGAAAGAATTCATCATGTTAAATGATTCATATGAAATTATTGCATATTTAAATGATAGAATTGAATTTGTTGCATATTATGTTGTTGAAACGTGTGGTATTTTATTGAATTAATTTGTCATATCAAGGGTCCTTGAATCTTATGATGTTGGAATGCGTGGATTCTGTTGAATGAATTTGTCATGTTAACTGATTGAAATGAATTTATTGCATATTATGTTATTGAAGTATTTGACATGTTGATGTAATTGTCATGCAATCTTTTAGGATCTATTAATGAATCTAGAATGACGTTTTCCCATTGTCAAGCCTGAATATTGAATATCTGAAATACATTGAATTGATAAAATAAACAGTTACAATATAAAACAATGAAGCCAGTGTCTTGCTATTTAATAACAATGTGCGAAACGCGTAGATGCGAGAGAGACCGGACAAATCTTTCGAACCCAAATTTTTCCGCCACGGAAGAAGAACAGGGCCCTGCAGCATTGTCAAAAAACTTAACGTTTGTAACGTACATTTTCGCTCTTACGTACTACCATACCTATAGCCGATCGTGGCTATTTTTCCTCCCTTTATTTTTTCTCTTTCGAGTTCGGCGCCAGGCGCTTACGCGTCGGGAGGAAAAATAACGATGTTGGTGACCACATTTAGACCAGGTTAGCTACAGCTGTTTAAGGTAGAGTGGGTGGTTCGGACTGTCAAGGTGGTAATAAATAAATTCAATAAATAAAATCAATAAATAAAGTCAATGAGTAGGTTAGTAAATAAGTCAATAAATAATCTCAGACAACAATACAGATACGAGAATCACAAATGACGCTAGGGCAGATGATTTACTTATTAAAAATGACTACTGATTTTTGAACAAAAAAAATTAAGAAAAATATAAAGAAAATATCCCGTAAATAAGCTCTAGTTTTTAACAATTTATAAGGTCAATTATTTGGACAGTAAGAAGCTATCACGGCACTCACTAAAGCTCTCACACTCCTATACGTAATCCACGTTCGATTCGATTCCTTATACTCCTCGTTAACAAAATTCAAAATAAGAATTCTCGAGAATAACTAACTCGCGATTCGGCCTATGTTGGGTCAATCCCACTATTATGAGATATTATCATTGTCACTGAAACTTTTGAGGAACACTTGATTTGGTTAAAGCATGTTTTTGATCGGATCACGGGAGCAAGTCTCGCGATTAATCCGGAAAAATGCGAATTCTGCTGTCTGGAGGTGAAATATTTTGGTTTTCTCGTGAATCAGCATGGATTGCAAGTCGATCCTGAGAAGACGGCTCTAATTAGGAATTTGGTATCAAAGCTTGAGATCAAAGTTTGCCGAACCGTTAACGTTGCTGACCAGGAAAAAGCAGACGTAAAAGTGGGGGGACGACAAGAAGAGAGCCTTTGCGCATTTGAAGGAAGCATTGGTCGGGGGTCCGACGCCGGCTTGCCCTGATTTTCAAGCGAAATTCACGCTGCAAATTGATGCGAGTATGAGTAGCTTAGGCGCCGTGCTCACGCAGCAGGTAGAGAGCGTACTCTCTTGTCCACGGAGTAAAATTACACCACCACCGAACAAGAGTGCTTGGCTAACCTTCAGGCAGCTCGGAAAATTCGCGCGTATTTAGAGGGTTATCGTTTCACGGTGATTACTGACCACCATAGTCTTCGGTGGTTATAGACAATGGAGTATTCCGTGGGACGCTTAGCTCAGTAGGCATTACCATTAGGTCAATAGAATTTCGAGGTACGGTATCGTAAAGGAACGCTCAACCATGGACTTTCGATGGACTTTCGAGAATGTACGAGAATGGGCCACCTGTACCGACGAACCAGGAGGAGGAATCGGGCTTTGATTTCTTGGTTGTTGCGATGGAAGGCCCAGGAACAGTCGAACTTGAGCCGGTGACTGTAGCAAACGATCGGTGGTATGCCAAGAAATTACGGGACGTGGCCGAATTCCCGAAACGTTTTCCATCGCGGAAAATAGTCGAGAATCGGCTGTATTTAAATCGCCGAATCATACGTCGCCAGTTACCAGAGGTCGGTAATTCAGAGTAGAAGTTGGCGGTACCGCGCGGCGATCGCTTAGTGGTTCTCAAGGAAAATCATGATACCCCGCAGACTGGCCATCTCGGTAAAGACAAGACGTATCAGCGTATTTTCTATTGGTAATTCTGGCCAGGGATGATGCGAGATGTGTACGCTACGTCCGGCACTGTGGGGTATGTCAGCGAGCCAAGGTGGAGCAGAAACCCCCGCTAGACTTCATGGAACGTCGAATTGTAGAGGAGCCATGGGCGGATGTCGCCACTGATATTACAGGTCCATTTCCACCAAGTAAAGCGGGCTTTGTGTACGTTCTCGTGATTCAAGATCTATTCGCGAAGTGGGTAGAGTGCTGCCCACTGCACAAAGCCACGGGCAAAAAGATTAGCGAGGCATTGGAAGAATTAGCCTTCTCGCGATGGGGAACTCCGCAGGTATTTTTAACGGATAATGGCACGAAATTTGCGCATCAGAGTCTATGCGCTATTGTTACCGAGCGGGGAATTTATCATACGACTACGCCGCCATGTCATCCGCAGGCGAATCCGATAGAACGCATTAACAGGACTTTGAAAACTATGATCGTTTCATTTCTTGAGGGGAATCATCGCGCACGGGATGAGCATTTGACCGAGTTTCGCTTCGCCTTTAATACCGCGCATCATTCATCGATCCAAAACTCGCCGGCATTTTTTAATTTTGGGCGAGAGCCGGCGCCGGATAATTTCTATAGGCATCGGGTGGTAGGCGACCGTGAGATCGTTCAGTTGCTGCGGGAACGGTGGTCGGAAGAAATGCGGAAATTGGGATGCGTGCGCGAGCAAGTCATCCACGATCTTGAGGAGGCGTATCAGAGAAGACGTTTGAGGTAGGGGATCTCGTGCTGACGAGATAGCGTATTTTGTCCAATGCCGCGCAGCTGGCTACGAAATTTCATGGCGCCTGTCGGGTGAGACCGGTGCTTTCGCCGGGGGTCTACGACATTGAAGATATGGGGGGGGGGGTTGATAGAGGATTTGAAACCATTCCTCCCCCCCCCTTACAGGATGGCAGAATTCATGAAGGACATGAGCCCGTACGAAGAGCTCCTCTGGGAAGAGTACCTCCGGGTCGCTCGGGCGCGTGTGTGGGCTGTTCGCGAGGGTACCGCCGAAGCCAGCTCGGAGGACAAGTTTGAGTTCGAGGAAAAGGGCGAGATGTCGGAGGACGCTCCTGTGCCGACCGCGGCAGTAGTGTGGTGAGCGGAGTGGCCGGTAAAGCTACCGTGTAGCCCGTGCAGGTGTGGAAAGGGGGGAGGTGAAATAAAAAAGAAAAGAGAGGGAATGCTACCATAACATTATATAAGGTTTTTTTTATTTAGCAGCCCTTTCCCTTCCTAAGCCCTTCGGAGATACGCATGGGGTAGGAAAAGGCCTGGACACACAGAATCTGTAAGTTTGTATTGTTATGTGTTTACCGTTTCCGTATTTATATCTTTTGCGCTCGATATCATGAACACGCGCCTGTAGGAGATAATATGTTTTTTTTGTTCCCTGACTCCTGTTGGATCTCCTCAGAAGAGAGCGAGCATCACAGGAGGAACTCCCGGGGGAACTGGGAAACTGACCGGGATTGACCTCCTCGTTCGACGAAGAGTTCTCTTCGAGGCGATCTAACAGGGAAAAAATAATAGCGTACGTCACGTTTAATATTAACTACGTGTGTTTTTTTCGGAGGCCATAGTCGCAACTGTGACGGCAGCACTCTCGAAAAGAGAACCACGTTGAGACGATCCTCACAGCATCTTAGGGGGACCGGAAGGTGCAACGAGCTCGGGCGGCATTTGAATTTTCGCTGCGCGGCTGAGTTACTTTCGTTTCGTTCGCTTCATGCTGGTGCTACGTACCAGGCATCGACCTTCTCTCTAGAGCCGATGCTGGCTCGGATATTAACCCCAGTCGCAAGTACCGTTACCATGCTTTAAATTTTATTGGTGGTGACGATTTGGAGGGGGGAGTTTATCGGCTCAAACAACGAGAGAAAACGTATTATAATGATAGACGAGAACCGACGCCTGCCCCCCGCGATTCTTGACCACTGCGAGATTATTTCTCCCGATATAATCTCGCAAGAGACTCCCAATACTGCAACCTTCCGGTAAGGCCGTCGTTCATCTCTGGTTTGAGTGTAGGAGTTAGCTCCAGTAATTTTGGTGAGAGAACCCGAGCGATATTGTCGTGACAGCACGCTGTCATATCGGAAATTTAACGTCTTTTATTGTAGCGGTTGTTGTGCCGCGGAATATTCCACTCTGTATTTAGTATATTCGGGAATATTCCATACTAACGAAACATTGGAATTCGTTCAAGACAAGAAATGAAGTCCAATGCCCGATCGTATGAACGACCCCAAGAACGCTGACGCAGCATGAGCGACTCGCTTGGCGTTCGGGCGAAAGGCTAACGCTAAAATTGCGAATTAAGGGATTTTCGTGAAGACAGTTAGCAACTGCTTTACGAAAAGACAGTATTAAATTAGATTGAAAAGAGAACGGTTGGTTCCTCGTTTAATACTCGAAACAACACATTATTGTACTTCTTACTTTGATATATAAATAGGCAACGGAAAGTTACCGTTGCTTATAATAAATACTTCCTTTTATATAAATTCGCGTTTCCATCTTTTACTCGAGATCCATCTCCTTATCGGCAAACGATCCCAAAAAATAATAACTTTTAATATTATACCGACTACCGAATAATCCAATTACTCGGTACCGGCATAACACGGTCAAACAGCTACCGCCCAGTAGCTTAGCTTTGCAATAACTCGCTTCCCGAGAACTTAAGGATCACCGAAGGGGTTCCGTTTATTGATTGTTTTAAGATTATTAGATTGTAAAGTTGAGCGCGTTGAGAGTTGACGTATGCGGAATGAGTGTGAGTGGTTGCGAGATTGTCTGTCCATAGCAGGAGTCTGTCTGGGGATTATTCGTGTTATTCATTCCACCGTTTCAGATTTATTTATCCGATTTTATTTAGTCCGATTAAATTATCCTGTTTTATTGATTCGGATTCGTTTATTCTGATTTATTTATCCTCCTTTATTTATCTTATTAGTTCAGTTATTTATTTATTGTTCTGCTCCAATAATTTTGTTGTTTATTCGATTTTCCGTTATATCCGTTTTTATTGCTGATCCTTGGTTCGCGCTGCTCATCCCGTGACCGTTTTTAATTATCTGCCCGACCATGATTATATCTTATATAATTTTGGTTTTGAATGGGCCCGACTGATAGTAAGTGCGAGCCCCGTGTGCGGAGTGTAGCGTGAAAGGATGTATTGTTGTCACCAGTCCCAGGGATTTTGTTAAATATTTTAAGGAAACTTGAATTGACGGGAATCTAGCACGATACCATTTGTCGCTTCTCGACCGTGCTTCCGACAGCACCACCTTGGCTCTCGGCATATCATTCTGTTCATCCCCTGCAATAAATTGGTCATTATATTTTTGATTCCCTAACTGGGTGTCGAGGTTTTCGTCGCGAGGCACCTCTGACCAACCCATCCCCTTTACCAATAACTAAGGCTGCAGCGAAGCGGACCTGGCCCCGTATATTCAGCGTGCGAATTAAATTTGTCTTGGGAAATAATTCATTCCTCGGAACTGCCGCTCAGCACGCGGGAGCACGGGCTTTTGTAACCATCCGCAAGAGCCGGAAGTGGTTGAGTTGGAAAAATTGGTTACAATATATATCACATGTAATCTGTATAATTTCCTTAATTTTCCACGTGACCGCGATTAAATTCACAAATTAAGTGTATATCGTTAATTTTACACCCAATAGCATTATCGTTCTGTATTTCAATGTATTTAAATTGATGGGTAAAGATATAATATATTTTTAATATCGTTGGTATAATTCCTTATAATATCAGGACTAAAGCCTTTGTGGTACTAGAGCATTCTATTTCAATTTTGTATCTTTTATAAGTCTATACTTATAAAAGCAGCCCCGGGAGAGGGGGAGGGTATTAGGGTGAAATTACGCTCAATCGAATTGTTCTCCTGATAACATTTAACACGAACTTCCTTAGCTTCGATTCGAAGCGTACTTTTTGAAATAATCAAAATGATTTTGTGCAATTACAGCGCCATGTGTCTTGAATCGTAAGAAATTTTCGCAATAAAATTTGTGTATTTTTTCATGAAGAAGTTTGTATGATAATTGAGTATGATAGTGAGTATGAGTAAATTATATCTAATCTATCGACAGGTAGCAAGTCGATACATTCGCACGTAGCATGTCGAGTGACAGATGCGAATATTAAGATTAAGGATCCTGGTGACAAGTATAAATAATTAAATGAACTCAGTAAATTAACAATAATAAAATCAATGTTTATTGAAATTATGTAACATTGGTTGCATGAAAAAAATACCTGTTGATTATGATAAATATATTACTGTGATTGGTCTGGCCTGCGTGTTGATGTACTGTTAGTGAGTGGGTCTCAGGCCTCTGAGTTGCCTTGGTGATTCCGTGTGGTTGATCCTGGTGATCAGGTCTGATTGTAGAGCTCGAATAATGCCATACGGCAGGCTGATGAGAGTCCGGACGCCGATGATCGGTGCTAAGCAGAATGGCGTCTGTGCAGCCAACGAGCGAACCACGCCGTTGACGTTTATGTGAATGGTTCTATGGTTCTGGTGATCTGCTATGATTTTCACTAACACTGAGTTGAAACACGGGTGATTTGACCAAGAATGTACTACACTATAGAAAATGAATGCGCACTAAAGTGATATGAACGAGTGAATATCTCTGTGAGTTTTACGCGGGAACGTGTACTGCGAGCGACTCCAGTGAGAGCAATGGCCACATCCGTCGACCACGCGGCAGAGTATCAAGAAGACGGACGTGCGTCACAGCTTGCTGGTGATTTGCTGTCAGCGATGGAAGGCGAGACTTGTGAGTGGTCTTGCCGATGGGGCCACGCTAACAGCGTTGGCCGCTTGAGTGAGCTTCGATCGAGGATGTGAGCAGATGGACAATATGCCTGAGTGCGCGGTCGATAAATCGATATAGCATACCTGCGAGCTATACCATATGACGCGAGGCGTCAGATGATTGTGACGGTAGCGTGTGCATGAGTTGAGTGTGTACTTGGTAAGCGTGAAAACTGAACAAAGTTCAATCTACAATAAAAAATAGGGGTTCCTAATAAAAATTTCAAAGTTATTACCCCTCCAGCCCTCAGGAGTTGGATCAGTGGGAGTTGATTTTAATGGGGTCTGTTTTCCCCTCAGAGACCGAAATTCTTGTGATATATCGATATCTCCAGATAAAAAACTCACCCTATAAAAAGTTTATACTACGAATAGTATATATTCACCCATCATAATCGGTACAAAAATCTACTCCAGCATTCCCTTGATATTGTCTTGGATGATATATTCTGTGTTCTGATTTATCATTAAAATACGTGAGGTAATTGAAACACAGAATATTTTGCTTATTAGCATATTGCAGCCTCATATCTCAGAATACGACCATGTTGGAGAATAAGCTGGCGCACGGCGATCGATATTCGTCGTGCGCCTACCTGTTGCGGTGCTCTAGCACACGTCGTTCGGTGGAGCCGAAGATAGCCGAGGCAAGGCTTCGCGAAGCCGAGGATGTGCCTCGTTGGCATGCCGCGTCGAGCGAGAGGATGTCTCTCTCGCTTGACTTCGGTTTCGCTCACCAGCTATCTCGCTCAACTGACTTCAGCGCCCAACGAAGATTTCATACTCGCAGCCATATTGGAATTTTGACACTTTTTCGCTACACATCCACTGGACAGCACGCGCATCCACAGGACTCTCAGGCTTTTTTCACGGACATTATTCATCGGACTTGCTTAACCTCTCGCTCTTCAGGACTCATAGCTCACGGTAAGAGTACGCTGATATAATTCTGTGATAATTCACTGTCAGTGAGGAGAAAAATGGTACATCAGCACTTGGTCTCACTTGTGGCGTGCGTTTCAGCACATGCTGTAGCACGTTCCCCTCATGTTATCAGGGGTACAAATTGAAAATGCGGGTTTGATAACAGATGGCGTTACTAACGCTATACGCATCAGGCAGTACTGTGACTATGTTCATGTCAAAGCTACGTCTTATAGCTTTAATTTTCAGTATGTGTCAATTTGTCGCAGTGTCAAATTCATAGTTTTTTTGAGCTCTCAATATGTCGAGTTTCGTGCCAACAAAACAGCATTTGCGGGAAGTTTTAATTTACTTCTTTAATTTGAAGAAAAGTGCTGCTGAAGCACATCGATTGGTCTCCGAGGCTTATCCGAGTCATGTTCCATCGGTTTCAACGTGCGAGAGATGATTTGTGCGGTTTAGAAGTGGTGATTTTGACGTTGAGGACAAAGAGCGGCCGGGCCAAGTGAAAAAGTTTGAGAATGCTGAATTGGAGGCAATACTCAATGAAGACTCGTGTCAAACTCAACAAGAGCTCGCAGATTCATTGGGAGTGACACAACAAGCCATTTCCCATCGTATAAAAGCCCTCGGAATGATCCAAAAGCAAGGACATTGGGTGCCGTATGAGCTGAAGCCGAGAGACGTCGAGCGCCGTTTTTTTGCATGCGAACTGCTGCTCGAACGGCAAAAACGGAAGGGTTTTTCGCATCGCATTGTCACTGGTGATGAAAAGTGGATCCATTACGATAACCCGAAGCGCAAAAAATCATATGGTTACCCCGGCCATGCATCATCATCGACGGCCAAACCAAATATTCACGGCGCCAAGCTCATGCTCTGTATTTGGTGGGACCAGCTGGGTGTGGTGTATTATGAGCTATTGAAATCGAACGAAACCATCACAGGAGCACTATACCGAACTCAATTGATGCGTTTGAGCCGCGCACTCAAAGAAAAACGGCCACAATACGAGCAAAGACACGACAAAGTAATTTTGCAACATGACAACGCTCGGCCACATGTTGCAGCGCCGGTCAAAACATACCTACAAACGCTGAAATGGGAAGTCTTACCCCACCCGCCGTATAGCCCAGATATTGCTCCTTCCGATTACCACCTTTTCCGATCGATGACACATGGCCTAGCTGACCAGCGCTTCCATTCTTACGAAGAAGCCCAAAAATGGGTCGATGACTGGATAGCAGCCAAGCCGGCCGAATTTTTTCGCGACGGTATCCGTAAATTGCCAGAAAGATGGGAAAAAGTTGTGGCTAGCGATGGACAATACTTTGAATAATTCATTTGTTACCATTTTTTCAGAATAAACGTTCAAAAATAGAAAAAAATCCCGCATTTTCAATTTGTACTCCTGATACTTTGCCGGCTTAATTAATATAATTAAGCATGTGCCTTATATTCACTGTATTTTTCCCCAGTAAATCTGCTGGAAAAGTACAGTGAATACTTTTTGCTCAACCATACATCCTCATTTTATGTTGTATTGTGCTATGCAGTGCTGACTGCGTAGCTGTCTCACATTCTATCATAGCACTCAAGGAATTTCAATTGCAAGTGCTCTTATTGATTCGCTGCAATCTCTCTTCAACAATTTGCTGAGAGCTTGCAGTGAATCACTTGCAACATCTTACGCACTCATTATTTTACAACGTATCATGCTACGCAGTACTGACTGCTGTACGCTCACTCCTCGTCAAGCTCAAGCTCAATCACCCTCAGCACACAATTGATAATATTCAAAAATTCAATTTGTTTATTTATTTATAATTCGTACTTTTTTCTAAATTGATATTGTGACTGATTTTCTAAATTGAATTATTTTGGTGTTAATTTTCAATTGTAGTGTCCACGCATTTTGTATTTAAATTGTATTTCTACAGTATTTTTGGAAGGTAGAATAAACCACTTCGTCAATATAACATCTCTGTGTCTGGTTTGTTTTCCCTCTTGTATCGAGTGAGGCTTCATTCTTTTTCAATATCTTCACAGATCGGTCAAGCCACATCGGAAGGATTCTCAACAGACCACATTGTGGATGAAAAATAGAACGCATTTCTAACGTCGGCGACAGGGTGACGTTGTCGTGGCATACAAGAGTGTTGGCATAGCGAGGTACCCGCTGAATGCTCATGTCCCTGATCGACGAATGTAGCCATTCTTCTCACTCAAGTCGTTCGCGATAGATATTGACGCGTCATCTCACATTTCTGTTCAGTAGCTCCACTCATATTTTACCTAATCAGTAGCGTAGTGTGTTACATTCATTGTTAAATCACCTGTATTTCAACTCAGTGTAAGTGCAAATCAGAGCAGATCACCAGAACTCGAGAAATATTCACATAAACGTCATCGGCGTGATGCGTCGTTGGCAGCATAGACGCCACGCAGCCTCGCATCACACGTTGACGATAGCTCACTCACCAACCCATCGTGTGGCTTCACGTCAGAGCTCTACATCAGACCACCTCACCAGGATCATCCACACGAATCAACGCGTCGACTCACTAGCCTGAGAATCTAATCATCATCAGTGCATCAACACACAGGCCAGACCTAATCAATTGTATATTCCTTTTTTCAATCACAAAGTATTATTTAAATATTGTTAAATGATTCAATAAACATTGATTTATTCTTGTTAAAAATTGAGTGCATTAAATTTAGCATACTTGTCACCAGGATTCTTAATATTAACATTCGCAGCTGTCACTCGACTTACTAAGTGCGAATGCATCGACCTACTATCCGTCGACAGCGTAGTAATACTCAATTAGTACAGTTTCACTGCGCGAAGCACTACATTCATCGATATTTGACATTCATACATTGACGTTCTTACATTCTTACATTTTGACTAAGCGCCCACTCTGCGCACTTGTCAATTTTCTTAGAGTGCTTTTTCACACCAGTTAGTATTAATCACAAAATATTCTCAATCATTTCTTTGGAACAATATCATACATTTTTTGATCCTTCGAGCCGCATCTAATTTACTCACACAGATTCATAGCCAGGACAATAAGAAAAAAGAGCAAGAGAAAAATTCACCCAGTTAGAAATTGAACTGGAACCATCCAGGGGATCAAGCCATCAGACGCAACCGCGGATCATCACCTTGTTATTAAATAAATAAAAGAAAAGCTACTTTCTGAACATAACAAGTTGTGGCCACATCACGGCATAAATCAGTGATAACTCGCGCCTCGGAGATCCAATCAACACGAACAGACACAAACGGTCCACGGAAACTGAACAAACATTACAGACAGAAGACACGGACGGAAAATAACGTGGAAATAGGAATATCTCCATTTTTCCAAAAGCGAGGTGACGCGAGCACGGACCCAGCGTCCACTACAGCTGACAAGCGTGCCAACAACAAGTCTCCAAGTACAGCAAAAGGCGCATTTCAGTGGCCCAGGAGGATTCCGTTTAGTTGTGGAGTTCACCGCCGATCATCAGAGCGTATGAGTGGAAGGCCCACTATCGTCGCAGATAAAGAAGACCGAGGAGCCTTCGCACATACCAGGTGTACAAGTATAAAATGCGGATTTCAGAAAACAGATGGCGCACGAATGCAGTTTGTGCTATGAAGATTTGACACTGCGCCATTTTGTTGTGTCAGCGATAAGTGTCAGACGCGCAGGAGTGATAAATTGGAAAAGCATGTGCACAATGTTGTGTTATTGTGTTCAATATCTCGAAATTTATACCGAACAAACAGCATTCGCGGACAGCATTAATTTTTTGTTTTCATTTAAAGAAAACTGCTGCTGAATCATACCGATTTCTTCGAGAAGCTTATGGTGAAAATGCTCCATCGCAAGATACGTGTGAACGATGGTTTCGGCGTTTCAAAAGTTCGATGTTGCCGACAATGAACGTGGAAAGCCGCCAAAAAAATACGAAGATGTGGAACTGCAAGCATTGTTGGACGAAGGTGATTCGCAAACACAAAAACAACTCGCCGAGCAATTGGGCGCTAGTCAACAAACAGTTTTCCAATCAATATGTGACATTTTGCTCGCTCGGTACAAAAGGAAGTCGTTTTTGCATCGTATAGTTACAGGGGATGAAAAGTGGATTTATTTTTAGAATCCCAAGCGTAAAAAATCACGGCTAGACCCAGGCGCACCATCCACATCGACCGCAAAACCGAATCGCTTTGGTAGAAAGATGATGCTCTGTGCTTGTTGGGATCAGAGGGGCGTGGTCTATTATGAGCTGTTAAAACCTGGGGAAACGGTTAATCCTAAACGTTACCAAAAACAATTGACCGATTTGAACCGTTCGCTGCTTGAAATAAGGCCAGAATACCGAAAGAGGCAACACAAAGTCATTTTTCTTCATGACAATGCTCCATCACCTACCGGCAAAACCGGTTCGCGACACGTTGGAAGCGCTCAGCTGGGAAGTTCTACTCCATGCGCCTTACTAATCTGACTTGGCTCCTTCCGATTACCACTTGTTTGCATCGATGGGCAAAAGGGGAAGAATTTCACTGGCGTGGTAATCACAAATTACCAGAAAAATAGAGAAAATGTATAACAAGCAATAGAGCATACTTTGAATATAGCACTTCTTATCAATCTTCCGAAATTAACATGTTTTTTTAGAAAAAAAATCCGCATTTGATACTTGTACACCTGGTACTCATATCATTACGTCGGAAATTAATTGTACGGCCAATGGCGCCAACAAGCCGAACATAGAAATATTTCTTACTGATTTTAAATAAACCTCACTTATACCTCCTTAAGAAGTCTATACTTACTTAATTCATGTTCGAGCCCGAATTCTTCCCCCCAAAAGATAAAAAATTAATGATAACGGGATAGTACCGTTACACTTTATTTGATAATCCATCCAAGCTGTTATCATTCTCCAAGTTTCAAGCACTATCTATAGTAGGTCATAATTTAATAGAACGAAACTATAAATTTTAGAAGTTGCCTACCATCGAACACTTTATAACTAACCCGCGTGCACCGTGGCTCACATACTCTTTTAAACACAGGATCAGGCGACGAAATGCAATATAAGAATAAGCTAAAGGGACAGGCAGCCGGTTAGGGCTTGCAATTTATCGGCAATACCGAGACGAGCTCTCTGTTGACATGAAACAGGTTAATAATACCTACAATTTACAAAAACTCTCTGTGATTAAGAATAGTGGTGTCACCAGCAACAGCTCTCGCGTATATAATTGACTCTTTTCGTTGTGATTCATTTGTCTGTTTTAAACTTAAGAGCCAACAAAACTCAAAGAAACTACACTCAATTAGCGATCTTCGTGTAGGGACGGGATTTCCATACGATATTATAAAGGGTGGTTAAATTTTAAGGGCCGATGTTGATTTTGAATAAAACACAAATTATTTAGGAAATTATTATCAATTCTTTTTATTATGATAATATGGTATGGTTCAATTATGTATGGAACAAAATATCGGCCAAATGGCCGCCGCGACCTCGGCGGCACACCTCCATCCGATGGTCCAAATTTTCGATGACGCTTAGGCATAATTGAGGTTCTATGCCGTTAATGTGCCGAATTATCTCATCCTTTAGCTCTTGAATTGTTGCTGGCTTATCGACGTACACCTTTTCTTTCAAATAACCCCAAAGAAAGAAGTCCAACGGTGTCAAATCACATGATCTTGGCGGCCAATTGACATCGCCACCACGTGAGATAACACGGCCATTGAATTTGTCGCGCAAAAGAGCCATTGTTTCGTTAGCTGTGTGGCAAGTGGCACCGTCCTGTTGAAACCACATATCGCCCACATCCATATCTTCCAATTCGGGCCATAAAAAGTTCGTCATCATCTCACGATAGTGAACACCATTCACAGTAACTGCCTGACCGGCCTCATTTTGGAAAAAATACGGCCCGATGATGCCGCCAGCCCATAAATCGCACCAAACAGTCACTCTTGGTTTTTCGACAATCACTCTTGCATTATGATTCGCCCAAATGCGGCAATGCTGCTTATTGACGAATCCACTGAGGTAAAAATGTGCCTCATCACTGAAGATGATTTTCTTCGAAAATTGATCATCCACTGTTGCCATTTCTTGCCACCATTCTGACCATTGACGACGTTTGGAATGGTCAAGAGGCTTTAGTTCTTGAGTCAATTGCACCTTATAAGCGTATAAATGCAAGTCTTTATGCATAATGTTCATCAATGACGAGCGTGAGAGGTGCAATTGTTGGGCACGACGACGAGTTGAGGTGGACGGCTCTTCAGCCACACTATCGCGAACAGCAGCAATATTTTCTGCAGTACGAGCTGTACGAGCATGCACTGGTGTTTTAATATCTCCTACAGACCCGGTTTGCTAAAATTTTTGCACGATTTTTCCGATTGTACGCACATTTGGACGATTAAATTGACCGAAAAAATCACGAAGTGCACGATATGCATTTTGATTTGAACGCCCATTTTCATAATAAGCCTGAATAACTTTAACGCGTTGCTCGATTGTGTATCTTTCCATGGTTGAAATTGAGTTAGTCTGAAATTGAGAAATGTCAAATGAAATGCAGAAAAAAACTTGACGTTTAGGTGTGGTTCACATTCAACATCGGCCCTTAAAATTTAACCAACCTTTATATACGTGCATTATCAATGAAACAACTTTCACCCCGCGGTGTAGCCAAACCGCATGCTAACGGTTATTCATCAACGGGGTACTCAAAGCGCGCCGCGATTAATAGAATTCCGGTGCGTTTACTCATTGCAGCAATCATCGTGTGTGAATTTACGCCTCAAGCTCAACTCAACTGTGAAAATCATAAGAAATAGTGCTAGTGAAACTTCAACTATAATTTAAGCAAATAAAGTTGTGTTCGTTATTATGAAAATACACGCCGTGTGTTCGCCATTTTCATTTTCTACCCATTCTCACTCTCCTAAAAATATACAGTCCACAAAATCAGTGTAGCGCAAATTGCGACAAAGCCATTTGGGTGAAAATCAAACACTCTGACATAACGGACACCGCTAGACTTTGGTCAGAACTCTCGAACCCTGGCCGTGTCAAGTCCACTCAGTCTTCTCCTCTGAATTTCTTTTCTTTGAATGAATTAAATTCTCTTTACGCAAGCATCTCCATCATCTCTCCACCTTATAGTTACCAAGATTTCATAATTAATATCACATATCTACCTAATGATCGACTGTCTTTTGAGTTTACGCCAGTGAGCTCTGCATTTGTGACATATCTTATAACAAGCTCGACATCTATCTCCTGCGCCACTGGTCCTACGGCATTTTCCTTTTTTCCATTAATAAGTTTCTCCTTATCATTGTCGCACTTTCTACCAAAATCTCCATTCGACATTCGTCCAATCGCTAACTTATGTAAGCTCTCTAACATTCTTGAAAGAATAGTTTATGTGCAAATCATGAAATTTATCAACAATAATAACATATTTGGCTCTCAACAGTCTGGTTATACGCGAGGTTTTAGTACATAATCAGCGCTGTTACGCATATGCTACGATGTTAGGCGGAACGTTGATGAACGACCCCTCACGATTTGAGACTTGTTCGACTTTAGCAAGGCCTTCGATACTGTTTCACATCAAATCTTACTTGGAAAACTTCATAATATTGGGTTCTATAGGCAAGTGCTAGAGTGGGCTCTTTCATATCTTACGGGACGAACGCATGCTGTAATTGATATAGATTCGATCACATCGGATTGACTGATGTGAGTAAAAGGCCCGGCGTACCACAGGGATCTGTCCTCAGTTCTTTGCTGTTTTCCCTTGTTAACTATGATATTGGTGTTGACCTACAGTATTCTCAGAAAATGTGAACTATGATTCAACTCCAGACCAATAATTTTTTCTACGAGGACCATTTGAAAAGTTTCCGGCCTCAACAACATAAAGTAACTGTAGAAAAAAAATTCTTTTGCCGCCCGATAGATGGCCTTCACATATGTAAACCGTAAAAATGTCAAGTCTTTCTGATCATTACTTTGTCTATGGCACTCTTCCAAAGTTGTCAAATGACATTGTCTGTCAACAATGGAGAAAATTGAGTATCGCCCAGTGATAACTTTCCTTCATTTGAAAGGAAAGAAGACTTAGGAAATAAAAGATGAGTTAGACCCTCTATACGGTGAAGCCTCCCCTTCATTTACAATGGTCACGCATTGGGTGGCCGAGTACAAACGTGGACGTATGAGGTATATTTCAGCCTGCCAACTCTGCCAGAAGATTAAATTACGAAGAGGCTATACAGCACTAATGGTTCTTACCGATATGCCAACACGACCGTTCGAAAGGGTGACGGTGGACATAGTAGGACCGCTACCAGAGACAGCAGCTAAAAACAAGTACATTCTCACTTTCCAGGACGCCCTTACAAAGTACAGTGCAGCAGTACCCGTGCCGAATCAGGAGGCATCAACTGTGGCCAAAGCATTGGTCGAGGAAATTATTTGCTGGTATGGAACGCCCGAAAGGCTTCTATCTGGCCAGGATACCAATGTCCTCAGCGTGACTTAAGTAGGTATGCCGCTTACTAAAAATATAAAAAATACAAATCACAGCATACCACCCACAATCTAATGGTGCTTTGGAAAGATCGCACAGGACACTCACGGAATACCTAAAAAATGTCATAAATGAGGATTAGGGAAATTAGGACGTGTCATTACCATATGCGATGTTCACGTACAACATCACGCCGCATACGGGAATCGGAATGCCCCCGTATACGTTGGTGTTTGGTCGCAACGATGACTTACCGACAGCCGTCCGACAAAAACCACGATGTACCTACGCATACCTTAGGATCAAAAAGTACCCGGAATATGTCAATAAAACGAAAACGGTTCAATTATTCATCGAGATTTGTTTTATTCCCTTCAAGGTAATCTTCATTGTAAGCAATATGTTGTAACGGAACGCAATTACAGCGATCCGCTACTAGAATCAAAACCAACACAATCCAACAAACACAGACTAAAACCAACAATTAAAATAAAGAAAGCACCAAAAAGTGATTATCTCTTAACAAAATGAGCTGACAAGAGACGAATAAGTATCCAACAGACAAGGAAAACATAAAAGATAAGTAGGTACATACAAGCCACCGCGAGTACCCACCCTAAACAGAATGGCGGCAATAGTAGACCACACCAAGCACGCAGATCACCATCAAAACAAAACAAAGCCCGAGAGAAGCGATCAAGACAAGAGGCAGGACGGCCAGCAATACCACGCGTTGTATACCGGACCCCAGCATAGTAGCCCCCGCCCTACGAAAGAGCGGGCGGAACCACGCGTAAAGCCAAACGCCTTACCATGCAAAGAGAGCACAGTCGGCCCTACCCCCCAATAGGCCATGCCACGCAGACGGCAACTCGCCAAGAACGCCACATTACGGGGAAATGACAAAAGAATTAGTGGAACTCTCGAGATTCCACAAATCCTCGAGACAAAACATCAGGATACCTTCACATGAAGCCGCGCTACCGATCCTCACTCACGGATAAACATTAACATTAGGAAAAACGCATAAATCAAGCCGATCTCTCACGAAATTTAATGAGCAAATAGGTATCAAGGCAGCCCCTACACCTAAGAATAAACGAAAACTAGAATAACATAAAAACCAGTGAGGAAAAGCTAAAAAACTCACAGACAAAGACAATTTTGGCAATAATTAATCAATCCTGGCAAATAGTAATCAGTAAAGCAGACAGGCGAACACACACAAGGTAGGAAAAGACACACATGTGACAAAATTATCAAAAAACACCGTTAGGGAGTTTGAACCTCCAGCAGGTAGGAACGTAACATTATCCCACGGAATTCAATCTCGCTGGAACGTCGTTTCAAACCCTAAGAAGACAAGTACCGGCTAAATATAGAAATTCACGACATAACGGAACACCTACACGAAACCCTGCACCTCCTTCACCGAGTGAATAAGGTGCGACAAACATCACGTGACCTACCACAAAACACCCCCCCGGGGATTATCCACTAAAGTATATAAAACGCGACGGGACAAGCCTCGGGGCTCTTGTTGAAAATCATACTTCAAGACGAAGTGCTGCTCGACAGTCTACCTAGTTACAATATCATTTATAAATTTAACATGTAAAGGAACAAGTGTTCTTTCGATCAATCGATTCCCCTGCATTGCGCTTGGTCGTCCTTTGACCGAACGAAGCGATAAAGATAGAAACTAACAGTTTGGGAATTATCATGGTAGAAACCAGTGTTCTTTTTCTCAACTGATTCCCCTGCGTTGCGCTTGGCCGTCAGTTGAGCAAACGAACTAATTAGGATACTCTGTGAGGAAAAGGCTCCCCTCCATTGCGCCTTGCCCGCCCCTACTCACAGCGTCAGGGCACTCTTCCATTAACGGGTCCCCACGCATAGCGCCGTGGCTACATGTCTTCTGGAGAGTGAAGAAGCACGGGTGTCACCAGGTCAAGGGAGTTGCATCGCGACTTGCTGCACCACGCGCACGAGATTCGTAGGGTGTATCTGCGTGGGTGGGACCACGTCAGGGCCAGCATCAACTACCACCTGTCACGTACGGATACCTCGGCAGATCACGATTAATTGAGAAACCGAGTCGGAAGCCCCTTAACGGCTCGATGAGGTATCTTAAATTAACGTGAATAAATGCCTCAGTATCCGGGGTACAGGACGAGTTAGATGGTCATAGCTGCGAACCCGGTATCTTGTGCGAACAGTGAGCTATAGCTAGGGACCCAAACAATAACAAAGACGAGTAAAGATAGGTAGGTAAATTCACACTCCCTATCTCACATTACAAATGCTCGCGATCCCACTATAAACTCACCGCGTAAACACCAGCAGGGCGGAGCCTAGAAAGGCGAACCACGTGAACGGTTACTCCTAACAATAAAACATCAAAATAGCATGTCACCAGCTAAACGTCCTATGATTATACAAGGCCGACCGGTATATCTAACGAGCATACCAAGGAATGCCCCGTATGAGGACAAGCACAGGCAGTAAGAACCTAATAGGCCCCACCCTCATAAATTCGTACATACACTTGCGCAGCCATACAATACACCAATCGAATATAAAGCTCCACACACGCAATATACACACACAAATAACGAGTCAGGAACTAAAATTTACTGGAAAATTGTGCCACAGGTATAATCAAAAGAAAAGCGCGGAAACGCGATAAAACCAATTGGATAAATTGAGTGTAAAGCTCCGTATGCGCGATATCTTATCGCTACACGAATGATAGAGTCACAACCCGAAATAACCGTAAATAATTCCGCATATGTAATTTAAGGCCATCGCGTAAGAGCAAAACGCGATAGCCCCGAATAAAAAAATTGAGTGTTAAGCTCCTTGTTGAGAATCCGTCTGATGGAGTTGACCGATGTGTGAATATATTGAATACATATGGAAACTCACTCTAGACAAGGTGATAAATAAAACCAGACATGTCGTCGTTATATTGTGAAAGTGGTTTATTCCACCTTCCGACAGGCGGTACAAAATACAAGTCAAATACATAATTTGTTAAAAACAATAAAAGTGAAAATAAGTTCAAAATAAGTTAAATTTAGAAACAAATACAAATTATAACAACAAAAATAAACCAATTAAATTTTTGACTTTGAGTTTTGACCAGCACACAATTATATTAATTGTGTGCTGAGTGTGACTGAGCTTGAGCATAGAGAGCGGTGCGCGTGCAGCAGTCAGTGCTGCGTAGCACGCCACGCTAGAGAAAAATGAGTGCGTTAGATTTTATCAACCATTCACTGCAAGCCCTCAGCAGTTTGGTGAAGAGAGGTTACAGTGAATAGATGAGAGCACTTGCAATTAAAATTGCTTGAGTGCTCTACATGTATGAGACAAGCTACGCAGGCAGCACTGCGTAGCACAATACAACATATACTGAGGATGCACAAGTGAGCAGTGTATAGTCACTGTACTTTCCCAGCAGATTTTCTGGAGGAAAGTACAGTGAATATAAAACACCTGCATAATTATATTAATTATACCGGCAAAACGCAGTGAGGAGAGGGTGGTGCAGCATGTGCTGCAGCGCACGCCACACAGTGAGACAAGATTGGTGATGTACCGATATTTCCTCCTCACTGACATTGAATGGCCCTGCATTATATCAGTGCACTCTTACCTTGAGGTTTGAGTCCTTGTGAGCGAGAGAGTTGAGTGATTCCGGTGAATAACGACCAAGAAACAGTCCAAGAGAGTCCTGCTGAGCGTGCTGTTCTGCCGATGCGTAGCCAAAAAGTGTCTAAATTTTAAACATGGCTGCGAGTATGAAAGCGTCGTTGGGCGCTAAAGTCAGTTGAGCGAGATAGCCGGTGAGCGAAACCGAAGTCAAGCGAGAGAGACATCCTCTCGCTCAACGCGGCGTGCCAACGAGGCACAGTCTCGGCTTCGCGAAGCCCTGCCTCGGCTATCTTCGGCCCAACCGAATGCAGTGTGCTACGGCACTTCAACAGGTAGGCGCACGACGAATATCGATCGCCGTACGCCAGCTGATCATCCAACACTCCGTATGTGTAAAATCTTATTACCGTATGTATAATAGCGTCAAAACCCGAAATACCGGAAATACTTCCGCATGTAATTTTAAGGCCATCGTGTAAAAGCAAAACGCGATAACCGCAAATAGGAAAATTGAGTGTGAAGCTGTGTATGTGCAATATCTCACCGACATACGAACAATCGAGTCAAAAAACCCAAACACCGGAAGCAATTCCGCATATGTAATTTTACGATAAATCGCGAGCGCGATAAACCCGATAGATAAATTGAGTGTCAAGCTCCGTGTGTACGATATCTCATCGTCACACTAATAATCGAGTCGAAACCCAAAAATACTGGAATATCCGTAATTGTAGAATAAGCAGCGTAACAAAAGACGCGACTGGAGATTAAAATCCAGGCAAACGATACTAGATCGTCGTACTAGACCACCAATTACCATTCCACTCTCCTCACAAACATAACTAAAATGAGCAGTGCCTTGAGTACAAACAAACTAGAGAATTACCCAACAAATTCAAATACCAATGATCCAAGGGTAAAGAATCGCCTGTCTATCACGGACATATGCAAATCAATAAACCCAAACTGAGGTCTTTCAACAAAAATAATAAAAAATAACAGAATTAACCACGTACTCTTATAAAACAATCAATAATAGTGGAACCAATAACACACACTTTTAGAAAAATAAACACGACTCCTTTCATCCAGCCCAGAGCACAAACCTGTTTCGAGCTATCAATCCTCTCCCGGAGGTTTAGAAAAGACTGCGCTCGAAATAAAAATTAAAACTACGCGATTTCACCGCGGCCGCTTAGCAGACGCGCGTAAACCTCGCTCGATGAAGGGATAAAATAAAGTGCATCAAGAATATAAGAAATCGCGAAACGTTTGAATATACATTCCAACGCTTCTTCCAATCTTTAAAAAACTTTTCATAGGCCGATTTCGATTTCGCCTTCAGCTCCTTCCGCGAATTCTCCTTTATCGCCTCAATCGTCTCAAAACGCTTTCCGCGAAGTGGTAACTCGAGTCGTGAGAATAGGAAAAAGTCACACGAGGCCATGCCAGGTGAATACGGAGCGTGCGGAACGGTATTCACATTGTTTTTGGTTAAATAGTCGCGTACAAGATGAGATGTGTGAGCCGGTGCATTGACGTGGTGAAGAAATCACGAGTTGCTTCTCCACAATTCCGGCCTCTTGCGACAAACATTCTCCTTCAAACGCTTCAGTACGCTCAAATAATAGTCCTTATTTACTGTTCGGCCTAGCGGAAGGAATTCGGAGTGGATCACACCACGGCAGTCAAAGAAAACGGTCAACACAACCTTGATTTTGGATCCACTTTGTCGTGGTTTGTTTGGGTTTTCGCTCGTCTGAGAAACGCCATTCCGACGATGGTTCGTTTGGATGTCATATTCATAGACCCATGGCTCGTCACCAGTAATAATTCCTTCGACAACATTTTGGCCGAAAGAAAGCATTTCTTTAGCGACTGCAATGCGATGCTGCTTCTACAAAAAATGCAGCACTCTCGGCACACGCCGCGCTTGAACTCGTCTCATGCCCAAAACATCGTGCATAACGCTCTGTACCGATCCAAACGATACACCTAGATCGGCTGCTTCAATTTTCTTAACTTTTTCGATGTTTTCGTTACTCACAGAGGTGGATGGACGACCGGAACGAGGTAAATCATCAACCACAGTACGGCCCGCTTTAAACTCTTTGTACCACTCGTACACATGTGTTTTCGACATGGTTGAGTCCCCGTAGGCTACCGTTAACATTTTCAACACTTCCACACATGATATTTTGTTAGAAACACAAAATGTCAGGCACACACTTTGTTCAACTACATTCGACATAGCAAAATTCGCAGAGTACACCAAACAATGATTTGTTTACAAAGCTATTACGCACAAACTATCTGACATATTGCGCTTAAAAGTGACATGTAAAAAACTGACGGATGTACCAACCTGGGAAAAAAATATTTTTACAATATTTCAAGGGTGGCTTGTTTAAATGACAAATTCCAGATACTTTTTGATCGTAAGGTACGATGACTATGCTCAGGAACTGAGAGAAAGGTTGCGCGCTTCGTGGACTGTCGCACGTGATTATCTCCGCGATGGGAAAAAGAAGTCGAAAGAAACGTCCGACCACGGAAATAGGATCGAGGGTAGAGGGTAGGCTACCGAGTACCCCTGCACGACGAAAGCGTACCTCGAGGCCGGTCACCTATGCTGACCCCCAAGTGGACCAAGCCGTACGTCGTCATCGAGAGGCGCTCTCCTGTCACCTACGTCATCCAGAAGGGACGAAGGAGTCAGCCGGTACGTGTAAGCTGAAACATTTTATCGAGCTCTAGCGGCCCCGAACAAAAACAATTTACGAATATATAGATAATTAGAACTATCAAGGAAAGATAGTTTGGTGTCCCCCTCCAATTTTGATGAAACTCACGTATGTTGTAGAGCATCGAAAACTGAAACACACGTATTTTTTTTTATCGGCGGAAAAACATTTTTAAGGGGTGAAATCGCCCTTCAAAGTTAGCATGTCGAGGGGTGATTTTGCAGTTTCACCCAGAAGGCGTCAATCGATTTTAATGAAACAAAAATCAAAATACTCCTCATTGAAGACAATCAAAATTCCACGCTAAGTTGAAGAAAAAATTCATTTGCAGTGGTGAACTACCCCCTGATTTTTCAATTTTTCACTCTATACAAAAAACTAACCAACCAAATTGAACAGACCATATACCATTTGGAAGCGTAAGTTAAAATAAAGATGACGTATTTTTGCTCATTCACAGGAAAATGAATTTACGGGGGTAAACTACCCCTTATCCATTAGTACGTATATTTGTGCGTACATTCTTGTTTCTCGTTATTTACATGTTAAAGAGCTGCTTGCGTTCACTCTTTGTGCTGATTTTGTGCTTATCAATAATTTATCGTCATATGGTATCGACCTTTCGATTAGATTGTATTTTGATTCGGCGTAAATTTCGGAATAAGTCGATGATGCAAAAGTCGTTCCATCTATAGAACATTGTCAATTATTCCAACGAAATGAATATGATCTTATTTTTTTGAGTAATCTAATCATACGCCAATATGATAAAAATACTTTCGACGCAGTAAGAGGTGTTTTCTACATAGGCGGCTATCTGGGACTGCGTATTATCTGCTGATATCGCATGTGGTTCAACAACAAGTCTTTCAAATATAAAAACCGCGATACATACAGCGATCTTCAGTTGCTCATTTGAACATAGTGCCAGTGCGTCAGTTGCGATTTCTGATAAAAAAAATCAATAGACCATGAAAGTGAATCTAATCAACGTCATTAAACTTCTTTTGGCTACATTTGAAGCCATGAATATTCTCGAAACTCCGATTAACAATGCAGAAATCGAGGTAAAGCAGAATTTCGAAAAAGTTCTGGTCGATTGCATGGACGATTATAACGGAGTTGAAATTATCGAGGAACAATCGCTAGATTTTCAAGACCCATTCAAGCAATATGATGTTAACCCTGTCGAGGACACTCTTTGGCAACATGATGAAGGACCAGTGGACTCTGATACTTGTTCTAAAGTCGAAGAAGACATAAGCTACGAGTACAAACGCGAAGCAATCGAATACTGGAGATCCGGTAAGAAGAAAAATTACAGTGTCGATACCATCAGTCAGAAATTCAAAAAAGTCAAATCTGTACGACAATTAAAACGCTGGGCAAATCAAATGAACAAAGGTAGGACCTACAAGGAGAAATTAGCTCAAATCTCTGAATATACTTTGAAAAACATACAAACCCCAGTAGATGCTGGTTTCATTGTTCATGATATCGACCTTCAAGAGTGGGCTCTACAAGCTCAAAGAGAGATAGGTAACGAAGACATTCGTTTTAAAGCTTCTCGTGATTGGCTTCGGAAGTTCAAGAAATCATATCGTATTGTTTCCAGGAAAATTAATAAATTCGTAACACGAAAGACTACAGAAGACGAACCAGTTTCAAGGATGAATGCAGAAAACTTCGTGAATGAAATTAAACCATATATTCAAAAATATGGACCGGAAAACATATATAATTCAGATCAGAGCGGTTTTCAACTGGACATCTACTCTGACGGCTGAAGGAACTAAACAAGTGCAATGTGTAGTACAATCCGTATCATCTACAACTCATAGCTACACTATCTAGCCAACAATAAATGCAGATGGAAAATTATGTCACCCCTTTTTATCGTTCTAAAAGAGGGAAAGTGTGAGTTCGGCCCAATCGTGGAAAAAAATTTATTCAGGCCAGCAAACGTATTTTTAACAGCAACGAAATCCGGAAAAATTACTTCAGGTATGGACAAAAAAGATTGCCAGAAAATATTGAACATATGATGAATTATATTATATCGATAACCAATATCATCCTATGTATAGATCATTTCAAAGTTTGGTTGGAAAAAGTATTCTTCCCTAACTCCGGCCGTGACAGCGTATTGTTGATAGACTCGTGGAGTGGACACTGCCCAGAAGTTGTTCAAAATGCAACACCTCGGGGCAAAAAAACAATCACAAAGATAATACCTAAAGGCGCCACAAGGAAAATCCAACCACTCGACGTTTTTGGTTTCTGAATATGGAAAAATTTTGTACATTTTTCCGACAGTGTATTATTACTTAATTCTGATATTAATTTACACTTGAGAAACAACATAATCAAACTGCAATCGCTCGCACACAATCAACTTTCATCACCCAGATATATAAATCTTTTCAAGTATGCATGGTTCAAAAGTAATTATATAACCGATAAGCCAAACGAGATCGACAATCCAGTGAGTTTTGGTTTCGGTCAATCGTCTCAAGCACACTGTGAAGTACTAGGTTGTAATAATGTGGCCATCATCAGATGCTCATGGTGCAAGAAGTCTTTATGCTTGCAACATTTTTTTGAAAACTATGATATCATTTCTGCACGACTCATGAACCATGATTGCTGCAAATTATGACAGTAATGTGCACGTTGATGAATTGTAAAAGGAATGATAAATTATATTATATACTGTGGTGTATGTAGATGCGCAAGGCGGTAAGAATAAATGTGAGAGAATGGAGAGTGAGGAGAGCGATAACACGGGACGTGAAAAGGACGACAGTCGAATAAATGCGCTTGCCGAAACCGGGTAATTGTTATTCCTCGCCTATGCCCTCAGCTGATTGCCGCTGTTTCGAAATACAGCCACACATATATGCCATACAACCACTCAACCCCAGCAACATTCCCCAGTATTCTGTATTTGAACAAGCTATTTTTTTCAGTAAATAACGCGAAACTCGTGAATGGACCATTCTAATTGTAAGTAACAGCCGATCACCCCCTTAATAATAAATAAAGCATCATGCGAAGTGCCCCCCGTTGACTTCGGCTAACAGAAATGTTTTGAATCAAGTCGGACATTTAAATAACGAGAAACAAGAATGTACGCACAAATATACGTACTAATGGATAAGGGGTAGTTTACCCCCGTTAACTCATTTTCCCGTGAATGTGCGAAAATACCTCAACTTTATTTTAACTTGCCCTTCCAAATGGTACATGTTCCGTTCAATTTCTTTGGTTAGTTTTTTGTGTAGGGTGGGAAATTGGGAAATCAGGGGGTTGTTCACCCCTGCAAATGAATTTTTTTCTTCAACTAAGCGTGGAATTTTGATTGTCTACAATGAGGAGTATTTTGGTTTTTGTTTCATTAAAATCGGTTGACGCCTTCTGGGTGAAACTGCAAATCACCCCTCAACATGCTAATTTTGAATGGCGATTTCACCCCTTAGAAATGTTTTTCCGCCGATAAAAAAAAATACGTGTCTTTCAGTTTTCGATGCTCTACAACATACTTGAGTTTCATCAAAATCGGAGGGGGGCACCAAACTATCTTTCCTTGTAGGTAAATGTAGGTGAGGAGCTCCACAGCATGCTAGGTGGGGACTTTCAATGAAAAATAAGAGATTAAGAAAAAAATCCAATTATAATTATCGCAAGAGGAAAAAAAAATTCATAAAACATAAAAAGATATACCAGGTGAACATGTATGAAATTCGGATTTCAGACAACAGATGGCGCACGAATGCAATTTGTGCTATAAAGATTTGACACAGCGCCATTTTGTTGTGTCATCAAAATGTGTCAGACGCGCACGAGTGATAAATTAGAAAAGTGTGTGCATAGTGTTGTGTTGTTGTGTTCAATATGTTAAAATTTATACCGAAAAAAGAGCATTCGCGAACAGCATTTATTTTTAGTTTTCATTTAAAGAAAATTGTTGCTGAATCATACCGATTACTTCGAGAAGCTTATGGTGAATATGCTCCATCGCAAGATACGTATGAACCAAGCATGACCAAATCCCTCTGCAAAAAGAAAAACAAAATATGTAGTAAATAAATTTTGTGGAAATACCTTAATAAATAAATGAGCAAAAGAGGAAAGCAGAGCAGTCACCGCTATGACAAGCACCTCAGGGGTCATCTCGATGCCCCGGCAGTCAACTGCTTCATAAAAACCTGTAACAACATACATCTATACAGTCGGAATGATAGAATAAGAATGACCCAAGAATCACTCGCGCAGCAAAACTCGCAAGACCAAAGAAGAAGGAAAACTAGCGAAAAAAGCATTCTCACGCTTTCCCCTCCCAAATTGCAGGTTGGTAACAGCACTTACGCAGCATCCACCTAACTACGTCGTCAGCACCTTCTCCAGCAATCCAGGTGTCTACTATGAAAACATCGAAAGCCTCACAGTAATCCAATCAATATGACGGTTGGCCATCCGGCTGGACCTCGCCGTACTAATGCACCGAGAAGCGGACATAAGCAAAAATCAGTTCTGCGAATGAAGAGAAGAACCGACATAGGGGTGGTAACCAAATACGACCTCCTCGGCACGCGCCCCATCAGGGAGCGCAGGGGACTGGTCGACGGTTTTGGAAGCATCATCAAGGCCATCACAGGAAATATAGGCGCTGCCGACCCTCAGAAGCTCTACGAAGAAATCACCAGAATGAAGGCCTCACACTAGACCTTGCGGGAAGGGTTAAAAAAACCTAATACAAGTGGTGAGGATCACTCTCAGCCTATATAACGAAAGCGTGCATCACATACAGGCCAACGAACAGGCCCTGCTGGCCCAGATACAAAGTATTAATCACACGCTCAACGAAAACCTGTACTACGTAACGAGGCGCCAACACTTAGATGAAACGCTAAACGTGATAAGTATCGCAGTCGAGGCGCTGTTCAGCGACGTACATGCGTTAGTGTAGCTAGTAAACGACATAGGTAGTGGTAAGGCAGGAGGAACGTCCCTATCGTCGAGAACACTCACACGTCACCTCGTCGACGCACTAGCACACCTACCGCCGGGCAGTAGCTTCCCAGTCGCTATAGCGCGCGACTAAGTGTCAGCACTTATTTGACTGGCAGATATAAAGGCTTATAGCGAAGGCGACGCGGTAGTACTCGTGCTAGACATACCGTTGATCGAGCAGCAACAGTACAGTATACAAAAGGTATACCCCATACCCACGTGAGCACGCAGCGGTGGGTACTACGAGGATCGATCAATTAATAGTCGGCCTTGCGCCATCTGTTGGTCGATTAAAAAAATCAATAGCGACGATTAGTAGTGTCATCCTTCACATAACTGTTGTCAAAGTTTCAGCTCGCTGCGATGTTTAGTTTGCGTTTGATAGCCATCGAAATACAAACAACTTTTGTGTTTTTACAAAAATGGAAAAAATTAAGTATCGTGCAGTGATTCGATTTTTGTTTTTGAAAAAGAAAACGAACAATGAAATCAAAGCGGAGCTAGACGAAGTTTATATGGCTCTTGCACCTTCGTTATCAACCATTAAATATTGGACAGCTGAATTTAAGCGCGGTCGTACGAGCATTGTTGACGATGAACGTCCAGGTCGTTCAAGTGAGGTCGTCATACCAGAAACAATTGAAAAAGTTCACGATATGGTGTTAAATGATCGGAGACTAAAAGTGCGTAAGATTGCTGAGGCCACAGGCATATCATATGGCTCAGTGATTTCAATCCTAAGTGATCAGTTGGGTATGAAAAGGTTATCCGCAAGATGGGTGCCGCGTTTGCTCACTGTCGACCATAAAAGAGAACGTGTAGCCGATCCAAAGGCGTGTTTGGCGATCTATAAGCGTGATTCTGTTGAGTTTTTGCGTCATTACGTAACCCTGGACGAAACATGGATCCATCACTATACACCAGAGACAAAGGAACAATCGAAACAATGGACTTCACCGACCGAACGTGCTCCGAAGAAGGCGAAGCCGGTGCCATCGGCCGGTAAGGTCATGGCCACAGTTTTTTGGGATGCACGCGGCATAATCTACATCGATTATCTTCCGCCGAAAAAAACGATTAATGGCGAATACTATGCAGCTGTACTGACCCGATTCAACGACGGATTAAAGAAAAAACGTCCACATTTGGCGAGAAAAAAAGTACTTTTCCATCAAAACAATGCACGCGTTTACACGTGCCCATTTGCCATGGCCAAAATTCATGAATCTAAATACGAATTGCTTTCGCATCCACTGTATTTTCCAGATTTGGCTCCCTGCGACTACTTTCTGTTTCCGAACCTGAAAAAATGGCTTGGCGAAAAGAGATTCGGTTCCAGAGATGACCTCATCGCTGAAACAGAGACCTATTTTGAGGACCTTCCGAAATCGTATTATTTGGAGTGCATCAAAAAATTGGAAAATCGTTGGAATAAGTGTATCGAGCTAAAAGGAGATTATGTTGAGAAATAAAAAGATTTTTGTCCAAAAAAACGCGATTTTCTTTACCAAGCCGACTATTTATTGATCCACCCTCGTACTACTTGGGCACGACTGGGAGTCACGTAGTAATTGACACAGAGAATCGTAAATAACTGAGGATGAAAACCGATGACCTAAAAAATTGCAAGGTACTAAGCAAAGCATGCATTTGCCCGCCGACACATCCTACAATTTCGGTTACGAACGACGCCCTCTGCGAAGTTCTAATATACTCGAAAATGGACTCAAATAACGGCGAAAATGTACAAAAAGAGTTATTCAACTAACCCACCCCCTCATCATCCTAATGCAGCACGGAGGTCGATGGCTATACGTCGCACCAACCCGAGAACCTATTGGAATAAACTGTGGAAAAAACCCCTCACAGTATGAGACTTTAAACAATACGAGAATACTGGCTTTGGTAGACGTATGTTAGTAATCGCCAGAGATTTTAGCCTCGAAACCATCGGGCGAACATCGCAGGTTATACGGGAGAGATACCTTCCGTCATTCAACTTATAATTAACAGAAATAGAGGCTCAGGCGCCCCCAACGTATATCGAGGAAAACATTCCAATATTGAGCGTGCTGGGAGACCCAGAGGAACTTCGAAAGCTCGGAGCTCGAGTAGACCGAATAATGGACAATCTCGACACCACCGGAAAAGGGATTCAGCACATCGACAGTCTGAGTTTCTTCTCACTGAGAGATTGTTGCCGAGAAGGCACATGTGTCGTATCGTCACCGCGCTCAGCATTTTGGCGTCAGTGGAATCACTTTGCGGCGCATTTTGAAGGATGATTTGCATTTGTTTCCGTATAAAGTACAATGGACTTAAAGAATATTGCCGTCAGACTGTCCACGTCGCTAGGAATACGGCCAAACACTCGCTCGAATGGTTGACACTGAACCTGATTTTTGGAAGCAAATTTGGATGACCGACGAGACCCATTTCACACTCTCTGGCGCCTTTAACAAGCAAAATTGCCGCATTTGGGGAACGGAGATTCCACACGAAATCCATGAAACACTATTGCATGACCAAAAAGTGACTGCTTGGGCCGGCGTTTGCGCCAAAACTATCATTGGGCCATTTTTCTTCAGAGAAAGCGAAACAGTCGATGGGAATCGATATCGGTGGATGTTGGCTCATTACTATGTCTGTCCACAAATATGTGAAAAAGTTTTGGACGGTTACTAGTTTCAACAATACTGTGCGCCATGACACATTGCAAATCAAACAATGCAGTTTCTGCAACGATAATTCCCTGGACGTGTGATGTCAAAAAATGGCGACATTGACTGGCCACCCAGATCTCCAGATTTGACCCCTCCGGACTTCTTTTTGTGGGATTACTTGAAAACCAAAGTATACGCCAACAAGCCTCAGACTATTGACGAGATCAAGGCAAACATTCGTGCCGAAATCATCGCTATACCGCCCGAGATGCTCGAAAAAGTTATAGAAAACGCAGGACAAAGAGCACATTTTGCTTTGGCCAATAAAGGCGGCCACTTCATTGATGTTGTATTAAAAAACTAGTCCAAATAAATTGTAAAGGGCCAAAGTAAATAGAAATACATCATATATGGAAATCAGTTTTTTTTTTTCAAAAGTTATTTAATGCTTACATACCGACATAAAAGATGGCGCATCCTGTATATTCTGGAAAATTCCGTAGCTGACACATCTAACGAAACATTGTAATTCATTCAAGACAGCAAACGAAGTCCAATGCCCGATCGTACGATTGCCGCCGAGAACGCAGACACAGAATAAGGCGACTCGCTTGGCGATCGACGATAGGCTAACACAAAAATTGCTAACGAAGGGATTTTCGTAAGCGCAGTTAGCAACTGCTTTACCAAAATGACTCTTTTTTTTAATATTAACCCGTTGACTGTAATATCCCAATTACGCGATACCAGCATAACAATAGCAATATGCTCACTCACAAATCATTTCTTTAAAATATTCGTACCGGTTCCTGTATCAACCATAAAAGTGATAGGAGATATTTCTTACGATGCCGTTACCGTAACTGTCGGAACGCTACTTTCTCGATGCAATTGTATATTAAAGATTCGGATTACTCGCGGTTGCGATTCTCGGCTGTTATAGAAATGCCGCGGATCGGATGCATACTCTGCGGGATCTCTCCCGGCGCACCCGTACTCGGAAGACCGCTGCCGTTTCCCGAGTTTTCGTCTTTATTCTAGTTGATACGTCGAACGGGACAATTGCGTATAAAATCACCTGGTTGTTTCCAATAATGACACTCCCTATCCATTTTGGTGGGCCTATCATTATGATCATCAAAATTCCTTCGGTTATCAAATCGATTACTAATCAACGGCTGCGAGATTATATTGCGAAATGGGCAAATATGAGCTCCATGGCTTTCTTTTTCACATATCTGACACCGAATGTCACCTGAATTCTGATATCAAAGATTCTGCGGTACCTGTTCTCGTGGCAAGGACATAAATTTAGGGGGGGGGGTCGGAGAAAAACGCGAACGTTTATTAGCCAAATGACCATGATTTTTACAAAGTTGACAGAATGCAGATATATTTCCCGGTTCTTTAAGTTCTGGAAAGGAAAGCCTTTCCAGAGGAAAAAATTATAACAACGATCGGCAGTGTATCCGCGTTTATTACAGACCTGGCATATAGTAAGTAAAGGAGCTTCGAACTTGGGTTTATTGTTATTTAAAGGGGCAAAGATTTTAAAACATTTGTCCGTCGAATGCCCAGTTTACGGTCAGACCTGACTTATGCCCGTTCCTTTATCGTTGTTTCCAGAATTTTATGAAATAACAACCAATGCTAGACTTCTACTTCGAGCATTCTTTAGCATTGTGCCTTTTTTATTGCACAGCTGGCACTATGCTTCTTCGCTTGCCACCACGTGCACTCCCCGTGTCCCCTCAAGTTTATTGACCTTCAAACCCGAAGTTTTCAGCCCACCACTATGCAGGCGCTGCCTGTAACACTAAACTTTTTTCTGTTTGAACCGCCAGTTTCATTAAGTCGTCACGATTATTGTTCGGACTTCAACGTTGGTCGATTTGCGGCTTTAACCCGTGTAGAAAACATGCCGGAAGACTTTCTTTAGTATTATTAATAAATGAGACAATCAAAGGATCATTTTCGCTCGCATCATAATTTTCGAGTATTCACTTTCCCAAGACTCTCACGCGATTGGAATATGCAATGACAGACTCGTTTTCTCTTTGATATATGGGTTCCAATTCCCCTTGGAGTTAATACATGTTTCACGTAGGTGCATAAATATTTTCAAGAAATTTATCCAGATCCTCTATTGTTTCGAAAGTTTGCTCCTGTATGGTGCGACGAGGTTCGCCGATTATCTTTACGTGAACCGCTTTTACTAAATTGAATTCGGCTCCTGGCCCCATCATAGCCAAGGCCTCTTTGCATCCTTGAATAAACATACCGAGTGATAAAGAATGGCCGTCATAATTCGATATGACAGTCAGAGCATCTCGAAAACACAACGTTCGATTATTATTAACTATTGTGTGGGGTGTATTAGGCGATGAGTCGTTAGATTTAATTGGGTTTTTAATAGGAATTTTTACTGGCGGTATTTTATTAGATTTCTTATCTAGACTTATATCTTTGCCCGTGGGATAGGTGGAGCAACCGGAGGCGGACAAATTGTATTCCGGCAAAAGGTGTCATTTTTTCAGCAAATCTTTGGGTTTTATATGTGAGGATTTGGTAATTGATTTAATGTGAATTTTTCACGGTTCAAAATTATTCCTTTTGGAGTTGATAATGAACCTTTGCGAACAAGGGAAGGTGATCTAGGAATAATTTCGTCAAAAGGGGTAGATTCGCCTAATGACATGTAAAATATATCGCTGTTACCTAAAGGGATTATAGCAGGCGTAGCGTTAACAACTGTCGAGGGAGTTTGTAAAGGTGTATTCTTGTTTCCGGGTTCACCTAGAAACTCGAAATTCTCCACGATACTTTCGGGGGACTCTACTGACCGATCTCGGTGCTCACTATAGGGGGTGGGGTATACTAGGACTGGAAGATATACGTCGATCTCGTCGTCAGGTCTTATGACTGACCCAACTGATGACAAAGCGTTATTTGAGAACTTTGCTTCTTAGGTTTCCCTTAATTGATTCGTAAATTGTTCCAACGTTTTGTTGTGGATTTTCGTGTCTCCAAGTAGTACGTCCCGTTCGTTCGTTCAATTCACCGTACATCATTGTTTCGTATGTCAGGAAATAAGCGGTCAGCTCAGCGTTTAGCCTCTTAGACCACGTATCTGCCGATACTTGCAGGAATGAGAGATTAATCAGGGTTTTATAAAATAACGATATTAACGTTTATTGAAATACAAATAAAAGGATAATTGAAACACGTAGATATAACTTTGGATACGTTAACGATGAACGTCATTGTGTATTATGCCGGTATACGTCTCGGCCGTGCGTCGCGTGCCTTCGTCCTGGCAATGGCCGTCGTGCCACTGCGTCGTTTCGTTGTATCGGTTGTCGCCAGCCACGTTTCGACGTCTCGAAGGCTGGTTGCTAGCTCTCCGTGCTGCGTGCTGCCTCGGCGGCATCTGTTCGCGCAGGCTCGCGCAGGCGCTCTGCGCTCGAGCCCCGTCGTAGTGCGTCGCTGGGTTTCGGTTCGCGCTAACTACGCCACCGAGCCCACGTAGATCCCAACATTTTCGTCGTCGGTACATTCCCTGATTTGCAGAGGACTATATTCCGGAATATAGTACTTTCCAAAATTGTACAATTTCCACTGTATCGGATGAACTTGTAGTAAATATGCAGTTTAGGGGACCCACCTCCGATCGCCTTCTAACTAGGCGCGTTCGACCCGTTTTTGTATGCCTAACAACTTTTTCCTCTGACAAAATCGTCGCTCACTGTCCATTAAAAAGTTATTAACAAATAAAGTTGGGTAAATATGCTGTTTAGGGGACCCACCTCCGATCGCCTTCTAACCAGGCGCGTTCGACGCGTTTTTGTATGCCCAACAACTTTTCCCTCTGGCAAAAGCGTCGCTCTTGCCGCCGGAAAAAAGATATTAACCTGAATATTAAAGACTGAAAAATCACACGCTACGTACATATAATTGTACGCGGCAGTAGCCGACTACAGGACGAATCACTTGTTTCAAGACATTTAGAGGTTCAAGGAATGAACCTATTTCGAAGGTCATCGGTGTATAGGCCCTAATTCTGCAGTTTTACGAACTTTATTTGTTAATAACTAATTAATAATAATAATAATAATAATAATATAAAAATATAATTAAAATAATAAAATACTAATAATGATAAAAGAGGACCTAAAGAACCTAAAGAACCTAATTCTGCAGTTTTACCAATTTTATTTGTTAATAACTTTTCATATCAGGGGTACAAATTGAAAATGCGGGTTTGATAACAGATGGCGTTACTAACGCTATACGCATCAGGCAGTACTGTGACTATGTTCATGTCAAAGCTACGTCTTATAGCTTTAATTTTCAGTATGTGTCAATTTGTCGCAGTGTCAAATTCATAGTTTTTTTGAGCTCTCAATATGTCGAGTTTCGTGCCAACAAAACAGCATTTGCGGGAAGTTTTAATTTACTTCTTTAATTTGAAGAAAAGTGCTGCTGAAGCACATCGATTGGTCTCCGAGGCTTATCCGAGTCATGTTCCATCGGTTTCAACGTGCGAGAGATGGTTTGTGCGGTTTAGAAGTGGTGATTTTGACGTTGAGGACAAAGAGCGGCCGGGCCAAGTGAAAAAGTTTGAGAATGCTGAATTGGAGGCAATACTCAATGAAGACTCGTGTCAAACTCAACAAGAGCTCGCAGATTCATTGGGAGTGACACAACAAGCCATTTCCCATCGTATAAAAGCCCTCGGAATGATCCAAAAGCAAGGACATTGGGTGCCGTATGAGCTGAAGCCGAGAGACGTCGAGCGCCGTTTTTTTGCATGCGAACTGCTGCTCGAACGGCAAAAACGGAAGGGTTTTTTGCATCGCATTGTCACTGGTGATGAAAAGTGGATCCATTACGATAACCCGAAGCGCAAAAAATCATATGGTTACCCCGGCCATGCATCATCATCGACGGCCAAACCAAATATTCACGGCGCCAAGCTCATGCTCTGTATTTGGTGGGACCAGCTGGGTGTGGTGTATTATGAGCTATTGAAATCGAACGAAACCATCACAGGAGCACTATACCGAACTCAATTGATGCGTTTGAGCCGCGCACTCAAAGAAAAACGGCCACAATACGAGCAAAGACACGACAAAGTAATTTTGCAACATGACAACGCTCGGCCACATGTTGCAGCGCCGGTCAAAACATACCTACAAACGCTGAAATGGGAAGTCTTACCCCACCCGCCGTATAGCCCAGATATTGCTCCTTCCGATTACCACCTTTTCCGATCGATGACACATGGCCTAGCTGACCAGCGCTTCCATTCTTACGAAGAAGCCCAAAAATGGGTCGATGACTGGATAGCAGCCAAGCCGGCCGAATTTTTTCGCGACGGTATCCGTAAATTGCCAGAAAGATGGGAAAAAGTTGTGGCTAGCGATGGACAATACTTTAAATAATTCATTTGTTACCATTTTTTCAGAATAAACGTTCAAAAATAGAAAAAAATCCCGCATTTTCAATTTGTACTCCTGATATTATTATTATTTATTAGTTCTTTTTATTTTATTTTAATTTTATTATTGTTTTACCAACTTTATTTGTTAATAACTTTTTAATGGACAGTGAGCAACGATTTCGTCAGAGGGAACAGTTGTTAGGCATACAAAACGCGTCGAACGCGCCTAGTTAGAAGGCGATCGGAGTTGGGTCCCCTAAACTGCATATTTACCGAACTTGTCTCGTCTTCTTTATTCTCGTGGGAGCGAGGGATGATAATATTGTCAAAAGTTAACTCGAGTGATTGTATGTTATTATCTTGATCAAACTTTATTACTTTTCCTTTGTAGGGAAGAGTTTCAGTTAACTTGTCAAAGTCTGAGTCCACAGTTGGCACAACAGAGGTATCTCGGGAAGTGAATTACTGGGACTATTACACGGGGATTCGGTTATAGTTTCAAGTGTAAAGTTATTCAGATTATCCTTTGGGGGCCTTTTTCTTCTTTCCTCAGGATACTCGTGAATTGAAAAATCATCAATTCTTACCTTTAAATGAATTGACTTCATTTGTGACGTATTTCATACAAATATATATTTGAGTATAACGCATCAAGGAGACATGCAACAATACATAACAAAATTATTAGAGTAGAAATCGATCAGGGGAAGTGGAAAGGAATAAGAATGACTTTACCTGATTCAATTATATGTAACCAAAAGAAAATGGATAGACCATTTATTTCTTGAATTTCTAAAATTTTCTTCAGGCGAAATAGAATATAGTTTTTCCTTCAGGAGAATAATTTGGTGGTCATTCAACGATTCGATGTTAGTAATTTCGAGGCTCGCAAGATGTCGCAAACGGGTGATATCGTATCCCCCGCCTCGAATGAGCTTCGTAATCAGCAACAAGTTCGTCTAGGAATTTTGGCTCGAATTTCTGCAAGACGTTTTAATTGACTATTATTACAGGTATTTCGATGCCGATAATTTGAGAGTTCTGACTGATGCCTGTTTTGCATGCAGTCGCAGTTACCTGGTGCGATATTTCAACTTCCGAGTGGTTTTTACACTCCGTTTCTGGTTTACCAAAATGTTCCTGAAACCGTATTATTTTTTCTTTGTTAAGAAAAATACCTCCGTTATCTTTTATTGGTTTGGTACTGGGGACTCTAAAAATTTGCTCGCTATATGATTCATTCGCTGTTACCGTTAACGGACAATTTGTTTTACTAGTATTTAAATTTCTACTCCTTTCTTGCTTTAAGTAGCCGTTGCGTTCTGCAATTGTATTATCTAAACAATTCTTGTACTCTGCTGTTTTTTCTTCCTTCTGAAGAATAGGTTTATTATCTTTTTCTATTGCAATACTAGAAATTCCAGGATTTGGCTCGTTATGATTTGCACGGAATTATTAGTGCTTGGTAATATGCTTCTAAAAGTTGATGTTTTCTTAATTTCCGTGCTTCATAGTTATTTTCTGCTCTATGGATTTTCGGCGTGGGTGGATGATTTAGGTCTATAGCAGTAGGATCGTGTAAGAATAATTGAGTGACATGAGTATATCTGTATTGTTTGTATGATGTGTTTCGTGAGCGAACCTTGTCAGCATTCACCTCACTTACGCGAGGAGCTTGATATAGAATTTCTCTCACTAGTATACCAGGTGTATGCATAAGTTTTTTCCGGTTTAACTAAGAGATGGCGCCAGCGAAAAGTACGCAGCGTATTAATTTGACACATACGTCATTTTGTTCGTCTGACATTAACCTACAAACACACACAAGTTGAGTCCGCCGAAAACTAGCGTCTTTGTTTTATCGTTCAGTGATCATGTCGAGTTTTATGCCTGAAAAAGAACATTTGCGGCACGCATTGCTTTTCTTATTTAATCAAAAGAAAAAGGCTGCTGAAAGTCAACGTTTGCTGGTAGAAACATATGGTGAACACGCTCCATCGATTAGAACATGTGAGATATGGTTTTGACAATTTAAAAGTGGTGATTTCAATGTGAAAGATAGTGAGCGCTCTGGTAGACCACAAAACTGCGAAGACGAGCAATTGCAGGAGTTATTGGATGATGACCTAACTCAAACTCAACGGCAATTAGCAGAAGCATTACATGTGTCACAAGAAACAATCAGCAGACGTTTACGAGTAATGGGGAATATCAATAAATTCGGTAAATGGGTCCCACACGATTTGAATGAACGTCAAATAGAAAATCGCAAAGTCACTTGTGAAGTGCTGCTTCAACGCCACGAAAGGAAATCATTTTTGCATCGAATTGTGACGGGTGACGAAAAATGGATTTATTTTGAAAACCCGAAGCGGAAAAAATCGTGGCTTTCACATGGCGAAGCCGGTCCTTCAACACCAAGGCCAAATCGCTTCGGCAAGAAGACCATGCTCTGTGTCTGGTGGGACCAGAGCGGTATTGTGTATTATGAACTCTTGAAGCCCGGCGAAACCGTTAATACACAATGCTATCGCCAACAAATTATTAATTTAAACCACGCATTAATCGAAAGACGACCGGAATGGGCCAGAAGACATGGCAAAGTGATTTTGTTACACGACAATGCGCCGTCTCACACAGCAAAAGCAATGAAAGACACCTTGAAATCGCTTGGATGGGACATCCTTCCGCACCCGCCGTATTCGCCAGACCTGGCGCCATCTGACTATCATCTCTTCGCATCAATGGGGCACGCGCTCCCAGAGCAGCACTTCAGCAATTTCGAGGAAGTTGGAAAACGGCTCGACGAATGGTTTGCCGCAAAAGACAAGCAGTTTTTCTGGCATGGTATTCATAAGTTACCTGAAAGATGGGCGAAATGTGTAGAAGCCGATGGCCAATATTTTGAATAAAACAAAAATTAATTTCCCTTGAAAATTACGTGTTTTTTTTTACCAAAAAACCGGAAAAAACTTATGCATACACCTGGTAAGGTGTTTTGCGAGTGAGCCACCTTAGTGCGGCTCCGCTCTCGTTGGTATAATGTGTTTCGTGGCGGAATATTGTCATCCTTGACCTTACTCATGCGAGAGGCTAAATATAGGATTTATATGAATAGTGTTTTGTGTATTTCCAAGATCAGGTTAAGTCAATATTTCGAGGTGGATAAATAATTCGCAGTGAGTTAGAATAAGAACAAAAAAGGGAATTCGCGTATGGCCGCGATACGAGGTTAGGATGGGAAGGCTGGATTCGAGGGGCGACCGAGATTCTTTGAATTACTAATATTTTCAAAATTGCAATCCCACTAAATTAACACATGGTGAATTGGCATAACATATATAAACGATTGCACAAGTGAGTTGATAGTGCAGAGCGAATCGTATAGAAATAAATCTTTATAGTTATTCGGAGAAGTTATTTTCCTTTCCTTGTTCTCCTTACATACATTTTAGCGATTATTCTTTCTCGTCGTTTTATTCGTACTAAACCTAGTTCATTAAAAAAAATTTCTTGCGTGACTTGATCAATGAGTTCTTGCGTGCGAACGTCGAGTTTCTTTATATGCACCTGAAGTTCTTTTCAAGTGCTCCCATACAACAGGGTATAATTAATAATAATATATAAATATATTTATATATACATATGTATGTTTTTCAATACAAATTCTCTCTCTTTTTATTCATCAGTTATTACTAAAAATTAGCTTCCACATTCGATTTCTAGAAGGTCAATTTACTTACGAAAAAGGCTTACCAAATAACTTGAATAGTAGCGAGTATTCTCTAAAACGAATCAATTATTGCAACAAAGTTGATCAATGGACTTGAACCAAATCAATGAACGTTCTCAATTTATACTTATTCAAGGGGGAATCCGATCATATAACTCGAATAAGAGTGTCACTTTCAACTAAATCAATTTTTATGAATAAAATCGATTTACTAGAACCCGATAAAATAGGGAAAAAATCAATTTTTACAAACTGAATCCACATACGGAGACTCGGTAAAAAGGGAAACGTTAGATCTTATGAATTAAATTGACTTACAAAACACGCGGTTGAAAGGAAATAGTAAATTTTCACGAATTAGGTCGATTCACTAAAACTCGATAAAAATGAAAAAATCTATTTTTCCGAATTTAATAAACATACGAAAACGCGGTAAAAAGAGAAAAGTTAGACTTTATGAATTGAAACGATTTACAAAACACGCGGTTGAAAGGAAATAATACATTTTCACGAATTGGGTTAATTCACTAAAACTCGATAAAAATGAAAAATCGATTTTCACGAATTAAATATACTCTTGGAAACACGGTAAGGAGGACAAAATTAGGTTTTATGAATAAAATCGGTTTATAAAGGCGGGCCAATTAACATGAACAAAAACAACACTTTGGTCAAAATGTTTTAATTTCAGAACACAATTGATTCACGAGATAAACGCATCACTTAACTCAAACAGGAGTGACACTTAAGAAAGAAATTTTCACAAATTTAATTGACTCGCGAAAAAGCCAATTAATGAATTCGAACAACACGAACAATTTTCTTTATAAATCAGCTTTTTCCAATTTTAATTTACTTGCGACAAAAATTTCTAATTAATTTGAACAAATGTGACACTTTCTTTTCTTTACATCCAATTTTTACGAATTGAATTCATTCGCGACAAAAATAACTGGTTAATTTGAACATAAACGAACACACTCTAAGATCCCGGACGAGCCCCCAATTTTTGTTACGTTAAACCCGCGTGATGATTTCACAAAAACCAACAGATTTAAGACGTGTGAGGCGTTTCAGCATGAGTTTTCCGTACTCTGGTCAAGGAGAATGAATTCTCGCTTTGCCACACCTGACAAGAAACATCGAAGGCGCAAGCCCCTTTCTAAGTCTAATCTTTCGGAACATTACTCGAGACAGGGCTGAGAATGCTCGTGATTGCTCATGATAACCGTCACTTGACGAGATACACGAGGTGTATAAATTAACCCACGGAGGAAGGGATTTCAAGTGGAAGGAAAATGGCGGGTTACTTTCACTTGGGGAAAAATTTACGGAGACATCAAACAACATAAAATAGAAGGATTGTGTTTATACTTACAGTTTAATTTCTTGTGAAGTTGTTTCGCTGGTAACCACTACGTTGAAGGGGAGAGATGGCAACCGTTTGTTAGAATAAAAATGCTAGACTTGATGACCCGTGAAGTTGTTAAAATTTATTCAAATAACCGAATAATTGATACACGTACGTTCGCGATTACCGTGCGCGAGCGATCGTAGCTTTTGGCGCCATACTCATAACGTGATAACTTATGATTCGATAAAACAGTAAACCGAAATTAACTGGGTGGACTAGTTCAGAAAACGGCAGAACGCAATTAAATTAAATTTTTCCATGTTCCTTCTGTAAACTTGAAGTAAATTCCGAATGATTCTAAACTGAAATTAAAACCGAGAAAATTAAATCCCACCTGAATTTAGACTGTTCAACCGTTTTTATTCTAAGTGCTCACTCTGGACTTTTAACTGATTCTACAGGGTGGGGTTCCTCCACGGTGGGAGTCTTTTTAGCTCTCCAGTTTGATCGCAATTGATCGAACGCTTGACACTGCGGCTATCCGCTATGTAAGCTGTCCAGTGTCTAAGCACTAAGCTGTACTGAGCTCTATGCGGCTAACTTCAATTTGGGTAACTCTCGCCTTGGTAACTGATTTTTCGGGCATTTTTCCGTCCCTATATAGGTCCACGATGATATTATTTTCTATGCGGGGGTTCTTAGAATTACAATAGCTGCGAGTCTCGGACTTCGGCTATCCACCACAGACACGTGCCCGGGGCAAGTTCTTTTCCACCGAACACCAGCGTGGTCTGCACAAGTTCTTTTCTACCGGACACACACGTGGCCGATGCAAGTTTTCTTCTAGTCATGGTCTCGCTTGATTCTCGTTCCCAGATGCTTTGGGGTGAGATGAGACATGTCATGTGAAACGAATCTATTTCGTTAAGAATTGCGGCCCGAAGCGCCTCCGACATCGTTAAAATCAATATTCTTCGCTGGTTATATAACCGAGTGGTAAATTCTCGTTAGTATTACTCTTTTCCCTTTTCGTTATAGACTACGAATTATTATTTTCAGTAACATTATGTTTAGAGTTTACTTAAACGCTTATTAATTGATGTCTTAAAAGGCCTTATTGTATCAGCACATCTTGATAGTTTCTCCTTAAATCTCTTAAGTATGTACTGCCGATTCGAATGCCTCGAGTGTTTCATCGTTCTCGTTTGCGTCGTGCTTATCTAATAACGACTTCCATAGTTTTAGATGACTCACGTGCGCCGTCGAGGAGTATCTTCATCTTGCTGAGTCCTCACGCAATGTCGCAACTCCGTAGGTGTCGTTTGGTAATAATTTTGTGATCACTAATTGTTGTTTATTTCGTTTTTCGAGTTTCGTCGATTCTCCGGATTCTTGCAGTATGGTTTTCATTAAAACGATATCTCCACACTCGTACCGCACATTTACTCTTCTTTCACGTTCGCAATATTCCTTATACTTGCTTTGACCTTCCTTGATTTTCTCGATCACCCTACCTAGCAACTTTTCGTATCGACTTTGCTCTTCGTTCACTATTAATCTTCTCAGTGGCCCCTCGTTTTCTCTCGGTGAGTAACCGTATAACAATTCAAATAGGGTTCGGCCTGTCGTCTTGTTGATGGAGTTGTTGAGATCTCATGCTACCGTCAGCCGTTTTTGGTCCCGACCCTTTTTGTTCTGGTTGAGTGTCGCCATTATTGTCCGGAGCAGCGTCTGATTGGCCCGTTCTACTTGACCGTTAGCCTGTGCATGGCACGGCGAATTTAGGTTACGTTGCATTCCGTGATCCTGTCAAAATTTGGCTAATATTGCTGACGTGAAACATGTATCTCGGTCTGTTATCATGCGATCAGGCGCTCCGAACTCCAACACGAAATTCTCCGTTTTTCTCATCACATCGTCGGCATTCGTGCTTCGTACCGCTTCGAGTCTCAGGTATTTTGCTGAATTATTCACCACTACCAATATATATTTGTTACCTTTGGAACTCGTGATGAACGGCCCCAGATGATCCAAGTAAAGTTCAGCGTTCGGTTGCGCGCCTGGAGGGATTAGATGTAACTCCCCGGGTTGCCTTCCCGTTTGTGTCTTTGCCATCAAACAGTGCAGACACGCATTAATGTGCTGCTTTAGGTATGGTCATTTTTTCGGGAAGTAGTAATACTGGTTCATCTTTGCTAGGGTTCTATCCAGTCCAAAATGCCCGCTCGAGACGCGTATTCTTACAGCCATCGCCTTTCACATCCTTTTTGGCACCACGTATTCCAATTAATCCTGCTCGTCTTTGAGCAGCATACCGTCGTTCAATCGATAATAGATAATTTACCAGGTCTTTTTCGTACGGTGTAAACTGGTCTGGATTTTCGTTTCGTAACACGTCCATTTTCTCCTTCAGGTCGTCGTCTTGCAAATGGTACATCAGCACCTCGTGTTACTCGTTCGCGAAAGTGAAAATGCAGACACGGTCATCTAACGTCTCCAAACAGGTAGCCTCTTCTGTCAGTGCGCTACTCAGTGCATCGACATGTTGCATTCCCAAGCCCGATGTGTGCGCTATTTCTAAATTGTGTTCAAAAAAACCAACGCCTAGCAATTCGACGCAATTATAAAGTTGATATTGATCAACAGGAATCGCCATCGATTGCTCGCCAACACTATCGGCATTAGCTTTAACTTGCTTGAGTTACAGATGCATCCGTTCTTTGTTTCTTGCTGCAATAGTATTGCCGCTAACCCCTAACTACTTGCGTCGGTATGAACCTCCGCGGGGTTCGCCGGATCAAACAGCTTGAGGACCGGTCGACTCGTCAACGCTTGTTTTAAGTCGGAAGAAGCTTCTTCAGTCCGCTCATTCCACTCGAACGTTTTCGTCTTGTTCAAAAATTTGTACAGCGACGTCGCTGTACAAAAATCGCCGAAAAAAACCCTCAGCCCCAAGAATGATCTTATCTCATAGACGTTCCTCGATCGCTCGAAATCTTTGATCGCTCACAACTTACGCTCCCCCAGCTCGATACCTTCCGCCGAGATATCGAAACAAAGATATGTCACCCGATGTTTAAGAAACTCATATTTGCTCAACAGTACTGTTAAGCCCGTCTTGCGAAACGTCTCGAACACCATGAACAATCAATCCCTCAAGTCGTCCCAGTCGCGTTCTAGAATCAGTACGTTGTCTAGGTAAAACAATACCACTTTGTTTCGCAATGGCCTTGACGCGTTGCATTATTTTCGTGAAGTAAAATGGTGCGTTCGTCAAGTTGATTATCATTCGAGTGAATTCCCCCGTCTCGTTCGGTGTGTTAAAAGCGGTCGTGTATCTGTCCTTTGCATTGATCGGTACTTGTAGATACCCATGAGCAACGTCCAGTACGATAAAAAACTTCAAACCCGCCAACAACGCCACATGGTCATCGATGTTGGGGAGGGGTATATTCATCCTCATCGTATGATTGTTAAGTCGTCTAAAATTAACCACCATTCGCGATTTCTCTGCCTTCTTCTTTACGAGCAACACTGGGCTTTCATACGCCGAAGTCGTGTCTGTTATCACTCCGAGTTCGCGCCATTACCCCACGATTTAGCGGAATTTCATTTTGTTTGCCTCGCTCGCCGGATACGGTTTTGAATACGTAGGTTTTCTTCCCGAATGTTCCTAAGTTTCCACATTTGAGTTACCGTAACGCCCGATTTCACCAGCGCTCACCGCCACACATCCACGGTACTCGTTTAACACGGTCAACAAGTCACCGATGACTTCTGCGGATTGTTCGTCGCCTGATCTTGTTCTCCGTGAGATCTTTATCACCCAAGTTCATTAAAGGTAAAAGGAACCGAGACTCACCTTAAACCGCCGTTATCAATCTCAATTCGCCCAGCGGTATTTGAAATTCTTCTACCGCTTCAACCGTTACTGCTGTGCATCCACCCAATGTTAAATCGCAAAATGGCTCTACACCGTTTTTCGTAGAAAATGTGAGTTCATCGTCCACTTTTTGGTAAACAATAATTAGTAATTCCGTGTTGATACGATCGACTATCGCGTCCCTCGTTTGTACGTCTCCAGGTAGTACACGTAATTTGACATTATCAGCTGTAGCCTCGACCACTTTTATCGTCATCTAAGTCCAACCTGGTGATACCATTTTTAATTCTGCCGGTCCGAATGCCTGTAGTTTCATTTTTTGATAATGAATCTCGACATCACTTATAATCGCCACTGTTGCTTAGATAGTACAATCAGAGCTGCTTGTATCAATGATCTCGGTCATGTTGCAGCCGTTAACTTGAACCGTCTTTAAGTATTTGGTCACTCCACTTTTCGCTGTTCCAGATATTTTATTCACTTGACCTTGTCCACTCCCGCGTTCTCGTGTCAGTCCTTACAGTCTTGCGACTTATGTCACGTTTTTTTTAATCGATAAAAAATCGTTTGCTTTGGTTCCGGGCAGTTACCAAGTGTCCACTTCCGCTGGAATTGTAGCACATATAATTACCGTCTTCGTCCTTACGGGGCTCTTGCACCATATTGTTCTTTCCGGTCACCTGTTTAGCGTTATTCTTGCCATTCTCGGATTTCAGCTGTTGCTTTCTCAAGGAATTTTTGTTGTCAGTTTTGCGTCCTTCGCCAGACCCTTTATTTTTTTCCGCAGACTATTAATTCTCTCCACACGGAGTATAACGTGTAAGAAATCATCTGCGTCGTTATGAATCTTCCCATTTAACGCATTCCCATGTCTCGCGACCACAGTCCCGTCAAGATCTGTTCCTTCATCTCTTCGAACCCCGATTTCATTTGTTAGTACAGATCATACTTATCGTGGAAGTACGTCACCGTCTTCTCGTTTCTTATTAGCACTCAATCAATCATACAGTGCCATCTTACGGGCAAATTTTCTTGACCAACGAACGTCTTAACCTCCTTGAACTCACCCCAATTCGAAATGTCATTGGTTCATGCTCGCAGCCAACGTTTCGCCTCACCCCTCAAATTCATCCGCGCCGCGTCCAATGTAAATCCGACCGGCCAACGATGAATTTCTTTCATCTTGTCGATATTTTTTATCCAGGCCGTCGCCGTCATAGCATTACCATCGCCGTCTAACTCCTCGGGGTTCTTTGTCAACTCGGACATGACTTGAAGCGCCACCCCGTCATCGACATCTTGTCTCGGTGCCGTGTTTTGACCTACCGGCGCGAAGCTTAATGTTATATTCGCGAACTGAACGACATTTTCTAAAACGATCGAGACGGTGTACCTGTTCGTGATTTATTTGATTTTTGTTGACTATTAATTGCATCATAAGCCACCATCGCACAGTGGGGCCGATTCCCGAAAAGCTGGTCAAAAGTCGAAAAATGAAGTTTCATTTTATAGGATTTAGAGTACATAGGTGGATAGAGTAATGTTTAAAGAATATAATGGAACATTTTATAAGGGCTAGTGAAGTATACCTGGCAAGTATAAGCCAGTACAAAAGAGACCTTCGTGCAAGTAATAGCTCGATCGTTCGAGCTCATATTCAAGCGTCATATTAAAAAATTCGTAGAAAATCGTAAAATTGGTGTTTCTTAATTCTGCAAAATGGAGGTTTCAGGTTGAAGAAAGTAGTTTATTATCATATGCGTCGAAAATTATAACAGATACATATAAATTAATAGCTAAACAATGTCTAAAGTAGAAAAAAATGAAAAATTATGTGCAATAATTTTAGAAAAACAGGGAAAAAGTTAAAAGTTCTGCAGTGTTCTGCAACGAAACAAGTTTGAAATTAAAGTTTGTACTGCTATGTAACAAAATTAGTAAAAATCAGCTGCAGCTAGCTGCAACTTTGTTTTTAGTGCACATTTGAATATAAAAAATTACAAATTCACATTAACCACTTGTTGCACGTTTTTTTCAAATGAATATAATTTTGTGAAACTTGTTACTCGGAGGTTTTTGGGGTCGCTGAATACGAATCCGGTGTCAAAAAAACTAAATTCAAAATGGCGGATCCAATATGGCGGGCGCAATTTTCGAAATCAGTCGGATTCGTTTGAAACTTGTTACTCGGGGGTTTTTGTGGTCGCTGAATACGAATCCGGTGTCAAAAAACAAAATTCAAAATGGCGGATCCATTATGGCCGACGCAATTTTCGAAATTGGTCGGATTCGCTTGATCACCACGCTTTTGTAGATCAATTTGTAAATTTTGTAGACCAATAAAAATAGAATTTTTGCATGAAACTGCTGAGGCCACTGTTAAACAAACAGAGTATATAAAAGAACAAGTGGACAAACTTATGCCTTTTAAAACTGTAATAAATGGAAAAGAGATCATTGTTACTTACGAACTTGCTTTAACTATGATTGATGGTAAAGTTTGAAACGCAATTACTGCAACTGCTTCCACTCAACGTTGCTATTTAAGTAATGCTACTAGTAAAGATTTCAATAAGATCGATGTATTTTTGAAAAAAGAAATTAATAGAGATAATTTAACTTTTGGCTTATCTACATTACATATGAGGATTCGATTATTTGAATGTTGTTTGCATGTTTCGTATAAATTGGATATTAAAAAATGGCAAGCGCGAACAAGTGAAGATAAGAAAGCGACAGCAAATAGAAAAACAAATATTCAAAAAGGTTTTCGCCAACAGTTAGGACTTATTGTGGATCAACCAAAGCCTGGATATGGTAGTACGAATGATGGGAATACTGCTCGACGATTTTTCAAAAATGCATTAATTTCCACTACTAACGGGCGTTGACGAAGATGTTATTAAAAGGTTCCATGTTATTTTACAAGCTATTTCAAGTGGTCATGAAATTAATGTACCACATTTCCAAGAATACACAATAGAAACAGCTCGAAAATTCGTCGACTTATATCCCTGGTTCTACATGCCTACTTCTGTTCACAAACTTTTAATTCACGGCTGTGAAATAATATAATCTGCTTTATTGCCAATCGGACAAATGTCTGAAGATGCACAGGAGTCTTGTAATAAATATATTAAAAGATATCGTGAAGATTTTGCACGAAAATGCAGCAGAACAAAATCGGTGGAAGATCTTTCCTTGCGCTTGCTAGTGGCATCAGATCCGTATATATCAAGCTTGAAGAAATTGCCACATAAGAAATAAAAATCTTTATTTCCGGAAACAATTGCTTCGCTTACTCCACCAACTGTTTATGCGTCTACTGATGATTCTATCTCTTCTTTTTCGATGTCGTCAGATTTTTCAGATTTTTATACAGACAATTCGACTGATGATGAAGACTAATTTTTATGTTAATATTAGAACAATATTCTTGATAATATAAATTTATTTTTTGAATTTGGCTTTGTACTGTATTTCTCAAATAAATATGTTAGTATTTAAAAAATCGTGTTCCTTATTACACTTTCTTATATATTTAAATTATACATTTTTCAATATTTTTATAAATGATTAAAAATGTAATTACTTATCTGAAATATGTACAAAATATTTCTTTTAAACAAGAAAATCATTACTCTGTAATCCAAATACATTTATTTAAAAACTGTAAATCAAATTATTGTAAATTAATGTAAATTACAGTAATCTTAAAAAATGTTTACTTAAACTAAAATAATTATAAATTAACTGTTTGAACATGTTAATTTTATTTCACAAAATCTATTTTGTTTCAGAAAATGATTTTAAGAAATATGGGCCTCAAAGAAAAAATTACTTGCATGTAACTGAAGTACATTCATTTCAATAAAAAAAAGAAATGTAACTTGTAAATAGTATAAAATAAGTCTTTCAAAAGTGATTTTAATCAATACAATTATAGATGTAAAAGTAGATGTTTTATTACTTTTTATCAAATATATAATTTACTTACAGATTTATAAAAAGTTAATAAATTTTTATAATCGCTATTTTGGATCTGCCATTTTGAATTTTGTCTTTTTCACATCGGATTCATGTTCAGCGACCTCAAAAACCCCCGAGTAACAAGTTTCAAGCAAATTCGGTTGATTTCGAAAATTGCGTCCGCCATATTGGATCCACTATTTTGAATTTTGTTCGTTTCACATCGGATTCGTATTCAGCGACCTCGAAAACCTCCAAATAACAAGTTTCAAGCGAATCCGACCGATTACAAAAATTGCGTCCGCCATATTGGATCTGCCATTTTAAATTTTGTTTTTTTTACACCGGATTCGTATTCAGCGACCTCGAAAACCCCCAAATAACAAGTTTCAAGCGAATCCGGCCGATTACGAAAATTGCGTCCGCCATATTGGATCCGCCATTTTGAATTTTGTTTTTTTCACACCGGATTCGTATTCAGTGACCTCGAAAACTTACAGAAACCAAGTTTCATACAAATTCGATAAACATTTCGTATTATCACTGAGTATTTTCGGTTTACTATCGTCATTTTGAACCCGCCATTTTGTTTTTTTACAATTTTGACTTCAGATTCGTAATCAGTGACCCCAAAAACCCTTATATACTATATCTCAAACAGAATGAACTACGTTTTCGACTTTTGACCAGCTTTTCGGGAATCGGCCCCACTGTGCGCCGCCGCCGCAGACGTCGCGGTATAAGCTTATTTAAGAGTCAGCTGATTAATTTTTATAGACACTCATCGATATGGATACATGTTGGAAACATCCATGGACAGCCGTGATAAGCGGTCCTACGGGTTGTGGTAAAACATATTTTGTCAAAAAATTCTTTAAAACATGCGCGAAATGACGGATGTCCCGTTCGAGCGTATACTTTTTTATTACTCAGAGTGGCGGATATTCAGAGTACGGTGATAAAATCGAATTTCGCGACGGGTTACCGCAAGCAGCAGACTACTCGAATGATACAAGACCTAAACTTGTGGTCATTCACGATCTAATGCACGAGGCATCCAACAATACTGAGGTCGATCTTTTCACCAAGGGTAGCCACCATAAAAATCTTAGTGTCATTTTCACTACCCAAAATCTTTTCGATCAGGGTCACGGGTAGCGCTGTATCTTCTTAAATGCTAATTACATCGTTGTCTCAAAAAATCCGTGAATTCGCGCTTAAATTCAGCATCTAGCCCGTCAGGAATGTCCCGAGAATTCGCGATTTTTGCAGGAGGTATATTTCGATGCAACAGTTGAACCGCACGGCTATCTATTATTCGACTTGGAACAATCAACGCCTGATAATTGTCGATTTCGCCCTGTATATTTCCCGATGACCAATACCATTACTGTTCAGTTTTCGCACCTACCAAGCGCATACTCAACTCATGCACACGCTACACTCACAACCATCTGACGCCTCGCGTCATATGGTATAGCTCGCAGGTATGTTATATCGATTTATCGACCGCGCACTTGTAACATTTCTATTTATTGTGTTTTATAATTATTATTTTGTCATTAGGCTGACGCTAAAATTGCGAATTACGGGATTTTCGTGAAGACAGTTAACAACTGCTTTTCGAAAACCAATATTAAATTAGACTGAAGATAGAACGGGTTGGTTCCTTGTCAAATACTCGTAACAACATATTATTGTACGTTCTTACTTTGACTTTTCAATAGACAATGGAAAGTTACCGTTGCCTATAATAAATACTTCCTTTTATATAAATTTGCGTTTTCATCAATAACTCGAGATTCATCTCCTTATCGGCAAACGATCCCAAAAATAATAACTTTTTAATATTATACCGAATACCGAATGATCCAATACCGCGGTACCGGCATAACATTTGGTGGCAGCGGTGGGATCTGCTGAAGTTAAGTGATACGTGATTTATTTGGACAAAAGTGTTTTGGACAAAGTTAAGAGTGACTCTAAAGTGACGACTACGACTCGTGCAAAAGACGCCAGTGTAGTTCGTGAAAACCCGACTAATCTAACGCGAAGACGCGAAGTGTAGGTCGGTGCGGTGTAACATCGGTCAACCGTTTAAAAATCCCGATTGACGGTGTGACGTTAAGTCGAGGAAAAAACGCACAAAGTGTGCAACCAAGTACTCGAAGCAGCTACTTGAGAAGAAGCCGTCGTGCAACCATTGGCGACGTGCGAAGGAACCAACGAAGGTACTGGTCAACAGCGTCAGGAAGGACGACAAGGATCATCGACCGAACGGAGCCGCAGGACAGCCAGTCATCAGCACCCGAGAACATCGCAATGGTAAGGATCGTCTTCCAGATCATCTTACTGTAAGTGGCGGTTACGTAATAATTATACATATTGCCAATACTAACTAAAGCCAGTAGGGAAAATATTCGGTAATTTCCAAAATATATATGTTTCTTGCGAAATTTTTTGGGTAAACATATTCTCTGCTCGCCGCGAAAATGTACAACTAGCAACATGCCGATATTTCGGGGAGCAAAACCGAAACGTAGGGGAAATTCGCTGGAAACCACGATACCCGGGGAGGATACGAACCATGCAGCAGGGCTAGCTGCTGCGGTCGGGGACATAGTATACGAAGCGCGCAGGGCGCTATCAGAGCTCCCGCAGCCCGGTCGAATCCCCGCTGACAGGCAAGCGGACCGCGCGGGCCGCCTGACAACCGAGTTCAGCGTAAACCCACGAAGGGGTTGTCGTCTCGGGATAATAGTAGCATCGGTAGCGACGATGTGTTTAACAGAGCGACTGGAGAAATAACTCCAGAAAACTTTTCCAGCGATAGGTTAGAGCGGGAAATGGAAAATTTGCGTACGTTAGATCGTGTAGGGTTCCAGGCAGCTACCGGTACAACGACTCGGGCGCCACTGCTAGATCGAGTCAGGCTACGATGCGAAGCGGTCGAAAGAAGTCACCGCGCGTACGAGCGGGCTCAGCGAGAGCTCGAGCTGGAGCTCAGGCTCCAAGGCCGCGACTCGTCGTCGGGACGGCGAAACCTCGCGGACACGCTCAACAAGGTAGATGCGAACGAGTCGAACTCATCCGGTCCCTACGAAAGCAAAACGCCGAACTATCACGGAGACTGGAAAATTCAGGGTTGGAGGAACGCCCGATACCGCGTCCGCGGTCGAGGCAAACTCGATTTGAGGAATCAGAATATCCCCCAGTGGATCCCGTATTTCAAAGGGAAGAACAGAGGGGGCCAGAAACACTGAGTAGGACGCTCGATCTCGGAATAGCGCTAAAAAAATATCAAGCATTTCGACGGAAGCAACGCTGATGAACTAGACGCCTTCTTACGATCATGCGAGACTGTGTTCAAGAGAGTAGCGCCCTGGGATCAAGACATCCTGTTAGAACTGGTGCTCAGCAGCAAGCTCGACGGTAGAGTGTCCAGAGAAATGAAGCATACAGTCATCCACTCGGTAGCACAGCTTAAAACCAAGCTAGAGGCCCAGTACGGGAAGCGGAAGTCGTTGCCTGCGCTACAAGCAGAATTCAACTCCCTCCGGCAGGGCCAAGGAGAGGACATCGCGGTATACGCCGCAAGAACCGAGCGTATCACCGTCGATAAAAATGAAAAGCTTTGCGAGGAAGCCACCACGATGTTGGAGATGCGCATCGTCGAAAAGATAACACGGAAGAGCGCACAGGCCAACTTCGAGAATGGACTGCATGGGCAGGTCCAGATCCTGGTGAGATCACGCAATTACGCCACCCTCCACGAGTCCATTACGGGAGCCATCGAGATCACGAATATAGTACAGCCAAAGGGAGGGGTAGGTGGAGTATTAAGCGACCCCAGAAGGTCCCAAGGTGCATCACCCCGGCAGGGAGAAAATTGTTTCACCTGCGGAAAAACTGGACACATGGCTCGAGACTGCACCCGGGATACGGGACGAGTAAGCCTACCAGTACCCAGTGAAAACAAGTCGATCCACAATGTGGAAATAACCTGCAATTACTGCCATAAGAAAGGCCACATGCGGAAGGACTGCCGGAAGAGACTGTCGCAGAATAAACATAAGCCGACGCAGCCGCCCTGACAGGGAAGAAATGCAGGCCACAAAGATGCAAGAAATACTGTAACCGCGGGGCCAGATCCAACCACTGCAGGCGTGAACACGGTGGGCGCACTGAGATTGAATACGCTAATTGTCCAGCAGAGACCTGCGTGCAAGCAGAAAAAAACAACGCTGCAGCTTCTACAAGTAACGCTGCCGGCGTCGAGTGCCACCGCCAGCGACTTCGATATCAATGCACCGTTGGCCACGACCGGGGTACTCACCCTAAAAGCAGACACCGGAGCGCGGTGCACTATAAACAAGGAAGGCTGTCTCAAACCAGAGACCATGGTGAGTGACTGCACCATAGAGCTGCAGGGGGTAGCGGGCGAGAAATTCACCCCCCTCGGGATAGCTAAAATTGTACTTGAGACACCGGCTTTAAATGTAGAGCATTGGTTTTACATCGTTCCGAACAATGTGCCGTTGAAGTTCACCGGACTACTAGGCATGGACTTTATCAAGCAGCATAAAGCGGATATTCTGCATGGCGAGATGCTCAAGTTGTATGGGCACTGCATGCCACTACGGGACGGCACGAAGAGGATATATTCGTCACCACGCAGTAGAACTGCCGCTACATGCAAGTACATAGGCCTGCTTACAAAGATAAATTTTCCTTCCGGAAACGGGTCTAACATGGATGCCGCCAAAGAAAATGAATTTGTCAGGCTACCTATAGGGAGCGGAATCAGCCGAGGCTAAGTAGCGAGGTTCCGTGTCACACCGTCAAAACCCAATAGAGTGAGTTTAGATGTTACTAACACGACGGGGAAGTGCAACAGCCGACGGCGACACTCGAGCCGTCGGAGATAGCGAAGGCCGTACGTAGCTGACAGGTGAAGACACTACGTGAAAGCTCAGAGAGCACGGGGAAGAGAGCCAAACGCTTTGTGCAGCAACAACGGAAGTCCGACTTGGTGCCCCCCAGCAGTGAAAAGCAAGCAGCTCGCGTAGGAATAGTGTGCGAATACAACGGTGTATTCCAACTACGAGGGAACAAGCGACGGCGCACGCACGAGGTGCAGTATCGCGCACCCTTTAAAGTCGGATCGAAGGACCTAGGATCGCAACCCTTGCCTGGGAAGTCTGTAAAATCGGAGCATGGGTCCGGTAAAATGCAGAAAGCCAGAAAAAGAAATATAGATGCAGACGCTCTGAGTCGCATATACGCGACCACACGAGCCCAAGTGGGGCAGGAAAGAAAGTCCCATAAGAAAGAGAAAGATAGCGCAATCGGGTATACGAACATCCGCACAAAAAGGAGAGTCAAAGATACCCAAGGCAACCACTATACCTCGTCGAAACGAGAGGCTAAACTCGCCCACGAGAAAGAAAAGTGGAGATGCCGACAGACAAAATGCTAGCGGAAGGAATAGTCCAGTCCAGCAGGAGTCAATGGAACGCGTCGCTGATGGTCGTGGCTAAGAAACCCGATGCCGCCGCAGTGAAGAAAATGCGCGTAGTGGTGGACTTTCGGAAGTTTAACGAAGCCACCATCGGAGACTCGTACCCACTGCCCAATATCACCGAAATATTGGACCAGTTGGGACGGGCCCGATATTATACGACTTTGGATCTCGTCTCTGGAATTTACCACATCCCGATGGCGCAGCAAGACAAAAAAAACGGCATTTTCCACTCCGCAGGGTCATTTTGAGTCCATTCAGATTGAAGAACGCGCCAACGATGTTCCAGCGGCTAATGGACTCTGCGTTAGCAGGACTACAGGGCGTCAAATGCTATGTGTAACTCGACGACATATTAAAACACGGAGTAAGAGCTACTCGCGATAGTTTGGGCTCTCGCTCAATTTCGGTCATATATTTATAGTATTCGTTTCACAGTAGTAACCGACCATCAACCGCTCACCTGGCTGTTCGGAGGTAAGGGCCCAGGTTCGAGACTAAAGCGTTGGAAAATTAAATTGGCGGAACATGAGTTCAACGTAGAGTACAAGGCAGGAAAGCGCAATACGAATGCAGATGCGCTAAGTCGAATATGCCTTAGTACGAGGGCCCAAGCGAGAGCGAAGAGCGAAGTCCGTGTGTCGAAAGAGGACAGCAAGCCGGGTCAAGTAGGCACAACGAATGACCGCACAAAGCGGACAGCCAAAGATACCCCGTATAGCCATAGTAGCTCGCTGGAGCGAGAGGTCGAGCTCGCCCGCGAGAGAGACGAGGACAGCAAGCGCCCGGGTACGGACAGCCGCACAAAGCGGAGAGCCGAGAATACCCCGGGCCAGCCCAGCAACGCGACAGAGAGAAAGGCCGCGTTGGCCAATGTGCCAGAAAAAGATAGAGAGATCCGCAGCGCGCATGCAGATCGCTCTACTGAACCCCACAGCCCCACCGAAAAGCCGTGCGGTGGGGGAAGGGGCAGACCACGCAAGCTAGCAACGCAAGCCACTGGTAAGACTACGAGCACCGCTGACAAGGACGGAGCGGGACCGGCACAGCATGGCGGACCCGCGAAGCGCGGAAGTTCGCGAAAAATAAACGTTGCAAGGCCGCTCGAGACAGAGGGCGACCCAACGGCGGAGCTAGCGATAGACACACCGAGCGAAGAAACTGCGGACAGAGCACCGCAAAGGCCCGCTCAGAAAGCGAGGCACTTCCAGCAGCGCGGACGAAGACAGCATTATAAAAAAGTATAGCGACTGCCGCAATGGCGTAGCCACTCCTTCTGCCGATGACCGCCAGAAAATAATTAGAGAATACCACATACACCCATAGGAGGGCATCAGGGTATACGGCGTACGTTACATCGGATTCGAACCAAATACGACTGGCCCGGCCTGAGAAGAGATTTAGAAAATTATATATCGTCTTGTGAATCCTGCCAAAAGAATAAAATCAGAAAAATGGAACGAGTGCCGATAATGGTAACGGACACCCCATCGAGGTCCTTTGAGAAAGTAGCGGTCGACATCGTAGGACCGCTACCAGAAAGCGCATTTGGAAAAAGATATATACTTACTATCCAAGACGCGCTCACAAAATATAGTGCAGCTATTCCACTGCCGAACCAAGAGGCTTCGACAGTCGCTAGAGCACTCTTAGAAGAATTGATAAGAATTGATATGCCTGCACGGAACGCTGGAAATAATATTATCAGATCAGGGTACGAACTTCCTCAGCTTGACCTTCAAGGAAATGTGTTGACTGCTGCGAATTAAAAAGATACAAATTACGGCCTATCACCCTGAATCGAACAACGCATTAGAAAGGTCACATCGTACCTTCGCAGAGTATCTGAAAATTTTCATAAGCGAGGATCAGGGAAATTGGGACGAGTGGCTGCCGTACGCAATGTTTACGTACAATACCAATCCACATACGGGGAGCGAACTGTCTCCCCACGTGTTGGTGTACGGACGCGAGGCTGAGTTGCCGACCGCCGTGAAACAAGAGCCCCGTAGCACATATGCCTACGATGATTACGCCCACGAGTTACGCGAGCGATTACGCGCCGCATGGACAGTAGTACGCGACAACCTGGAAGTCGCGAAAAGGAGGTCAAAGAATACGTACGACCATGGCGCACAGGTGCAGGTATACCATGTCGGCGAACGCATTCTCCTCCGTGACGAGACGGTGCGAAGGGGGCGGTCAGCCAAACTGACCCCGAAGTGGACGGGTCCTCACGAAATAGTAGAGAAGAGGCCCCCCGTCAACTACGTGGTCCGGAAGGGACGTAAAATCCAGGCAATGCACGCAAACCGCGTGAAGCTCTTTATCGAGAACTAATAGCTCAGAAATTGAAGAATTCGAATACTTATAGCTAGTTAAGACTAAATATTAGCTAGAAAATAAATGTGGGAAGAAGCCCCTCAGGACACAGGGTAGGGAGCTCCAATAAAGTAGAAGATGTCTAAGGAGACCTATTTTTATCAACAGGAAAGAGAGCGTATACATATAAAAAAAAAATATATATGATATATATATATATATTGAACGAAACAATTGAAAAGAAATTGCACTGTCATTACGCCATCCGAAGGGGACGGAATACTGTGACCGTGCCAGAAAAGCACCTTGAAAAATGTATAGCATATTAATACTGACACAGGATAGTATTCAGCGTAGAGTGTAACAAGAATATATACAGTGACCGGCATAATAAAGTGACCATCTTATATCGTATATAAAATATCTTAAAACTAATGTTTTTAATGAAAAAGCATCCTATTATCGGGTTTTTTTGAAAGATTTATTGTCACACCAAAGGTTTGTCACAAAAATTAAAAGAGTATTTGCAATAACAAGAAATTATAACTTTATTTTAACAAAACAAGCATTTCCATACATGACAAAAAAAGTGACCGCCTTACAATTTCTGGCGTCTTCATTTAATCGCGTTGTATAAACGTGATGTATCGTGCGGAAAGTGTAAACAAACGGCGACCTGTGACTACCAGTTCTTTGTTTACATTCCCAACAAAGCGCAGCAGTAATGGAAAGGTAGTGAATATGACTGGTCGACAAATTTCTTATCAGGTCCGTAGCCTGATTATCAAAGATTGTAAACGCGGTGTTTCGCAGCGGAAGATTGCTCAGAAATATGAGGTCAGCAAAAGCGCTGTCCAGAAACTTTATAACAAGTTTTTGAATACCGGAACAGTGGCTGATCTTGCTGGAAGAGGTAGAACGCGGAGCACTACTTGGCGTGATGATGCAAACATCATACGAATGGTGAAGAAAGATCCGACGACAACTGTCAGGAATCTTCGTGAATCATTCCAACTGTCCATTTCCGACCGGATAGTGCGCAGGAGACTGCGGGAAGCAGATTTACAGAGCCGCTTCGCACGTAAGCGTCCCTTGATTAATAAGAGAAACAAGAAAAAGCGACTCGAATTTGCCAACAAGTATGCCAATGTACCCGTGGAGTTCTGGAAACGAGTTCTGTGTACGGACGAAAGTAAGTTCGAGCTTCTTGGACGCAAACAACGACTTCGTGTGTGGCGGAAAGCTGGCGAGGAGCTTCAAGATCGTCACCTCCAGAAAACGGTAAAACATGGCGGAGGTAATATCATGGTCTGGGGCTGTTTTTCTTGGGAAGGCGTGGGTCAATTGATAAAAATCGATGGAATCATGACTGCTGACATTTACATCGATATTTTACGTGAGAATTTGGAAGTTTCGTTTATTCAATTAGGTTTGGAACCTACCTGGATATTACAACAAGATAATGATCCCAAGCATACCGCCAAAAAAACGAAGACATTTTTTAATTCCAACCGCATACAAATATTTGATTGGCCTCCGCAGTCCCCAGACTTAAATCCTATCGAAAATTTATGGTCGATTTTGGACAGAAATGTGAATAAAACTGGAGTCACAAACAAAAATAATTACTTCCATGCGCTACAGCGAGCTTGGGAAAGTCTCGATCCCAATCGTCTACATAATCTGGTCGAAAGTATGCCCAGACGGTTGGCGGCAGTCATTAAGGCCAAAGGAGGCCATACCGAATATTAAAATTAATTTTTTTTAATGTATAAATTAAGATTTATAAAGTGGTCACTTTTTTTGTCATGTATGAAAATGCTTGTTTTGTTAAAATAAAGTTATAATTTCTTGTTATTGCAAATACTCTTTTAATTTTTGTGACAAACCTTTGGTGTAACAATAAATCTTTCAAAAAAACCCGATAATAGGATGCTTTTTCATTAAAAACATTAGTTTTAAGATATTTTATATACGATATAGGATGGTCACTTTATTATGCCGGTCACTGTAGAGTAAATTGAAGAAATGAAGCCTCTAGGAGCATACTTAATTTTTTAAAAAATAAGTCAACGTGCACACTCTATTCGATTGATATACACATGTTAATAAGCCTCAGAGTGAGGAAGAAGGCACGCGTAGACAATCTAGTCCCAAAGCTGAATACAGCACAGAAAGGCCTACAGCGAAAATGGACACAGATAACGGCGAGAAATGCACGAAAAGTGTTATCCAACTAACCCATCCCTTCATCGTCCTAATGCAACGACGATAAGAAGCAAAAGAAAAAAAAACTTCATCGTTAACTAATGAAAAAATAAAAAATTTTATTGTATTATTATATAACATCAAACTGTAACAAATTGTAAGAGGAAATACGGGAAACCAATCGAAGAAGAAATTTTTAGAGAAAAATTTTTCCTTTTAAGGGGGGAGGGATGTTGTGCCGCGGAATATTTCACTTCGTATTTCGTATATTCGGGAATATTCCATAGCAAAGAAACATTGGAATTCGTTCAAGACAGGAAACGAAGACCAATGCCCAATCGTACGATCGACACCACGAACGCCGACGCAGCATGAGGCGACTCGCTTGGCGTTCGACGATATCCTCTCCACCTTCATGCCCGCCCGCGACACAGGCAAGAAAGACGGTCGGCCGCACGACGCGCGTGTTGGCACACACGCGCGAGCGACCGTTGGCAACTGATACCAATCTTTGGTACCTAGGCACCTCTAAACCATTCGTTCGACCGAACAGTTGTGCTGTGATTAATAATTGTAGAATAAACTTCAAGATGCTGTATGCACTGTAGACTGTACATTTTGTTCGCATGCCACACTGATTCATTAGTTAATGATAGACGATTAGTTCTTTATTTATAATTGAAGATCGATAGTTTGTTAAAAACGGATATTGTGCAGTAAAGCATTCAAGCATCAATAGTTATTGACTTTTTCACTTCGTAATTAACAATTATACAATAATGCGTTCGCCGAATCAAAATGCACTATGCACTAAACACGATGAATATTATCATATTATTCGCATTTTTCGAGTGGTCAACATTTGACAAAAAAATTAAACGAAATTATTTTCCTTTACAACGTTAAAGAATTGTTTATTGATAGACGATTAAAAAAATCTTATTAACAATTGTAAAATAACTATTTATTAATAACAGATATTGTGAATTGAGCAAGTTAAGCATCAGCAATTAGTGGCTTCTTGACTTCTCACTTAAAAATTGTACAGTAATACGTACGTCGAATTAAGATGCAGTATACTGTAACGGAACGCCACTAATGCGATCCGCTACAATACAGAAAGAAGAGCGAACCCTCCCACCAAGAACTAAAAAAGACTAACCAAGCCATGATAACAAACTAAAACAAACACACATAACAAACCAAAACAAGATAAAGAAAGAAAATCATCAGTAATTAGTTAACAAGTAAATCCATTATCCGTAGACAAAACAATCCAAAACGTATCAAAGAAGCACTCATTGGACAAGGAGAACATAAGAGATCAGTAGGTACATACATAAAATCATAAGTACCCACCCTAAAGAGAATGGCGTCAACAGTAGGCCCCACCTAATACGAAGACCACCATCAAAACAAAGCAGAGCACATGAGGGGAACCCCTCGCGTATGGAGCGAACTGGACAGGAGGCTGGACGGCTAGCGATACCACGCGCTGTATCTACCGGACCCGACGCAGAGGCTTCGCCCCTACACTAAGACCGGGCGGAACCACTCGGAAAGCCGAACACCTCACCGGACAAAGACAAGCGCAGTCGGCCCTACCCCGCAATAGGCCATACTACTCAGAAGGCAAAACACCAAGAACGCCACCGTACGGAGAAAAGACAAAAGAATTTGTGGAACTCTCGAGGTCCACGAATCCTCGAAACAAAAAAACAGGGTACCTTCACATGAAGCCTCGCTACATACCCCCCACTCACGGATAAACATTAACATTAAGAAAAACACCTAAATGAAGCTGATCTGTCACGAAAAACTAAAATAACATAAAAATCAGTGAGGAAAACATAAAAAAACTCACAGAGGAAGAAAATTTTGGCAATAATTAATCAATCCTGGCAAATATTAATCAACAAAGCAGACAGGCGAATACCCACGAGGTAGGAAAAGACCCTCATGTGACAAAAATTAGCAAAAACCATGACTAAACCACAAAAAACACCATCAGGAAGTTTGAACCTCCAGCAGGTAGGAATGTAGCATTATCCAACGGAATTCAACCTCACTGGAACTTCGTTTCAAACCCCAAGAAGACAAAGGACCCGCTAAATATCGAAATTCAAAATATAACGGAACACCTACACGCCACCCCGCACCTCCTCCACCTAGTGAATAAGGTGCGACAAACATCACGTGACCTAACACAAAACACCCCCCCCCCGGGGCTCATCTACTAAAGTATATAAACCACGACAGGACAAGCCTCAGGGCTCTTGTTGAAACTACATTCTGCAAGACGAAATGCTGCCCGACAGCACACCGCAACTCTGATATTAATAAGCATAACAGTTTTGGAACAACCATGGTAAAAATTAGTGTTCTTTCGCTCATCTGGTTCCCCTGCATTGCGCTTGGCCGTTAGTTGAACGCACGAACTAATTAGAGGTACTCTGTGAGGAGTAAGGCTCCCCTGCACTGCGCTTGGCCGCCCCTACTCACAGCGTTAGGGCACTCTCATCTAATGGGTCCCGACGCACGGCGTCGTGGCTATCCGTCTCTTGGTGAGTGAAGAAGCACGAGTGACACGAGGTCAAGGGAGTGACGTCCCGACTAAGTGCACCGCGCGCAAGATTCGTAGGGTGTACCTGCGCGGGTGGGATCACGTCCGGGCCAGCGGCCAACCACCATTTGGCACATACTGATACCTGAGCAGATTACGGAATTTTAAGAGACCGAGTTGCAAGCCCCTTAACGGTACAACAAGGCAGCTTAAAATAAACGTAAATCAATGCTTCAGTATCAGGAATAAAGGACGAGCTAGTTGGTCATGGCTGCGAACCCGGTGTCTCGCTTGAACAGTGAGCTATAGCTAGGGACCAAAACAATAACAAAGACGAGTACGATAGGTAGGTAACATCTTTCCCCCTACCCTACATGACAAATCTCGCGATCCCATACTAAACTCACCGCGGAAACACCCAACGAGGCGGAGCCTCGAGAGGCAAAACCACGCAAATCAGGCACACCTCACATGAAAGCGCCAAGGTAGCATACAATCAGCAAAGAACACCGTCCAATGATTATACAAAGGCCGACCGGTATATCTTATGAAAATACCACGGGACGCCCCGTATGAGGACAAGTGCAGGCAAGATACCAGAAGATCCACCACCTCGTAATCTTGCGTAAATAACGCGATAAACCGAATAGAAAAAATTGAGTGTTAAGCTCCGTATGGGCGATATCTCATCGCCATACGAATAATCGAGTTAACCCCACAAATACCGGAAGACATTCCACATACGTAAATTTTAGATAGTCGCGTCAAAGCATAACGCGATAAACCGAATCGAAAAAATTGAGTGTTAAGCTCCGTATGTGCGATATCTCATCGCCATACGAACAATCGAGTCAAAAACCCCAGATACCGGAAACGATTCCGCATATGTAATCTTAAGACAAATCTCCAAGGCGATAAAACCCGATAGAGCTACGTAGGCACGAGATCTCATCGTCACACACATAATCGAGTCGAAACCTGAAAATACTGGAATTCATTTCACATCCATAAATTGTAAAAGAACATAGCATAATAATAGGACGCGATTGAAGGTTAGAGTCCATACTAACGATACTAGATCGTCATATTAGACCACAAATCTCCATTCCGATCTCCTCACAAATACTACAAAACAATCAGTGCCTTAAGCACAAACAAAATTCAAGAAATACACAACAAATACAAAAGACCAATGATGAAAGGGTAATGAATCGCATGTCCACCACGGACGTGCGATTCATAAATCAATCAAACCAAGGGTGAGGTCTCTCAACAAAATCAAAATTAAAATAAAATCAATCACACATTCTCATAAAATAATAGACACGACTCCCTCCATCCAGCCCAGAGCACGAACCTGTTTCGAGTCATCAATCCTCTCCCGGTGGTATACAAACAAAACTCTTGCCCGAAATAATTAAGCAAACTACGCGATTTCGCTGCGACCGCCTAGCAGACGCGCATAAAACCACGCGCGAAAAGGAGTGAGTAAAGTGCATAAAGTATACAAAATCGCGAAACGTTTCAATACACTAAACATTTTATTATTATATTGTAACATAGTTACACCCGCTAGCCTGCATTATGGTATTTCACTGCCACAATAGGCGAGATTACGTTCGAACGCACTTAGGACTGCGGGTATTAGGGTATCGAACTCGAGCAAAATGTTACAAAAACGAGCTACGTCATGCCTAAGGAATTCCCTCGCTGCTGTAAACAGCAGGTCAGCGACCAGTTAGCCTCGCTTGGCGACAACGGCAAACCGAAAAATTATAAAACCGCGTTATATTTTTAAATCGAAGCCGATAATTAGATGGAGGGGAATGAGGCAGAGGGGAAGGCTATAAAAGAGCCTGCGCAAGAGGAAATGCTCTCTTGGCTCTTAGCTCTTAGCTCTTACGTGTTTTTTTGCTGAAAAGTCTACAGCATCAGTCTGAATCGTTTACTTCTTACACTTTTCTTTTGATACGTGCTTTTGGTCTAAGTGATATTACAGGGTCTTACGTTCATCCTGAAATCTGATTTTACGTGTCGAGATTTCTATATTTTTTTTACATCGACGTTTTCAAAATTGCGAAGAAAAGCAAGTTAGTGAATCTGTTGCGTTAAAATCGCGGCTTATTTTACGAAACCCACGAATTTAACATAGATGCACGTTTCGGTGTATATTTTCCGTACTTTGGTCAAGAAGAATAAATCGTGCGTAAAAGTGCGTTTTGTTCTTTATTGGGGATAATCACTTCACAAATAATGGGGTGGGACTTGAATGACAATTTTGCGCAGAGCAGGATTTCACTTTTGATTGTGTTATGCCGGTACCGCGTAATTGGATTATTCGGTATTCGGTATAATATTAAAAAGTTATCATTTTTGGGATCGTTTGCCGATAAGGAGATGAATCTCGAGTTATCGATGAAAACACGAATCTATATAAAAGGAAGTGTTTATTATAGGCAACGGTAACTTTCCGTTGTCTATTTAAAAGTCAAAGTAAGAATGTACAATAATATGTTGTTTCGAGTATTTAACGAGGAACCAATCCGTTCTCTTTTCAATCTAATTTAATACTGGTTTTCTTAAAGCAGTTGTAAACTGTCTTCACGAAAATCCCTTAATTCGCAATTTTAGCGTTAGCCTATCGTCGAACGCCAAGCGAGTCACTCATGCTGCGTCGGCGTTCTTGGGGTCGTTCGTACGATCGGGCATTGGACTGCGTTTCCTGTCTTGAACGAATTCCAATGTTTCTTTGCTTTGGAATATTCCCGAATATACGAAATACGAAGTGGAATATTCCGCAGCACAACATCCCTCCCCTCTTAGAAGAAAAAAAATTTTCTCTAAAAAATTTTTTCTTCGATTAGTTTCCCGTATTTCCTCTTACAATTTGATACAATTTTACAGTTTGATGTTATATAACAATACAATAAAATTTTTCATTTTTTCATTTGTTAACGATGAAGTTTTTTCTTTCGCTTCTTATCGTCTTTTGTAGCGAGCGAGTCGTTCTCGGTTGGGGGGACGGGTGCATACTCTGGCCAGCTCGGATCGCAGTTGCTCCTCTGGCTGTTGCCATCCTAGCGGCTCGAGGTCGATGTTTACCTCGGCTGCTGCCGGGGTCGTTGCCTCGCTTGTCCTTGTTGGTGTTCGGTTTCGCTGATACCTATAACATTTAAACAGAACATAGCCAACCAAAGCTATTGGTGCTACTGCACCCAGTGAGTAGATACTCAGATTATGGATGTGTTGCATCACGTCTCCGTCTGTATTGAGGTTGTCCACGATTTGGTCGGCTCGAGCTCCGAGTTTTCGAAGCTCTTCTGGGTCTCGCAGCATGCTCTGTAATGGAATTGTCCTCTCTGTCTGCGTAGGGGGTGTCTGAACTTCAATTTCCGTTAATTTTAAATTGAACGACGGGAGGTAGTTTTTTTGGATGATCTGCGATGTTCGTCCGATGGTTTTGATGCTGAAATCTCGGGCGGTTACTATACATACGCCTACCAAAGCCAGTATTCCCGTATTATTTAACATTTTAAGCCGAGTGGGATTTTTCCCACAATTTTTCTAGGGTTGGCGCGACGTATAGCCATCACCCTTGCTGTTGCATTAGGACGATGAGGGGATGGGTTAGTTGGATAACCCTTTTCGCGCATTTCTCGCCGTTATCAGTGTCCATTTTCGCTGTAGGCCTTTCTGTGCTCTATTCAGCGTTGGGACTAGATTGTCTACGCGTGCCTTCTTCCTCACTCTGAGGCTTATTAACATGTGTATATCAACCGAATAGAGTGTGCACGTTATTCTTTTTACACTCTACGCTGAACACTATCCTGTGTCAGTGTTAATATGCTATACATTTTTCGTGGTGCTTTTCTGGCACGGTTACAGTATTCCGTCGTCTCCGGATTGCGTAATGAAATTGCAATTCCTTTTCAATTGTTTTGTTCAATATATTTTTCCGATATGTACACGCTCTTTTTCCTGTTGATAAAATTAAGTCTCCTAAGACCTCTTCTACTTTATTGAAGCTCCCTACGCTGCGTCCTGAGGGGCTCCTTCCCACATTTAATTTCTAGCTAATATTTAGTTTTAACTAGCTATAAGTATTCAAATTCCTCAATTCCTGAGCTATTAGTGCTCGATAAAGAGCTTCAGGGGGTTTGCGTACACCGCCTGGATTTTACGTCCCTTCCGGACCACGTAGTTGACGGGGGGCCTCTTCTCTACTATTTCGTAAGGCCCGTCCACTTCGGGGTCAGCTTGGCTGACCGCCCCCTCCGCACCGTCTCGTCACGGTGGAGTACGCATTCGCCGATGCGGTACTCCTGCACCTGTGGGCCATGGTCGTGTGTAGTCTTCGACCGTCTTTTCGCGCCTTCCAGGTTGTCTCGTGCTACAGTCCATGCGGCGCGTAATCGCTCGCGTAACTCGTGGACGTAGTCATCGTAGGCATAAGTGCTGCGTGGTTCTTGTTTCACGGCGGTCGGCAATTCGGCCTCGCGTCCGTACACCAACACGGGGGGGGGGGGGGGGGGGGGAAGGTGACCGTCCGGTCCCCGTATGTGGAGTGGTGTTGTACGTGAACATCGCATACGGCAGCCACTCGTCCCAATTTCCTTGATCCTCATCTATGAAATTTTTGAGTACTCAGCGAGGGTGCGATGCGATCTTCTTAATGCGCCATTTGATTCCGTATGGTAGGCTGTCGTTTGTATTTTCTTGATTCGCAGCAGTCGACACATTTCCTTGAAGGTCGAGCTGAGGAAGTTCGTACCCTGATCTTATAATATTATTTCCGGTGTTCCGTGTTGGCAGATCAATTCTTCAACGAGCGTCTTTGCTACTGTCGAGGCCTCTTGGTTCGGCAGTGGGGTCGCTCTGCTGTATATATTTTTGCCGGAGACGCTTTCCGGTAGCGGTCCGACGAGGTCGACCGCGACTTTTTCAAATGACCTTGATTGGGTGTCCCTTACCACCATCGGCACTCGTTCCTTTTTCCTGATATTAATCTTTTGGCAGGATTCACAGGACGATATATAATTTTCTAAATCTCTTCTCAGGCCGGGCCAGTCGTATTTGGTCCGAATCCGATGTAACGTACGCTGTATACCCTGATGCCCTCCTACGGGGATATCGTGGTATTCTCTAATTATTTTCTGGCGGTCATCGGCAGAAGGAGTGGCTGCGCCACTGCGGTAGTCCCTGAACTTTTTTATAACGCTGTCTTCGTCCGTGCTGCTGGAAGTTCGTGAGCTACGGGCCCCGCCGTGCCTTGCTTCCTCAGCAGGGCTTTGCGGTGCTCTGTCCGCAGGTTCGTCGCTCGGTGTGCCCACCGTTAGCTCCGCCGTTGGGTCGCTCTCTGTCTCGAGCGGCCTTGCTACGTTTGCTTTTTGCGGCCTTCCGCGCTTCGCGGGTCCGCCATGCTGTGCTGGGCTCGCTCCGTCCTTATCAGTGGTGCTCGCAGACTTACCAGTGGCTTGCGTATGCAGCTTGCGTGGTCTGCCCCTTCCCTGACCGCACGGCTTTTCGATCTTCTTTCTATCTTCTTCTGGCGCATTGGCCAGCGCGACCTCTCTCTCTGCCGCGTTGCTGGGCTGGTTCTAGGTATTCTCGGCTCTCCACTTTGTGCGGCTGTCCGTACCCGGGCGCTTGCTGTCCTCGTCTCTCTCGCGGGCGAGCTCGACCTCTCGCTCCAGCGAGCTACTATGGCTATACGGGGTATCTTCGGCTGTCCGCTTTGTGCGGTCTTTCGTTGTGCCTACTTGCCCCGTCGTGCTGTCCTCTTTCGAAACACGGACTTCGTTCTTCGCTCTCGCTTGGGCCCTCGTAGTAAGGCATATTCGACGTAGCGAATCTGCATTCGTGTTGCGCTTTCCTGCCTTGTACTCTACGTTAAACTCATGTTCCGCCAATTTAATTTTCCAACGCTTTAATCTCGAACCTGGGTCCTTTACTCCGAACAGCCAGGTGAGCGGTTGGTGGTCCGTCATTACTGTGAATCAGGTACCATAAATATATGGCCGGAATTGAGCTAGGGCCCATATTATCGCGAGTAGCTCTTACTCCGTGTGTTACTATGTCGTCATGTACACATAGCATTTGGCGCCCTGTAGTCCGCTAGCATTTTGTCTGTCGGCATCTACACTTCTCTTTCTCGTGGGCGAGTTTTTGCTTCTCGCTTCGACGAGTTATAGTGGTTACCTTGGGTATCTTCGACTCTCCGCTTTGTGCGGCTGTTCGTGTACCCGATTGCGCTAGCATTCTCTTTTTTGTGGGACTTTCTTTCCTGTCCCACCTGGGCTCGTGTGGTCGCGTATATGCGACTCAGAGCGTCTGCATCTATATTTCTTTTTTCGGCTTTCTGCATTTTACCGGACCCATGCGCCGATTTTACGGTCTTCCCAGGCAAGGGTTGCGATCCTAGGTCCTTCGATCCAACCTTAAAAGGTGTGCGATACTGCACCTCGTGCGTGCGCTGTCGCTTGTTCCCTCGTAGTTGGAATACAACGTTGTATTCGCACATTATTCCTGTGCGAGCTGCTTGCTTTTCACTGCTGGGGGCACCAAGTCGGGCTTCCGTTGGCGCTGCGCAAACCATTTGGCCTTCTTCCCCGTGCTCTCTGAGCTTACGCGCAGTGTCTTGACCTGTCGGCTACGTACGGCCTTCGCTATCTCCGACGGCTTGAGTGTCGCCGTCAGCTGTTGCACTTCCCCGTCGTGTTTAGAAACATTTAAACTCACTCTATTGGTTTTTGACGGTGTGACACGGAAACTCGCTACTTTGCCTCAGCTGATTCCGCTCCTTATATGTAGTCCAACAAATTCATTTTCCTTGGCGGCATCCATGTAAGACCCTTTTCCGGAAGGAAGATTTATCTTTGTAAGCAGGCCTATGTATTTGCATGTGGCGGCAGTTCTACTGCGTGGTGACGAATATATCCTCTTCGTGCCGTCTCGTAGCGGCATGCAGTGCCCATACAACTTGAGCATCTCGCCATGCAGGATATCCGCTTTATGCTGCTTGATAAAGTCCATGCCTAGTAGTCCGGTGACCTTCAACGGCACATTGTTCGGAACGATGTAGAACCAATGCTCTACATTTAAAGCCGGTGTCTCGAGTACAATTTTGGCTATCTCGAGGGGGGTACATTTTTCGAACGCTACCCCCTGCAGTTCTACAGTGCAGTCGCTCACTATCGTCTCTGGTTTGAGACAGCCTTCTTTGATTATGCTGCACTGCGCTCCGGTGTCCGCTTTGAGGGTGAGTACCCCGGTTGTGGCCAACGGTGCATCGATATCGAAGTCGCTGGCGGTGGTACTCGACGCCGGCATTGTTACTTGTAGAAGCTGCAGCGTTGTTTTCTTCTGCTTGCACGCAGGTCTCTGCTGAACAGTTAGCGTATTCAGTCTCAGTGCGCCCGGCGTGTTCACGCCTGCAGTGGCTGGATCTGGCCCTGCAGTTACTGTATTTTTTGCATCTTTGTGGCCTGCATTTCTTCCTTGTCGGGGCGGCTGCGTCGGCTCGCGTTTATTCTGCGACAGTCTCTTCCGGCAGTCCTTCCACATGTGGCCTTTCTACTGGCAGTAATTGCAGGTTATTTCCACATTGTGGATTGACTTGTTTTCACTGGGTACTGGTAGGCTTACTCGTCCCGTATTCCGGCAGCAGTCTCGAGCCATGTGTCCAGTTTTTCCGCTGGTCAAACAATTTTCTCTCTGTCGGGGTGATGCGCCTTGGGACCTTCTGGGGTGGCTTAATACTCCATCTACCCCTCTCTTTGGCTGTACCATGTTGGTTATCTCTATAGCCCCTGCCACAGAGTCATTCAGCGATTGGTAATTTCTAGCACGCACCAGCACTTGCACCTGGCCGTGCAGGCCGTTTTCGAAGTTGGCCTGTGCGCTTCGTCGTGTGACGCTCTCGACGGTGATCTTTTGATCCTCTGTTTGCAATGGTTCGCAGAGTGTTTCGGCGATGTTTACCGTGATTCTCTCCGTCCTCGCCGCGTAGGCGGCGATGTCCTCGGTCTGTCCCTGCCGGAAGGAGCTGAATTCCATTTGCAGCGCAGCCAGGGACTTCTGTTGTCCGTACAACGCTTCCAACTCGCTCCTGAGTTGCGCCATGGTACTGATGGTTTTGTACTGCAGTTGTCTTGCTGCCGCACCCTCTAGCTTACTCATGATTATCAACTTACTCATAACTATCAAAAAAGGAGGGTGTCATGCTCTTCCTCTGCTACCCTGCGGAATATCGTCTCGCAGGACTTTAAGAAGAGCGGCAATGCCTGCGAATCCTTGCCGTCGAACGTTTTTACCATTTTTATACCGAGACTGAGGCTGAGCATATTTAAGGGCCTCTGCGTCTCCTCGAACCGCGTGCGTCTCGGGGGCAGTGCGGGGGGCGGAATGTCCTCCATCCCTGCTCTTCCCAACCGTCGCTGAAGCTCGGCAATTTACTCTCGTAAGGAGTGGATGAGTTCGTACTCGTCCGCACCAACCTCGTTCAGCGTATCTGCCAAATTCCGTCTTGCCGACGGTGTTTCAGCCTCTCTGAGTTCGCGATCGAGTTCGCGTTGGCTTCGATCGTGCTCGCGCTGCAGCCTTTCGTACTGGGGTCGCGCTTTTTCCATTTCGCGTTGGCTTCGGTCGATTGCCTCCAACCGATCGCGTACTCTTGCTGGTACCGACCGGGCTGTCGTACCGGTAGCTGCAGAGAAACCTACTCGATCTATAATTCGCATATTCTCTATTTCCTGGTCAACCATGTTTTCGGTGATGCGCTCGGGCGTTCGTTCGCCAGTTGCCACATTCAAAACGTCGTCGCTAACGTCGCTGTCAAAATCCCCGAACGACGCACCCCTACGTGGGTTTACGCCAAACTGGGCCGTTAGTCGGTCTGCACGGGCCTCTTGTCTGGTCGAGAGGATTCGCCCCGATGGCGAGAGCTCGAATAGCACCCTGCGCGCTTCGTAAACGATGTCCCCTACGGCTGCGGCTAATCCGGCTGTGGGGTCTACTCCTGCGCCAGGCAACGTCACCTCTAGCGAGTCGCCCCTATGTCTTGATCGGGCTCCTCTAGACTCTGACATGTTTGCTCATTTCGCGACGAACTCTATTTTAAAATATTCCCACAAAATCTCAAGAGAAATATATATCTAGTGGAATATTTTTTCAAATTTCGGTTCTACTCTGGCTTTGACAACATTTTTTTTTTTTTTTTTTTTTTTTTTTACGGCGATATGTAATAGCCAATAATAATGTAACCGCCACTTACAGAAAGATGATCTGGTAGACGGTCTTTTCCATGGCGTTATTCTTGGGTGCTGTTCCTCCGGTGCTGTAGACCTGTTGTCTCGTAGCTTCCCTCGAAGGCTGGTCCAGTTTTCCTCCCTGGTACCGTTGACCCGTCTTTTGGTGGTTCCTGGGCTCGTCTTCTGTGCATCGGCAATGACTGCGCGACGGCTTCGTCTCGGGTTACCGCTTTGGATACTCGGTTGCACACTTCGTACGTTTTTCCACGACTTGACGTTACACCGTCAATCGGGATTTTGCACGGTTGACCGATGTCACACCGCACCGACGTTCACTTCGCGTCTTCGCGTTAGATTAGTCGGGTTTTCACGAACTACACTGGTGTCCTTGCACGCGTCGTAGTCGTCGCTCCAGAGTCACTCTTAACTTTGTCCAAAACACTTTTGTCCAAATAAATTACGAATCACTTAACTTCGGCAGATCCCACCGCTGTCACCAAATGTTATGCCGGTACAGCGTAATTGGATTATTCGGTATTCGGTATAATATTAAAAAGTTATTATTTTTGGGATCGTTTGCCGATAAGGAGATGAATCTCGAGTTATCGATGAAAACGCGAATCTATATAAAAGGAAGTGTTTATTATAGGCAACGGTAACCTTCCGTTGTCTATTTAAAAGTCAAAGTAAGAATGTACAATAATATGTTGTTTCGAGTATTTAACGAGGAACCAACCCGTTCTCTTTTCAATCTAATTTAATACTGGTTTTTGTAAAGCAGTTGTTAACTGTCTTCACGAAAATCCCTTAATTCGCAATTTTAGCGTTAGCCTATCGTCGAATGCCAAGTGAGTCGCTCATGCTGCGTCGGCGTTCTTAGGGTCGTTCGTACGATCGGGCATTGAACTTCGTTTCCTGTCTTGAACGAATTCCAATGTTTCTTTGCTTTGGAATATTCCCGAATATACGAAATACGAAGTATATTCTGCGGCACAACAATTGGTAAAAGAAAATTGTACTTACGGTTCTTTGTTGCCGTGGTTATTGCTGTTGAACATTGGTTGGACGTAGGCTGGTGAAGTCGGACAAACTCAAAATTGAACGTATGCCCTGATGTGTATTAATAATTATTTATTGAAATAAAACTACATGAGTAGTCGTATGTTGCACCTTCGATATTCCCGATTTCACACGGGTTAATAATAATAAGTACTGTACTCGTACTCTGCACTACTTGAAATTATACTTTGTGAAACTATGCCGCGGTGGAAACCTATTGAACTGTACTACTTTACCCTGGCAAACAGTACTACTTGCTGCCCGGGAAACTGTGGCTCATTAATCCCCGTGAAACTGTGTCCTTTACTCCCCGTGAAACTGTGTCTCCAACCGATTTTCGCGGCCTTTTATAGGGCTCCTGAGCGTCGAAAATTCTTGTCGTCAAGCGCATTAAAAGAAGAGAAGGGACAATAACCTATCCCGATTATAAGAACTTCCCCGTGATCTATTCCCCGTTACTTGTCCGTTCTATGCTTTGTAGGAATATTATATGTTCCTTAACTAAATTATTTCGTTGTTTCATAATTTCCGACAATAGGTGTTACGTTATTGTATTTATATATACGTCCCTTTATTTATGAGCATTTGTATTTCTCTCTTTTTCTCTTTCTAATATTTTTGTCGCTTGCTTATTTTATTTATTCATTTTTTGATTTCACTTTTGTATTTTCTTTTCTTTGAAATTTTTAGCTTTTATCATTGCAACCGTATAATAAGCTAAGTGAATTTTTTTCTTAAGTGTTACTTATGATTAAATAACGGTTAATATCGAACGTGGAATCCTGGTTACAGTGTACCAGGTCTATAAATATGAAACCGGAATTTGCCCATAAATGGCCCTAGCTGTTAATGTAGTTACCGTCAAACCGCGTCATAGGCGCTATTTCCTTGTTGACATCTCTGACAAAGATTTTTAACTCACAACAATACAAGTTTCATACAACAGCATAGTTTGTAATATCGTTGAACATGTCGAATTTTGTGCCTGGAAACTACGATTTGCGGACAGCATTGATTTTCCGAAAAAGTTTGAAGACAGCGAATGCCAAGCATTGTTGGATGAGGATGACGCTCAAACGCAACAACAACTCGCGGATCAATTAAATGTGACACAAGGAGCCGTTTCCATACGTTTGAAAGCCATGGGAAAGATCCAGAAGATGGGAAAATGAGTTCCACATGAACTGAATGAAAGACAGCAGGAAAACCGAAAAACCACTTGCGAAATGCTGCTCGCAAGGTACAAAAGAAAGTAATTTCTCCACCGAATTGTGACTGGCAATGAAAAGTGGATATAAAGGGTGTCCCAGCAAGAGCGCCAGATTTTAATTTGCCGCCATTTTGTTAATACGAGTTGTACGGTGATTTTTTTTTACATTTGTCACGTACAGACCACGCGATTCAAGAATATGGAGAAGTATTCAAACCAACAACGTTTAATTATTGCAAAAACACATTACAAAAATGGTGAAAGTTTTCCGAAAACAGTTCGCCAATGACGTCAAGTTTTTGGTCGCAATGATGCGCGAAATGAATCGACAGTGAGGCGTTTAATTACAAAATTTGAGACGAAATTTATGCTGATGGAACAGAAGATCATTGTTCGTCGTCGTCCTTGTAGGTCACTCGAAAATATAGCCATAGTAACGAAATCTTTGGCCGAGAATCCAGGAACTTCCATTCGGCATCGTGGTCAACCATTAAACATTTCCAGTAGCACTATGCAACGAATATTGGTAAAAGATCTGCATTTGCACGCGTACAAGGTTCAATTGGTGCAAGAAATCATGCCAAGGGGCCATACGCAGCGCCGTGAATTTGCTGATTGGGTGTTGGAACATCGTCAAACTAATGCGGATTTTTCGAAGAAAATCATTTTTTCAGATGAGGCACATTTTCAACTCGAAGGATAGGTAAATAAGCAAAACTGTCGAATTTGGGGTGCTGAAAATCCTCGTGTGATACTCAAACAACAAATGCATCCACCGCGAGTGACTGTTTGGTGTACATTTTGTGCTGGCGGAGTAATTGGGCCGTATTCCGTTGAAAATGCGGCTGGAAATGCGCTAACTGTTAATGGAGTGTGGTATAGCGAAATGTTAACGGAGTTTTTGTGGCCCGAATTGGATGTAATTAATGTGGAGGACATGTTTTTCTAACAAGACGGTGCGACCTGTCACACAGCACGTGAAACAATGGTGTTACTATAGTGTTACAATGGTGCAGACTAACTTTCTCGGCCGTGTCATTTTTCGATTTGGCGATCAATATTGGCCACCAAGATCGTGCGATCTAACACCGATGGACTTTTTTCTTTGGGGCTATGTGAAGGAAAAGGTGTATGCGAATAAGCCTGAAACAGTTGAACATCTTAGAGAGGAAATACGGCGCTTTATTGGTGAATTACAGCCACATTTATGCGAAAACGTTATTCAAAATTTCAACAAAAGAATAACCTTGTACCAGAGGTTTCGTGATGGCCATTTGCCTGATGTTGTATTTCACGGTTAATCGGAACTATTTTTCTTTATGTTCAAATAAAAATGTTTGCTTAATTAAAAAATGTATGTGTTTTTTTTTTTGAGAATCCTGAGCGTAAAAGATCATGAGTAACTCCAGGCAAACCATCGACATCGACTGCAAGGCCAAATCGCTATGGACGGAAGACAATGCTCTGTGTTTGGTAGGATCAGAAGGGTGTGATCTATTATGAGCTGCTAAAACCTGGTGAAACTGTTAATACTGAATGCTACCGATAACAAATCATCGATTTGAATCAAGCTTTGCGTGAAAAACGACCAGAATATCAAAAAAGGCAACACAAAGTGATTTTGCTTCATGATAATGCACCATCACACACAGCAAAACTGGTCAAGGAAACGATTGAGGCGTATAGTTGGGAAATACTTTCGCATGCGGCTTATTCACCAGACTTGGCTCCGTCCGATTACTATTTATTTGCATCGATGGAACACGCACTTGCTGAGCAGCGCTTTACTTCTTACGAAAATGTACGAAAATGGCTCGATGACTGGTTTGCCTGAAAAGAGCAAGAGTTTTTTTGGCGTGGCATCCACAAATTGTCAGACAGGTAGGAAAAATGTATAGCTAGCGATGGGCAATACTTCGAATAAAATATTTCTTATAATTTTCATACAATAAACGTTTATTTTCTATACAAAAATTCTGGTCTCATATTTATAGACCTGGTATGTGTTCTTAATTCTATTTTTTCTCGTAATCTTGATCTAAATATTTGCTTCGTTAGAATATTTGGTCTCTCTCTTTTTTTTATAATTCAAATATTATTTAAAGGGTGGTTAAATTTTAAGGGCCGATGTTGAATGTGAACCACACCTAAACGTCAAGTTTTTTTCTGCATTTCATTTGACATTTCTCAATTTCAGACTAACTTAATTTGAACCATGGAAAGATACACAATCGAGCAACGCGTTAAAGTTATTCAGGCTTATTATGAAAATGGGCGTTCAAATCAAAATGCATATCGTGCACTTCGTGATTTTTTCGGTCAATTTAATCGTCCAAATGTGCGTACAATCGGAAAAATCGTGCAAAAATTTGAGCAAACCGGGTCTGTAGGAGATATTAAAACACCAGTGCATGCTCGTACAGCTCGTACTGCAGAAAATATTGCTGCTGTTCGCGATAGTGTGGCTAAAGAGCCGTCCACCTCAACTCGTCGTCGTGCCCAACAATTGCACCTCTCACGCTCGTCGTTGATGAACATTATGCATAAAGATTTGCATTTACACGCTTATAAGGTGCAATTGACTCAAGAACTAAAGCCTCTTGACCATTCCAAACGTCGTCAATGGTCAGAATGGTGGCAAGAAATAGCAACAATGGATGATCAATTTTCGAAGAAAATCATCTTCAGTGATGAGGCACATTTTCACCTCAGTGGATTCGTCAATAAGCAGAATTGCCGCGTTTGGGCGAATCATAATCCAAGAGTGATTGTCGAAAAACCAATGCACCCACAAAGAGTGACTGTTTGGTGCGGTTTATGGGCTGGCGGCATCATCGGGCCGTATTTTTTCCAAAATGAGGCCGGTCAGGCAGTTACTGTGAATGGTGTTCGCTATCATGAGATGATAACGAACTTTTTATGGCCCGAATTGGAAGATATGGATGTGGGCGATATGTGGTTTCAACAGGACGGTGCCACTTGCCACACAGCTAACGAAACAATGGCTCTTTTGCGCGACAAATTCAATGGCCGTGTTATCTCACGTGGTGGCGATGTCAATTGGCCGACAAGATCATTTGATTTGACACCGTTGGACTTCTTTCTTTGGGGTTATTTGAAAGAAAAGGTGTACATCGATAAGCCAGCAACAATTCAAGAGCTAAAGGATGAGATAATTCAGCACATTAACGGCATAGAACCTCAATTATGCCTAAGCGTCATCGAAAATTTGGACCATCGGATGGAGGTGTGCCGCCGAGGTCGCGGCGGCCATTTGGCCGATATTTTGTTCCATACATAATTGAACCATACCATATTATCATAATAAAAAGAATTGACAATAATTTCCTAAATTATTTGTGTTTTATTTAAAATCAACATCGGCCCTTAAAATTTAACCACCCTTTATATTTAATGACATGGTTAAAATATCCTTTTTCTCCTTTTCTTATACCGCACATCGAGCGACTCTATTTCGGACATAGTCCTTCCACCGAGAAGGATGAGCTTTGATCCCGGTGAGAGTTACTGATGAGTCCGTCCACAGGTGAGTAGATGAGACTCTAACCTTGAGTGTAGCTTAAGCATACACAACCAGTTTTGCTAGCAACAATGCTGCAGTCAGTTCAAGCCTTGGTATGGTGATCTACTTGAGTGGTGCCACGCGCGTTTTTGAGCAGACAAGTGAAGCCACCTTTCCTGTGGAAGCTGAGTCGACAGTGATGTAAATCACTGCGGCCATGGCCAGTTGACATGCATGAGAGACGCCATGCAATTCCACTGTTGAGTTGCTCCATGTGTTAAACCAACGAGGAATTGAGAGTCTGGCCAGATTTTTGAGATCTTCCCTGATTGCAGTCCATTATGTTGAGACCTGGGATGGCAGTTGTTCATCCCAGCTGAGCCTCTGAAGCCAAAGCTCTTGTAAACGAATCTTGGCTCTTATCACAACCGGTGAGACGAAACCAAGTGGATAAAAGAGCTGAACCACCTCAGAAAGAATGAGGCGTTTCGTGAAACTTTCTTGAGCTGAGTTGAACCAGGATGCGAACGTGAACTTGTCTTCACTAGGAAGCCAAGTCAAACCAAGAATCTTTGTCTCGCAGTCGTCCATTGAGATTGCTGAGCTTGACCTTGATGAGATATTGGCAAGTACTTTGAGGTCTGACGAGTGCCACTTGGCAAGTGGAAAACCGCCCGCCATGCACAAGTCCTTGGGCTTTTGAGCTATTCCAATGAGCTGATGAGTTGAATCCGCCCCACCGAAGATGTCATCCACGTACCTGCCAAATTTGATAGCTGACACAGCAAGCGGAAAACGATGGCCTTCATATTCGGTGAGATGCATGAGTGTGCGAACAGCCAAATATGGCGCAGCCTTTGTACCATATGTTACTGTAGTTAGTTGAAAAGGCACAGGATTGAGTTGACTATCTTTCCATAGAATCCGTTGAAGATTCCAGTCGTCAGGATGAACACGGATCTGACGATACATTTTTGTTATGTCAGTGGCAAAGATGTGTCTATGTTTACGGATCCAAATGAGCACGTCCGAAATATTGAGCAATAAATTGGGTCCAGTGTGCATGATATCATTGAGAGATTTTCCTGAAGATGTTGAGCTAGACCCATTAAATACCACACGTAATTTTGTGGTAGTGCTGTCTGGTCTGAGAACACCGTGGTGAGGCAAGTAATAATGTTTTTCACGTTGAGATGATTTTGACGCCTTCACGATATGACCGAGTTGCTCATATTCGTCCATGAACTGTTCGTAGAGCTGACCGTATTCAGCGTTTTTTTGAGACTTTCCGTAGAGTGTGTTGCTGACACTGAAACGCTCGTGAGTGTGAGCTTCCCAGATTCGCAGGTGATGATATGAGAGGAATCCGAACGATGTACCGGCCTGTTGAATCACACTGATGCGTGTCGCGAACATGATCCTCGTATGCCTGCTCCTCTGGTGTGAGTTGACTGACTGTGTCCTTTGGTGACTCTTCCTGAATCCAAAATTTCGTTAGCACGTTCTGTAATTCCTGACCATCGTATTGCACCGCAGCATGATGAACAGTGAGTGGGTCAGATTGGCATGAGTTAGTCGGTCCAATGATGAGCCACCCAAATATCGATATTTGTGCAATAGGCGCAGATGATGTGCCCTTGAAAATATTCGGTTTAATCACCTGTCCATAAATATCTGCTCCAACGATGATATCGATCGGTCGTGGTGTGAGAAAGTCAGGGTCTGCCAGATTTAGCTTCACTATGTGAGGCCATGTTCGAACTGGTGACTCAAAAGATAGCAAATGAGTAGTAACCGTGTTGAGAATGTGAGCCAGTACCGTGACTTTCTCCCTGGTGTACGTGGAACACAGTGTGAATTGAACGGAGCCATGTGTCTGCGTTGAGTGCCTTCCACCGACCTCTGTGATTGGAATTGATGAGTGCTTGCGTGTTGCGTTGAGCTTACGAGAGAGTTCTTCCGTAATAAAAGTCAGTTCCTACCTAGGATCGATGAGAAGTCTTGCCTGATGAGTTGATACCTATGTGTGGATGTGTGCTAGTGCGGTTGCCAATAATGTTGAGCATTTCCGTATGAGCTGTGCCAATGAGAGGACGACCGCGGCGACATCCTAGTGTATCGATGCCTGAGATTGTGCCGGTTGTACGTCGGAAGTTGTTGCAGGGGGCGCTGCTGGATGCAGCATAGTGTGATGTCGCTCTGAACAATCCTTGCACTTCCGGGTTGATCGACAAGCCGATGCGTTGTGCCGACCAAGGCAGTTATAGCACAGCCGCGCTTTCTCTGCCATCTTGCGACGATCAGCCACAGTGAGCCGCTGAAATTCAGGACACATGACAATGAAGTGCCCCCGAGCTCGACAGCAATCACAGGGATACTCGTTCGCGTTGGAAGTTGATAGCGGAGTGCCACGTGCTGCGCTACCTGCATGATGCGCTGCGGCGCTATGCGTCCCGGCCTTTGCCGGGAGAGGATTCGCCGAAAACGTCCGGCTCGAGCCTGCACCAGGCTTTGGAGTGGCTTTTGCCATCTCTGAGGTTCTGACCTTGATCTACGCAAACTCCTCAAGCTCAGCAAAGGCCGGGAAGCCAGATGAGCTTTCCAGCTTCGTCTCCCAGGCCTCACGTGTGGTTTGGTCAAGCTGTTGACCCACCAACCTCTCCATGGCTTCCTGAGCTGCGATCCTGCAATTGAGTGTTAATTGCACCTCAATGCTCTGTAAATCGTCTACAAAATACTCGTGATCTACGCAGGTCGGAGGCCACGAAGATTCCATCAGCTCGTGTTCCTTGCGGAAATCACCGTGGATCTCCGCGACCTGCTCAACCATTGAGTTAAGCGAAGCCATACAGAGGGAGTCTCCGCCCTCATTAAGCAGAGCCACGATCGTGTGCAAGAGACTAATCCGGCGCCGCTGCGACTGGACCTTTAGCACCATCTCGGTTGTCAGTCGAGATTGGGCGACGGCCCACTCGATCCTCCTCTACGGCACAGAGATCTGGGCAGATGCCCTGAAGACGAAGAAATACTGCCACGCGATGACGACGGTACAAAGACGGGGTGCGCTAAGGATCGCCTGCTCCTATCGAACTGTCTCTGCACAGGCAGTTTTGGTGGTGGCCGGCGTAATCCCCGTGGACCTCCTTGCTTTCGAGCGACAGAGAATCTACGGGAAAAGCGCGGACATAAGACGGGAGGATGTGGCAGTTGCGGAGCGCAACAGGACGATACAGACTTGGCAAGACCGATGGACAGAAAGAGCGACAGGCAACTGGATAAGACGACTAATAAAGGAACTGAGACCGTGGATCGAAAGGGATTTTGGGGACGTAAATTTTTACATCACCCAGTTCCTGACGGAACATGGTTACTTTAGACGGTACCTTTATAACATGGACAGAGTACGGACGCCAGACTGTAAGTACTGTGGACACGAACGAGACGACGCGGAACACACATTTTTTGTGTGCGACCGCTGGACAGGACTCCGACTGGAACTGGAAACGATTGTTGGCAGCATCACCCCGGACAACATTGTTCAGGTGATGCTCCACTCGACAGAATGGTGGCAACTAGTTGCCACCTATACAGAGACGATACTGCGACGAAAAAACGTAGACGGCTGCCTCACCTAACCGAGCAGACGGACTGACGTGACGCGACAGGTTACAGACAGCAAGACGAACGGACGAACACGGACAGAACCCCCAGCCAGAAGTAATACCAAAATAGTTCCTGGTCTGGGGGAGGGCAACAAGGGGAGGGCGGTTTAGTGGGTAGGCCTACTTTTTTGGGAGTCCCACATACCCCCCCAGTTCAAAAGACTGGGGGATATCCGTAAAAAGGATTCCGCAACTCCTTGTATAAAACAATAATAATAATAATAATAATAATAATAATAATAATAATAATAATAATAATAATAATAATAATAATCCCTCCCAAGTGTGTCGCCTTGCCGCGGCGGGGGGGCTTGCGTTTCTGCAATGAACTTTGGAGCTCGGCCGGCGGGGGCTCTGGCCCCTGGCAGGTCTAACCTTGCCGGACAGGTCCAGGGGGAGCAGGCAGACTAAGAACACACAGCATCAAAAGCTACGGTGGAAGGCATCGTGCCTACGGTTGCATGGCCGCAATGATGTGAACTAAAGGGGTCGCGAACGATCCCTGCCGGGCACCGGGTGGAACCCCGCAGTATTTACACCTTACCTGGACAAGGCGGCTCTGCCTAGGCAGACCTTTATTCCGACCTACTCGTGGGATTAATATGGAGAAACTTTTAAAAGAAACAAAACCTAAACAAAAGAAGGAGTTGGTAAAAACATCGATCGAGGAGGAGCTTAGGACAATCGGAGAACTTGCGACGGACTATATCGGGGCAGAGTCGAACGATGATAGTTTGACGAACGTGACCGAAAATGTCAACCTAAGAAAGAGAAGTAGACTTCAGTCATGTTCGTCAACAGGCACCGAAGATCGATCCCTACATCAGAAGACAAAGAAATTAAGATTCAGAAAGAGAGAAACGACACTGCCACCCGTGGAAGAGGGTAAAACGGTTCCACCTGTCATCGGAAATATAAGGAGGCATCGAGAAGAACCTGAAGCCTCCTCATTCGACGATGACAATAAGAACGAACCCGATTTGACAGAGTTATTACAACTCATTCATGAGACCGCAACAAAAATGGCCAAGACAGCGGCCATACAAAAGAACATGAACATGACAGTGAAAACGGGTATCAAAACGATTATCGAAACTCCGGACATGGCGCTACATAAGTACACAAAAACGGCTCCGAGAGAACGTCTTACAGACAACACAAGAACCACAATAAAAACGAATAACGAAGAAACACCACAGACGAAACGCAAACAGGAGCCAACTGGAACCACGCCGGAATCCTCCCAAAAGAGGCCTTCGACGACGGAACCGGTCGCAGCCTGGCAGACGGTGACAAGGAACAAACCGGACAAGACAGAAAAACGGACGAGCGAAAAACCCAAGGCTGACCGGAACAAGCCGACTCCCCGGCAACGAGGGACGGCCGTCCTGGTTAAGACGGGAACAGGCATGACGTACTCGGACATAGTACGAAAAATACGGACGACGGTTGATCCGAAGAGGAACCACGTGCAGGTGACGACTCTGAGGAAGACCAAAAACGGCATGTGTCTGTTAAAGCTACAGGCAGACGCAAACGAACCGGACGGACGTCACGAGTTCCGACGCCAATTATAGGACGAAGTCGGCGAAACGGGCAGTGTCCGGACCATGAGCTCCAAAATTCAATTGGAGATCATGGATCTGGACTGTGTCGCGACTCCAGCCGACGTTACAGACGCACTCAAACGGGAAACAGGAAGAGACGCGGACTTCCGGGTCCACATCTTCGGTCCAAACCGCGCCGAGCAGTACATGGCCGTCTGTGACCTTCAGTCGCGTGAGGTCGGCGCGCTGCTCCGGCGGGGACGGATCGGGATTGGGTGGACGCATTGCCGCGTCCGTCAACGACTGACAGTATCGAAATGCTACAGATGCCTTGGCTATGGCCACGCAAAAGCAAACTGTACAAACATGGACAGGACAAATTGCTGCCGAAAGTGCGGCATACATGGACATTACGCGACGGACTGCAAAAACGAACAGGTCTGCCCTCTGTGCACCGAGGCCGGTCTTAAGGACGTAGCGCACCTCGCCGGATCCGGAGGGTGCGCAATGTTTTGGGCCGTGCTGGAGGAGTGCAGGAAACAGGCTGGACGATGGATAGAATAATACAGGCTAACAATAAACCTGAACCGAAGTAGGACAGCAGACATGCTACTACCACAGATAGCTGATGAACACGACGCGGACATCCTGATCCTGTGTAAACCATACAGGAGAAGGACGACTCAGACGTCCACTACGAACGAAATAGAGACAACAGCTATCTGGGTGAGGGGTGCTGCCCAATCTCGGATGACTAACCGCGGTGTTGGGGACGATTATGTTTGGGCTAAGGTCGGTGCTGTCACTTACGTCAGCGTCTACCTGACGCCCAACTGCGTCGCGGCGGAGTTCGAGAGAAGAGTAGCGCTCCTCGAGGATGGAATCAGGGATCTGCCTGAGGACGTTGTTGTCGCGGGGGACTTAAACGCGAGGGCAATCGAGTGGAGAGTGACAGAAACGAACAGACGCGGACCACTGCTACTGGAAATGGCGGCAAGGCTGGATCTAGTAGTAGCAAACACGGGAAACACACCGACGTACAGATGACCAGGGTTTGGAGACTCTATCCCGGATGTAACAATGACGTCGGACAGAACACTGCCACAGTTGCGGGGATGGCGGGTGATCGAGGACTTTACGGCCAGCGATCATCAGTACATCGTCTTCGAAGTGGCAAGATAGACAGCAACGAGACGGACGAGAACCCAACACCCCCCGCGGTGGAACCTTAACAAACACGACGTACGAAAATTTTCCGAGGAGCTAATGATAACACCAGCTCCAATAACAAATATGCTCCCTGAGCTGACTGGCCAGCGAAGGGCGGAAAGACTCACGGACGAGACGGCCAAACTGACGGACCGGCTGTGCAACAGCACAATGCCGAAACGACGACATAGACCAAACAGGCAACCACAATACTGGTGGACGGACGAAATAGCCGGGCTGCGCAGGCTCTGCTTGGCAAACCGCCGACGAGTTACGAGGGCTGGGGGAAGACCCGAAAGGGAAAACCTCCAAGCCACTTACAAGACGTCACGAAAAACACTTACGAACGCCATAAGGGACAGCAAAACGCGATGCTGGAAGCAGCTCTGCGAGGAGGTGAACGAAGACCCCTGGGGAACCGGTTAAAAAATTGTGACTGGCAAACTAGGGGCCCGAGTTCCACTTGAACTCAAAGATGCCGAAACCGCAGAACGGATTGTTGACGGACTGTTTCCGACTCACCCGATACGGACGAACGTGACAGACGACACGGAAGCCCCGGCGGCCCCCATATTTACCGCGGAGGAGCTCTCCAAAGCGACTGCCGCGATGAAGACTGGCAAGGCGCCGGGACCAGACGGAGTACCGGCGGAGATTCTCCAGCTGATGGTTCGCCTGAGGCCGGAGATATTTCTTGACCTGTACAACACGAGCTTGACGACGGGAACGTTCAGTAACCGGTGAAAGACGGCAAGGCTAGTTCTTATCCCTAAGGGTAAGGGCGACCCCAATACGCCGTCAGCCTACCGGCCGCTGAGTTTACTCGACACAACGGGTAAACTCTATGAACAACTACTAAAACCGAGACTGACGGACGCGATACAGACCAGCGGAGGCCTCTCAGACCGGCAGTTCGACTTCAGGAGGGGACGATCAACGATTGGAGCGATTCAAAAAGTGGTCGATTCCTTCCTGGATTTGGAGAGACATTGCCATGCAGCGCGACCAATCGTTCTGCTGGCGACCTTGGACATCAGGAACGCCTTCAGCTCGGCCAGGTGGGTTGACATCCTGGAGGCGCTTGAAGGCAACTTCGGGGTTCCGGCTCACCTGGCTCGGGTGGTGGGCGACTACCTAAGAAACAGAAGGATCACGTACGAGACGACTGAAGGACCGGTGACGAGACAAATCACCGCGGGGGTTGCACAAGGGTCCATACTGGGACCAGACTTTTGGAACTGACTCTACGACAGCTTGCTCAGGCTGGAATTGCCGCTTGGCGTTTTCCTTGTCGCCTACGCTGACGACGTGGCGGCGGTGATCACCGAGCGATCTCCAGACCTGGCACAGCAAAAACTGAACCAGACGATGCGGCGAGTGGGCCGTTGGATGACGGACCACGGACTACAACTCGCAACAGAAAAGACAGAACTGACTTTCCTTAGCAGAAGACGCATACAGACGAGACTACCCATGTGGGTCGGGACGGATGAAATCAAGGCCGGAGGTGAAGTCAAGTACCTGGGAGTGACCCTGGATACGAAGATGACCTTCTGGCCTCATATACAAAAAACATGCCAGAAGGCGGCTAAGAGAATAGCATCCTTAAGCCGCCTAATGGCCAACACAAACGGGCCGAGACCGGGAAAACGACGACTCCTAATGACGACAGCCCACTCGATCCTCCTGTACGGCGCGGAGATCTGGGCAGATGCCCTGAAGACAAAGAAGTACTGCCACGCCATGACAACGGTACAAAGACAGGGTGCGCTGAGGATCGCCTGCTCCTACCGAACTGTCTCTGCACAAGCAGTCTTGGTGGTTGCGGGCGTAATCCCCGTGGACCTCCTAGCTTTCGAGCGAAAGAGGATCTACGGGAGAAGCGCGGACATAAGACGGGAGGATGCGGCAGTCGCGGAACGTGACAAGACGATACAGACTTGGCACGAACAATGGACAGAAAGAGCGACAGGCAACTGGACAAGACGAGTAATAAAGGACCTGAGACCGTGGATCGAAAGGGATTTTGGGGACGTAAATTTTTACATCACCCAGTTCCTGACGGGACACGGTTACTTTAGACGGTACCTTTATAACATGGACAGAGTACGGACGCCAGACTGTAAGTACTGTGGACACGAACGAGACGACGCGGAACACACATTTTTTGTGTGCGACCGCTGGACAGGACTCCGACTGGAACTGGAGACGATTGTTGGCAGCATCACC